>OY982577.1:11079587-11601559 GCA_963859945.1 Euplagia quadripunctaria
GAAGCCTCGTGAACGTCAGCTGCGGTTCCGTCGGGGGGTTGAGGTGCAGCAGCCTCCCGCGCACGTAGAAAAAAATATTATTTTTAGTCATTTCCTCCCGATTGAGAATTGTAGCTAAACCAATATCTTAAAAAAAAAAGAAAAGTCAGCTGACTATAGAGTGGTGGATTATACGTCAGCTGGTCACATGAATGTGAAAGAAATATGTACTTATACGTTCAGTGATTTATTCTCAATTGAAAATTTATAAGATTACAGTTTATATGCTATTGTGAATAAATAAAAATGTCAGCTGGCTGTATCCCGGTGGAAAGATTGTCAGCTGATACCCTGAAAGGTGTAACGCAGAAGCCCGACGGGAGTATCTATCGCCTATTTAGACGCACCAGTTCACGAGGCTTCATCACACAACTCTCTGAAGCATTTTACGAGTTTTCATGAAAATCTGTTGCTGGCTCGCGGACCATTTACTCTATAGGCAAAGTCTATGCTGAAAGTTCTAGCAGTTCGTTGTGTGTTGTATGTACACAGTCAGACACTCTATATTGTTCCTGTTGTCAAAATTAACGATCAAGTTTTTAGTAATCAAATGGACGCGCACTCACTACACGGGGCCGAATCGATTGGCCTAACGCTAGAAGTTTTCGGGATTGGAATACGACCAGGATGACCTCTTTTCTCCAGTTCATCCATATCCATAAAAAATCTTCAAATCAAACTTTAATTTGAAAAAGATATAAAATGTGGTCCGCATAAAATATTACATGAGTTAAAATGACCCTTAATACGTTAGTTTCATAATTAATGGTACGTGGTAGCCTCAATACTACGTGGTTCATGTCATTATGAAGTATTTTTTGTTGTCAGAACTGAACGTGTGTTCGAATTCCTCGACGTACGATAGTTCGGAGGACACAGCGATGGGAGCGCTCAGCGAGACTGAGTACGTCACGGTAGCGAATGACTCGCATGAATTAGGTAAGAAGTCTATTGACTTTACTGCTTAATGATCAGAAGTAACTGTATTCTAAGGAGACTTACAAAACCTAAAAGTGTCACTCGCGTAACACTCGCCTTTAATACATTTTTTTGCACCTTCTTAGGAAAACAATGACAGGTGTCATCATCTCGAACCGCATAGTATATAGTATAGTAGATATAAGTATAATAATTAACTCACTCTTACACATAGATCATGTACCTACCTGCCGAAATGTGTATTACAAACTGCCAAAATGTTTATCTAGTTTTGAAATATCTTAGCCTAGTTCTTAGTTCGTCTCGATGTACTTTTCAGAAGTAGAAGTGGGGCAAGTACCACCGGATGACATATTGGATCCTGCGGTTCTTAGTCAAATACCAGATGAGGCATTTACGGAGTTTTTCAACCAAGGTACAATTTGTATTTTTATACTGTAGCTGTTCAATTGTTGTTTTACGATTTTTTTGTAGCTAGATACACTTTACTATGCAGAGTTAATATGTTAACACCTGTATGATGTGGTAGTCTAATTTATTACACGTGTCTAAAATTTGTGTAATAAGTGATAATAATTTAAAACAGTTTAAACGACTTGAAACTTTAAGGCAAATACGATATAATATACGATAAAAGCGCTTGACTTTGGCTAAAATAATTGTAACAATATAATTAATATTATTGTGATTAAAACCGAATTGTTATGAGTTAGGTAATAGTCATAACAAGGAAAAATTGGAATAACAGCCATTAGAATATTAAAAAAATATAATTAGCTATTAATACAGTAGGTATTGATTATATAAAGTCAACATTTGTCGTCTCTTCATTGCTTTGCCTCTCTCTAATATCAAACAGATATTCAATTCCACAATATGCTACACCAACCATTGTCCAATGCCGTTTTTAACTAACCCCGTTGGTGATATATGACACAAATATTTGTGTGGTTCACACATATTTGTTTTACGTCCGGGTCGTGTATTTAAACCCCTATAAATCTCTACTTTGACCTCTTGACACAAAAACCACCCACGTAAACCGTTACCCTCTTGTGCAAAGGTTGCCTGGAAGATATTGCTTCTTGCGATAAGGCCGCCTATTCTGCATTTTATATATAATCAGTTTCTGCATATTTGATTGTTTTTGGTATACAATAAAGAGTGTTTATTATTAATAATATCAGACACGTTAATGGCTTCGCTCTCTTCATATTTGTTTACGAGAATTCTGTCGTAAACAGTAGAACATACATTCATACATCAAGGATCAGTCTCTCTTTAGATCATCTCAAATTTGGTATTGTTCATTTTCATCATTCCAAAATCTGTAAATATGTCCTTAATACAGTGTGTGGGGTTTCTAATTTAATAATTACATTAGTGAGTTGTAGTGAACATATTAGTTTACTTGAACACGTGTTGCGATGCCAGTGTACTTATATGTTGGGTCCTAAATAGTTAGTAAATCGTGTACCATATTTCATAGAACTGAAGAGTATTTTTTACCGACTTCAAAAGGAGCAGGTTCTCAGTTCGACTGAATACTGTTTATCTTGTTTGTATATGTATGGTAATCGATATCTTTGCCATTTGTTATATCGATTTCAATAATACTTTTTTAATTTAATTAGTAATACTTACGGTTGGTCCGGTACGGTTGGTTTAAATTTGAAGAAAATATTCCATCTCTAAGGGTAGAAAATTAAGGGACGAATAAAAATCAAAATTCATTCTAATTTAGGCGCATTGAAGTCGGTGATACTTTTCTTAATAGTTACTTATCATTATTTAACATAATTAGCAATAACGGGACATGTTAAAACTGTACATTTTTGTGATATAAGTGTTAAGCGTGCTCTACATTTCCGGCAAAACTACACGAGAAGAGGCGAATAAGGGAGTGTAGAGGACCTATTCTGTGAGTCTCGCCTATTTTCGTGTTGTTTCCGTTGTGTGTTGGTATTTTGGGGCCGGATCAAAGGATTTTGTGTTCACCCGAGAAACCCTCTCAAAACTCCCGCGTCGGCGTTAGTGCACCGGCAGTAACCGCAATGCGCGCACATCGATTTTATCAACTAAAATGCCTACAAATTGGACGCACGATCCCGAATTAACGTGTCTGGAAACATACCAGTGTGATACTATAATACTTCTATTTCTTTCTTAATTTTATTTAAAGTTTTAACATGTAAAACTGTTTATTTAATTCCTGTGGTGAAAGTTTTATCTGTGTTAGATGTGGTCGCCTGTAAGTAAGTGAGCACAAGGCATGTCTGTAAATTATTATCTAGATGTAAGAAATGTGTATCATTTGTTGGCGACCAAAAAAAAAAAAAAAATATGGGATCCTAAACATCGTGACCATAAAGTCACCATCGTCCACCATTTTCGCCTATTCCAACAACTCTTAATAACTTTTTTCTCGGATTAACATAAAATTTTAATAGGTACAGCACATAATGCAGGCAGACGTTTCTAACACGTCCATCCTGTACGAGTACTGAACCGGCAATGTGCGAGCGAGAATTTGGAGAGTCGCTCTCGGTCTCGTCATGTCTCGGCTGGAATGTGGAGTGCGCTTTACAGGTGGTGTGTAATATAATAACTTATAATATAAATTTGTAGCGGAAGGTGGCGCCACGTTCGCGGAGAGCTCGGAGCTGGCGGCGGCGCTAGAGGCCGTGCTGGACGAGCGCGGGCTGGACGACAGGGTGCTCGACGAGAGGCTCGACTCTATCGACTGTGTGTTCACGCACTCCTCACATATTTCCAAAAATAAAGTACGTTTCATCTTATTCATGTGCTTTTCCAAAGAAAATGCACTTCTGTAGAAAATAACTTTTATTGTGTCCTTTTAAAGTCAAACATTACACAGTCGAAGTTTCCACTCGATTAATGCACAGTTTGGGAATTGTTAGGCTCTTCATCTCAAAGTTAGTACCGTTCAGAAATACCCTGCAAACATCAAAATTAAATAGGCATTATATAGTCAGTTACAATTGAGCATTATTCGAGAATTATATTAAACTAGCTTTGGCTTCCACCAGACATTAATGACTGTACGCCAGAACCACAGAACTGCGAATAAGTAAGAAGTGCGATGTGAGCGAGCCACGCACGCCGCAAGCTATGAGCAAACGCTCATAGCTTCGGCAAACACGTGCAAACATTTTCTTAGTCGCGTATATACATTTCGTCGGTGAGTCCAAAAAGTTTTGTTTTAAGTAATATTGACAAAAATTCACAAAGCATTATGTAATTTAAGAAAGAAAATTTATGATTTAATCTACTAAAGCAGTAAAACATTGTGTGTCATATTTGAGTACTAACCATATTGGAACTACGAGAGCACGTTATGTTTACAGGAATATTGATATACATTATGCACGAAAATATTTGGTAAATGTTGAGATGGCTGGCAAGTATGTATACGTAACGCTACCTTACTGTGACGAATTAGCGTTGAGTTGTGTATGTATGTAAAAGTAATGACTATGATCTAAACGTGTGCAACTGGCGACACATGATTTTGAACAGAATACAGCTGATGGCATTTCTAAATACATATTCTCAGTTCTGTGGCCAGAACAACGTATGTAAGTCTCGGCTTGGCTTTGACCAACATGTCGCCTTCGTCCGTCAAAGCGTCAAGCGGCCTATCAAAACAGTTACTGTTTCGATAAGCGGCTGTACTTTTACTCCATAAAATTTGAAATGCGATGTACAGAAGTGGTTGATAAAAAGAAGACTTCAATATTTAAACATTGCTTTAACTTCGATATTTCAGATGCAAGTCCCTACTTCAATGCCCATGGAGATGTCGTCGCGAGTACCCTCATAACAGTATAACTTTACACTTCTTATGTTAAGCTATAATAAACTCCGTGTACTATAACAATTAGGAACAAATTCGATATTCATAGTCTCAAGAGTTAGGAATATATTTCTTCATGCTTTAATTTTTTCTATGTGTGCCTGTGTAAGTGAAGATATTTGTAAGTTGTGATTTACTTTGATGTTTGTAATGTTTCGACTTAAGAACCAATGTTGGGGCCAGCTGTTCTACCGTACAATGCTGTTACATCTAAATAAAAGATATTAGATGGCGCTATTGGAAACAAATTTCCAAGAGATATCGTTTTTTTAATAATGTGCTATAAAACAAACTGGCGGATCCTAAACTGACACATTCAACGGAACAAGGGTTTCAAGTTTCTTTTTTACTTCAAATACAAAATGAAAAAGAATAAAAAAAAAGAAAATGAACAGGATAATATATGTTATATTATGAAAAAAAAACAGCCCAACTAAAAATCGGGAAAATCCTTCGAAATCAACAGCAGCTTTACATCTTCGAGTGGCTAAAACTAATTAAAATTCACATTGTAGATTAAGACGGTCGTAACATTTATCTTCTACACTAGAAGATACGTAACTTTCCGCCTAGAAACGACAAAGTATGTAGCCACTATGTAGAAGTTATTTAATTTTTAACAGATACCTTACTTGCAAATTCTTTCGTGATATTTTTTTTTACTATTTTAGCTCCTAAGTTTCATGTACGAAACTCGGTTGAACGTTGGCGCCTACATTGGAGTATGTGAAGTCGACGAAATGAATATGAATAATTTTGTGTTCAAACAAATGACTAGATGTGGACAAGATTTTTCTTAGATGTACAAACACTTACCATAAATATTGTCTTGCCTAAATTCTAATCTGCGATCACAAAGAGAAATACTCAATTTATTTAAATTTTTACTTTCAAAAAGGCAAGCTGGATATTTTTATTTTGATGAAAACATTATCCTTTCTTTCTATACCCATCTAAAGTTATTCAGAAATCCAATAAGTGTTATTTTCTTCTTTTCTTTCTTCTGATCTTCATTCGTATTTAACGCATATAACGTACGTACTACAAAGAATTCATAAGGTTATATTTGTTTGTAAGTCTTTCAAATAAATGCAAAAAAGATGCCGTCTAAAGGATTAAATCAGCAAATCTGTAACCGCAATTTTAATTGGTGTCATTATATTTTTTTCGTAAATACAAATGTGTCAGAAAGGGAAATAATAGATATGTATCAAAATAAAAGTTATAAATATATGATTTCTCAGTTTGAGCTGTTTGATAGTTGAAAAAGTCTAATGCCTCATATTCACTGTGCTGATATATTTTTTAAATAATGATGATTTGCTTTCGTTTCGTTTCTTTTTTGCTAAGGTTCATCACAGATAATTCCAGAACTTTACGAGTCAAAAGGTTATTGCTAATTTCTACTTGTCTAAATCTTCTTTCACTAATATACTTTCTGAGACTGTGGAGTAAATACTAATAAAATCTATAGCATTTTTTTTTTAATTTGAGCTTTGAATAACCCTTTTGACTAGGTAGGGTAGCTATAAAATATTGTCTTGATTGATAGACATTGTCAGGATTTGATATATTTTGAGTGGCGTAACCTTTCACTTTTATGCTTCTAATTCATACTTATTGATTTATATTTCCCCTTTTTGACACATTGTTTTACTATAATTGCTATGCTGATATCGCGAAACACACCTAAGTTTTATGAAAACTGTTCAAAAAAAGACAGTTACATTTGTTTGAATCAAAATAACGAAGACGCAGTCATCGATGAGCATTGGACATCGTTCTGCCTTCTCTAGTAGTTGTCATAGATTAGTTTAGTAAATTGTTACGATTTAGATTATGAAAGAGAATGAATGACTAACGCTCTTGTATTGGTGTGACATGTCTCTCATTTGTATTACACGGGAAGTTGGTTTAAGCAAACCCTACTTAAGTTAATCTTCAAACAGTATATTTTTTTAAATTCTTTTTTTTTTGTTAAATAATAAAAAAGACCTTGAATGTTTTTAGGTTACAACGTATTAATTAGCTCCTATATCCTCTCCCGGATTAATTATAAATAAGTAATTCAAACGTATTTAAACAGGTTATAATAGGGAAGTTCAAGTCAATTTATTTATTTATTAATAGCAGCGCCCCGCGGCTTCATCCGCGTAAGTCCCGATCCCGTGGGAATATCGGGATAAAAAGTAGCCTATGCGTGAATCCAGGTCTCCAGCTATTTACATACCAAGTTTCATCGCAATCAGTTTAGTGGTTTTTTGCGTGAAAGAGTAACAAACATCCATCCATCCATACTTTCACATTTATAATATAGTGGGACTCTGAATCTGAATTTTTTATATGTGGGTGGCACAAGCATTGGTTTTTTTTTCTTGAAATTTGTCGTTGTGTCGTTGTCCAGCATTTTTTTTTCGCGTTTTTAAGAAGATTTTTAGAACCTTTATAGGTACATACATTAAACTGACGCTTTCCCGTATAATATGAATGATTTTTTATTATTATTATTTGTCTCAGATTATATAAAGTGTAAAGCATTCGCTAAGATCACTGACTAAAGGCATGGTCGTTGACCAGCTTATATTAGTAGTAAGGATCATAAAATTACGAGGTGATTCTACCGCACTGACAAACAAATGTTTGGTAAATATTAATTTTCTTTTGCTATAATTTACTAACAAATTTTAAATATACACAAAATGCGTTGGACAATAACGAAATAATATTGTCATTTTGTGCGTTCGACCAGCGACGACTATACAGTATTAGACTATCAAGTCAAATCACCTCAGAACGGTACGTTCTGTGGAAATTTGTATGAAATAATAAGTTATGACGTCATACCTAGCTATTGCCAAATCATAGACTTTTAATATTTGGGTTAACAATAAAAAATTATAAGAAACTGGAAAACGGTAACGAATATAGTTTTTCACAGTCTTTTGTAATACTTAATTTCAAGAAGACTGTTAAACAATTTATTTTAACCATCGGAAACGACAATATTGTACCTTCTTACATAGAGCATTCATAAGTACTGTTTTAAAACGATTATGGAGACGAGATACTTAGTGGTAATTAAAAAAAAAACATTTTGTACTGAAGAAACGATGCATATAAAAATTAGTTAAACAAAACAGTACAATCAGTGTGTACATTTCTGTCTGCCTACATATCCTAGTAGCCTCACGGAGGATAGTCCATAAAGATGATAAAATGTAAGAATATGACTGTGTAGCTCGGTCTTGTCAGAGCACACAGACGCGAGACGGTACTGGATTGGTCTGGCCTGTGCATCTATCTACTTTTAATGTTACACTTTATATACTCTAAGATATTATTTTGTGGTGGAATAAAGCCGTTAGTCAAAATATATCGAATTGAGGAGCAAATGTGTGAGTGAGCGTCATTATATTCCTGTGTGTGTATGTCGCATACGCCTGCAATAATAATAAAATATAAGTGATATAGAAACATATACACCAAATTAAATTGATGTCATAGAAAACATAGTCATTATAACGCTAGACAGATTCGATTATACCGACAAGTGCCCACAGTTCAATTATTATCTGCCGTATGTAATAATAATAATAAAGATACATTTAAGTGCTATTCGATGTCGTAACAACTTCGAGTGCTACGTGACAGTTGCTATTAATGTACTGGTAATAAAAGCAATAGAGACTTGAATTAACATTGTCGAGAATAAAAGCTGAATGTTGGCGAATGTAATAAGCTATGTTCAATGAAACTTGACAAAAAGCCTAATGTAGTTAGTATATGTTTTAAATGATACAAGTCAGACCTAGCACGACAACAATGTAAAGAAGTACCAAAAGAAATCTAGCTACGATATTCTGACTTTTAGACCAAGGTCAGTTGGTCTAGTTGTTTAGCATAGATTCACACAAACAGCTATTTACTTGTTCTGGCTGTACTTTGTCTATGTATATAACTTCATCTTAAATACTTTTTTAAATAGTCTCAGTGCCGTTGTGAGGCAACAAAGGTATCTTTTAGTCATGTTTCAGTGGACAATGAGTAGCGTGCCCGCAATCGCTACTGCCCTCATATCAATGTTAGAACTATTCATAAACGATACGTTGTCAAAAGTAATAATAGCGCTAGAGACAGAACCAAATAGATAAATATTTTTGTAAATTTGTTATGTTCCTAAATATATCTTATGTGATTGTATATGGCTGGGAAGCGATTGAGTTACAAGTATATTTTGCTAGTATTGAATCAATTGGTATATTTTAAGTTTAATTTTATTTTTTTACTAACATAGGCGTGTACGGTCAGCACAAAATATAGCCAACGACGTCCATATTTATAAAACACTTGCTATTGCCCGCGACTGGAAATTTTGGTGAAATCTATCCAAATTAATTAATTTTTCGTTCCGTAAGAACCTTCCACGTAAGAAAACGTAAAAAAATATGAATGAAATTGTTATCTAGTTATGGCGTGACCAAGGAAATTGAGTTTCATTTTTATATATGTAGAATAATATAGATATATAATATGTTCAATTTATGTCAATTTTATATAACAGCAGTAGAACAATTGCGACGCATATATATTTTTTTATTTACTCAAAGTAATGTTGATCTAAATTGGACATAGTGTTTTGTAAATATAGATGTGTTGGGTGTCATTAAATCCTGCCTGTACATTTGTTTGTAACAAAACCTTGATTCTGTACGTTGAGTAACAATTTTCCTAACGTATTATCAATGATTTCTGCTTCTTTAGGTGTCATAGATGACAATGAAGCATTATAAACTACTTATTCCATGCGTTTGAATAGGCAGTGCTCGTAAGATTGTATGTTTTTAAAATATTGATCCAAGATAAATTACCCGTTTGCTAGTGTAAAGTGATGTGTAAGCCGCGGCCACAGGACCTAGTTTTTATTCGTGATTATCAAATCGTAAGACAAAGACAACAATGTTGTCGGCTGTTGTATTAGTCGCTTGTTGGGTACCAACGAGTGCATAAGTGTACTCTAAATAATTTATAAGTCCGCCATAAGACGTGTATGGAAATTTTAACTCACGAACACGGAATTAGTAAGACGGTGTTCGATTATCGGGTTAGGTATAATTGATTTCTTCCTACTACTGTTTTAGAAGTTTAGGCCCAAAAACTGCTATTAAAGAACGAGTATATCACTATTTGACTGAAAAAGACGTCTTTGCCGAGTGTTTTTATAAATTTTAAAATGTAAAATATACACATGTCTTCCATCAGTACATCATCCTTCAAACCTTCAACAAAAGAGCGTACTCATACCTCAAAGGTCGGCAACGCACTTGTGACTCTTGAGTTGCAGGTGATTGTCACTTACCATCAGGTGACACGTCTGCTCATTGGCCCCCTATACTATAAAAAAAAGAAAAAAAAAGTGTAAACGAGCAGTCACAATGAATTTTGGACCTGATTATTGCATTATCTTTGTGGGTATAACCAGAGATCATTTCCATTTCCTGACATCGAATATTTTGTACGAGTTCAATAATTACTTCATGTAAAGTTCATCAGAGTCCCTAAAATTAATTATCATACAATTTCATGTTGGGAATCTTAGACTTCTACATTCGTGTAGTCCGCCCGTCTAGGGAATTCTTTCAATCTATTTCAAGCATAGTGTTCTGTCCATTTTGGTTAGAGGAGCCGGTGGAAGGATTCGTTTAGAACCGAGCAGGTGACCCCAATGGTGGCGATTTATGAAAAGTTTCAAACAATTCCTTTGAATAAGTTATCTGCTATAATGATTAAAATTATTCTACTTTACAAGATTACCTACAACAAAACTTCATATATGACAATGCAGTGCAAGTGAAGTTATCCAACTTCTCTTGAACTACTTTGTCATATATAAGGTATATATATATACCTATATAAATATATACGATATATAAATATATATAAAATATGCTTAGTATAGCTAGGTTTGGTACAACGTCGCGAAGCAGCTCGCGTGGCGGTGTCAACAAAACTACACCAGTCGGACGGCTGCCACTTAATTGTCGCAAGGAAGGGAACATGCGTACGGGCGCATCGTGCGGCGGACATATATATTCCAAGCACTCAGTGACTACGCATGAGACGGTATATCGTCCCATTTATTAAATTCTATGTTACCATTTATAAGCGGGCATATACCTACTATAGCAGTAGGGCTATAGTAGTACCTAAACTTTTTTTTTATAAAAACTACCTCCTACATTTAACAGTTTGTTTTTGTACCTACTCTACGAAACTCGTATAAAATGGCGTTAATCTGTGTTTACAAGATAAATAATAGCTAACAGTAATAGTAAAAAATGTGTCCGCAGGCCGCGGCGGTACGCGTATTGTAGTATAATGTATCGGATACGCTTAATTCTCCATATGCAGTACCTGCAACTTTCGTTTTATAACAATATACAAATTACAATAGATATAGGATCTTGTACTAAATGTATCTATGTATTTTTATGTGCTAGTTTTATTTATTGTTTGTACTTTTTGTAGATCAATTCGAATTGACTGCTCTTAGGGAGATTAACGTAATGTAAGTAAATATTTTGCACCTTTAGTTTAAGGGTTATTATGTAGATATGGAGAGTATGTCTGAGGTTTTAGCAAAACATGAGAAGCATGGCCACGCCATGTGATATGTAAGTAGGTTTCATTAGTATCATTTATAAGTTTTACATCGTCATTACCAGTTCACATTGGATCCTGTGAGATGATTCGTCAAGATATGGTGTCGAGTTGTTAATGTGTGCTAGCTTTGGTGGGCGATACCTTGTGTATGAGCGATGACATAACAGTCACTCAACCTAGAAAATATTAAATTGTTTTTGCATTGCTTCGTTCTTCTTAAATTGTTGTGAATGACTTTTTTATTTTTTTATACAGGGAGTTAATGTACCTAGTAAACAGAATAGCCTTCAAGTAATTTGTTCAAAATCTATACTCGACTCAGCTTGGGATTTATCTGTAACATTTGGAAAAGAACTTGCTGGTTCGGGCTCAATTTCAAATATTCACGCACGTGTAAACTAAGTGTCTACCTGACACGGTGTTTGTACGTATGCTATTATACAAATCTTACGTCACAAAATTTAAAAAATGTGCATTACAGTAGACAATCCTCTGTTTGTTTTCTGCTATAGATAAAGAAAAAACATTCTAAAACGTTAAGGAATAACGCCTTGTCATGAATCGGACGTTTGAACAAATTACTTTCAAAAAATTAATTGCAAAAAGAACAATATTTTTTTAATTTCACATGTACTAATTTGACAGTATAAGACTATTTAATATGGGGAAGTAAGTTTTTTGTAACTTGGATGATACCTACCTATATTCTTCTTCATACGAAGACGCTTCTTGAAATCAATATATCTATTATTTCTGTATAAATTTTCGAAAAAGGCAGATTGCACGAAGTTAAAGAAATTATCTTAGTAAACTATGAACCATCGCTCTATGGATATTGCGAAGTGTTTGTAAGGGTATTTATTAGGAATGGTTCTGACTGTATTAGTGTAGAGATGGCTACAGTACAGTTTATTAGTATCGGTGTTTAGCAGTTCGCGAGATGTGGTAATTGTAGTGTTGCGATGCATATCGGAAATGTTCCGACATATTGGAGTAGGAATGTGGATAATTCTATAAGCATTTATTAATAATAATGTATGGTGTAGAGCTGTAAACGTTTAAATATGTTGGAATATTCTCGTCTTCGACGCGACAATTAAGTTAGATAACCGCTACCTCTTTGAATGCCTGAAATTGTTCACAGTTTATTGTCCAATGTGTGTATTACAACATGATGATGTTAAAAAATGAAATAAACATGAAGAAATTTTGACTCTTAATTTACCTTTATTACCCTGGTTTCCATTAGCAATAAAAAGTTCTAAATTATGAACGAAATCGCCAAGCTTTAAATAGTAAAAATCTTGTTCCGTAGCCTGTGTATGCGAAATGGTAAATGAGCAGTAAGCGTCCGTGCATTGTAGGCGACTCGTGACGATGACGACTAATGCCACGTTCCTATATTCAAGAAATGATTGGTTTTACTTACGGACAGTAAAATTTCGTTGAATTTTTAATGAAAATTTTACCGTCCGTAAGCAAAACGAATCGTTTCTTGATTATAGGAACGCGGCATAAATGAATCTGGCGGGAAGGTCTGTTGAGTTCATCAAATATAGGTACTTGTATTTTTGCAATTACGACAGCGACTGAAATTCCTTATCATCATTATACATTACACTTCAGACGCTCGGCGGTGGCGGCGGCGAGACGGAATAAAGTGTCAGCGCAACAAAAAATGCCGACTATTTATTTATGCCATCTGTGGATCGCGATGCTACTGTAATTTGATGTTGGTTGTATTTGCGCGGGCGTGTATACTATGTATACTTTTTATTAGAAATGCAACGCCAAGAGTATGTATGCAAGCACTACATTAGAACCGTCGGGACTCATACTATAAAAACGATGTTCATAGCAGGAGTCGCCAACACAACAATTACTTAAAGTCTAATTTAACAAGACACGCATGAACCACTTCATAAGTTTGGAGTCATATTTGTCTACAATGACCTTAAGAATGCTATTAATGCTGTCTCGCATCGTCTTAGCATAGAAGCAACTCCTGTTCGGATGATGGCAAGAAAACCATCAACTCTTGTTTCCGTAAACATGCCAGAAGCACTACAAAACGGGTCAACCCTAATAACATTCTAAACCGCTCTCACGTGATCTCTGGAAACAACTGACCTACGGGCTGCTAGCCTGCTTGTGTAGAAAGTTTGACAGTAAGCTTTAAACAAAGTTATTTTGGTTCTTCCCTCCTGCAACGAGAGTGGGTATTGTGGGAGAGCCATGCTTCGGCATGTATGGGCCGACTCGACCGGAGTGATACCAAGGCTTCAAGGAAACCGGCCGTGAAGCAATGATGTCATTGCTTTTCGCAGAGTGAGGTTACCGGAGGTCCTAACCCTTCCATCCCCACCCTCTCCCCCACTTTCACCCTTGTTGCAAGTGCCCATCGGCAGCGGTAGTCATTTACCATTAAGTGACCCGTCCCGTAGTCGTTATTGCCCTGCCTACCTTTTTTATTTTAACCTGGTTATCAAGACTGTCGGTAACATAGTGTCCCAGATATTTAATCTGATGTACTCTTTTCAACTCAACTCCATTTAACGTTATAGATTTTTACACGAGAGGGAGATTAGGGGCTATTTCCGCCATAGTTTTTTTAAAGCTTACGTTTGATGGCCAGTATTCGATTAATGTTTCGTTTTATTTGCAATATCTTGTATATAATATAATCTGAATCTAGGAAACGGCTCCAACGATTTTGATGAAATTTTGTATACAGATACAGTTTTGCATTTTTACTTCAACTGCAAAGTTGTATTTCCTGTAAAAATGCAATTAATTTTACAAAAAGCTACCGAGCAAAGCTGGGTCTCCCAGGTACCTACTTAAAATTTTAAACACCGTCATCATATTAAATTAAACTTATTTGAAACTTTAAAAAAAACTTCTTTTTTTAAAACTTTGCCACTAGACGGATTTTCCCCTCTAAATGCATTCCGTCTATTAGCAAGGTTTTATAGAAATTACTACTTTCTTAAAGGATACACATAATCTATACATGCGTTAGTTTAAGACACAATTATAAGCTTTGCAATATTAATAATTATCTTTTAAAAAGTATCACCGACTGCAATGCGCCTCAAAAATATATAAAATTTGAAGAGTTGCCTCGATTTCTCCAGGATCCCTTCATCAGGTTCTGACCTGATGACCATGGGACCACCTCGGAAGAATTCCTTTTCAAACAAAAGAAGAATTTTCAAAATCGGTCCAGGCGTCTTTGAGTAATCGGTGAACATACATAAAATATATTTATATATAGTGGAACATGGAAGCTCCGCCTTTCTTGAAGTCGGTTAAAAATAAAGCCTTGGTTGAGTTTTATACGTAAAAAACTTATTTGGCTATACTGAAGAAGGCAGGAAGAATACCTACTTATATTAACTTTCATGGGTTTATATAATATAAA
Source organism: Euplagia quadripunctaria (assembly GCA_963859945.1). Lineage (NCBI taxonomy): Eukaryota > Metazoa > Arthropoda > Insecta > Lepidoptera > Erebidae > Euplagia > Euplagia quadripunctaria. The sequence continues at coordinate 11,094,527 of OY982577.1, forward strand.
TTAAAATTGCTCATTTTTAGTGTAAACATTTATTTTAAAAATTTTAAGATTTTAAAATTAAACAATCAACTCAAACGAACCAACTGAGAGTTGTTGTTTGATAAATCCCTTAACAGAATTACATCTTTATGTTTCTTCGACTGTTTCTTTTCCTTTTTTATTTCATTTATTATTTGTTCTCTTATTTTGAACACAAGGACATCGTCATAGGCGATGACTTCAACACTTGGTGCCAATTTAAGCCTCTTTGACTTGGAAAACTTGTATTTGCGTTTTACTTTTAGCAGCAGCCACTCTTTAAATGACATTTGTAGCAATGGATTCTTATCCATCGCTACACTACATAGAATGTTACGCTCAGTCTACATGAATAAAAAGTTCTAACGATATCTAAAATGGGGCAAAATCGGCATATGACGTTCTTGCCCCATTCAAAATAGACGGAAATAAGCCCTTGATGATTTTGACGTTACAAAGTTGGCACCTCCAAAAATTTAAGTATTCGCAGCGTTTCTTGGCAAAAAAATACGAGGAACAGTTAAAACGGAACTGAAAGTTGCATTATTTTATATTTGCCTTCGATAATGTACAGTACAATTCACTTATACTTTACTTTTGAAATAAAACTGAACTTCAAACACTATTTTACTCTCTTCTATACCAAATTACGCCAACTAGGAAATTTTATTTGTAGTATAAAGTCATGCTTTTTTACCCACACAGCTACCAAAAAATCGCTCGATTGTAATAGGTTTTATTAGCAACAGACGATTTTGCCCCGTAGACGGACTTGACCACCCTAACCTTAGTCGCTTTTTGAGCCATTTGAGCCATTGTATTTGAAACAGGAACACTTACTTAAATCACTGAAAAGGCATGACTCTAGCATGCAATTACGAATAGAATTTATGAAAAAAAATTATCCGTTTACAAGTTATGACCGTTTCAATTTTCAGGTATTTTTTTAACTTCCTTTTCTCATAAAAGTACGTGGAATGTGTAAAGCTGAAGATTTTAAATTGTACATATTTTTTTACTGTGTATGCACGCCTGTCTTCTTAAGCTTCTGCCACAATACTTCATACGTCACCAGGTCAAAAGCTTTTAATATTATTGATTGATTTTAATATGTGATTAACGTAGAATTATAGGACAACCTGTATATTTAAATGCTTCAAGTGCAGACTCAAATATACATTGAATTAATTCAACGAGGCCATTCGATGAAATAACTCAATGGTAACTTACAATAACATACTGACTGAGCACACTCTTTATCAAGTTTTAATAAAAGTTTTGTGTTGAATTAGCTGTATAGAGAGTACGCCAGCCGATATATAATGTACAGGTTGAATTTGGTTTCGTGTAGTAATAATTTAATTGTTCACCATATTTTATTGCTGGTATCCGCCGTTCCGGTGTAGGTCACATCGGTTTTCTTTTCATAAGACAGATAGGTATTTAGACCGTAAGCGATACTTTAATAGATAAGGCGTCGGACTTGCGATCAAGTGGTTAAGTGCAGTGCTGACGTGAACCCACTCCTAATCCTAACATCATACAGCGTTGGCATCGTTAATATGTGCTATGTAAAATTTACGATGTAAACATTATATTCATCTGCCTAAAGCTCCGTTTTTTATGAATATCTTCAAGTTGGCTTAATTAACTTTACTGGTGAATTAACTGGTACATTCTTTAGATTGAAAACGGCAGTCCTTTTAATATAATATGTAGGTATATGGTCTGTTGAATAACTTGCTTCTGAATTCAAAAAAGAAAAACGAAATGTTTTTTTTTTGTAATAACATTAGTCGTCTTATATAGTAGGTACCTAAGTTTTGACTTCCCTGATAGTCACGAGGCTTACAAAACTACAAACTAATACTAGTAATGTAAATTGATATGATTTTGTTAAAAAAATGTTGCGCAAAGTTACGCTAGTGAGACTCTCACTTCGCTTTCACTGCACTATAGAAAAATGCGAAGCACGATGCATTTAAGCCTAAGCGTACCGACTGCCAACCGATAGGCATGGATGTTAATGTCCGAAAAAAAAAACAATGTAAGTAAAATGGAATGAACATTGTTCAAAAACGTGTATCTACAAAAAAAAACTGTCAGTCGTAGGACTGCACGTCAGTAGTTTAAACATAACTTACACATATAGTATACACATAATTATTAAACAGACACACACGCAAACACATCGGTATAATATGTATCTGAGCGTGACGGTTCAGTGCCTTTTCCCCATACCAAAAGTGCCCAATGTGCCTAAAGAAGTTTTCACTTCAAAAATACCTTGTCTATAATAATTGTTTTAAAAAATTGTCAATAAGTACCTAATTGTGAATTTTAAAGATTAATTAATAAGGAGCTAACAGAACTCCATGTTTAGATTAGCGCCCTCTAGTAGATCTATATATGTATTATATTAGCGTGACGGTCACGAATTCAGTGCCTTTTCCCAGTAGCAAAAGTGCACAACGTGCCTAAAGAAGTTTTCCCTTCAAAAATCAAAATTGAAATTTGATCGGCTAGGTTACAGAGATAAGGCAAAATTAAAAGCTAGTTCTATATTTCAAGACTAAATTAGATGGACCAAATTTTTTCATCTATAACCTTAGAATGAACTAAGTTAATTAATAACTATTGGTTAGATGAGACTGCGTGTGTTCTTAAGCAACTACATGCCTACACGTTCTTTTCAGTTGACATCTTACATGTTGTTAGAGAGATATCTAAAAGAAATTGAGAGGGACGGATGCACCACGCTAATTCCATGCTAATCAGAAACAGTTTTTTGGCTAATAAACTCCTCATCCTGATGGGTACATTTTTCTCCTTAGCCTAAGCTAAGGAGAAAATGTGACTATCTCACGAAAATATTTAGGAAAAGGCATACACCGATGGAAGTACACTCCGTTCATTTTGCCAGGGTGAAAATGTGACTATCTCACGAAAATATTGAGGAAAAGGCATACACAGATGGAAGTACACTCCGTTCATTTTGCCAGGGAGAAAATATGACTATCTCACGAAAATATTTAGGAAAAGGCATACACAGATGGAAGTATACTCCGTTCATTTTGCCAGGGAGAAAATGTGACTATCTCACGATAATATTTAGGAAAAGGCCATACCTACATAGATGGAAGTACCCTCCGTTGATTTTGCTAGTGAGACAATGTGACTATCTCACGAAAATATTTAGGAAAAAGCCATACACAGATGGAAGTATACTCCGTTCATATGTGAGGGAGAAAATGTAACTATCTCACGAAAATGTTTAGGAAAAGGCCGTACACAGATGGAAGTAAACTCCGTTCATTTTGCCAGGGAGAAAATGTGACTATCTTACGAAAATATTTAGGAAAAGGTCATACACAGGTTGAAGTACCCTCCGTTCATTTTGCCAGGGAGAAAATGTGATTATCTCACGAAAATATTTAGGAATAGGCCATACACAGATGGAAGTATGCTCCTTTTATTTTGTTCGGGAGAAAATGTAACTATCTCACGAAAATATTTAGAAAAGGGCCATACACAGATGGAAGTACACTCCGTTAATTTTGCCAGGTAGAAAATGTGGCCTCGAACTGATGGAAGTACACTCCATGCATTCTTTTATAGAAAGAAAGTAAAGATAGGTACGTTAAAAAAGATACTCCGTCATAGGTTATCGTGCTGTATAGAGAAGAGGAACATTGGCTATACTTGCAGACATTTTTTGAGGTGTAGAAGCAATTTTAAAATGTAAACTTACAATTTTCCCGCCTTTAATTTCCAAAGTGTCCGGTTAATGCCAATAGGCTTCTAGCAAGCTTGTTGACATCAACCGGACACGTTATATGAGTGGGACCAAATTAAACTTGTCAAAATGTGGATGTTTATACGCACGCGATGCAGGTACAGGCACAATGTTATTTTTTGATAATTTTTATTTTGTTACTTAATGAGAAGTTCTTGAGATTAGCTTTTAAATATTTCTGGCATGATTGGTGCTTGTAAGTCTGAATAATGTTAAATAAATGGTTTATTGAGTTTTTAGCTCTATATTATTTTACTTACGATTTCGCGTGGGGGAGCCATGCTTCGGCACGTATGGGCCGGCTCGACCGGAGTGATACCACGCCCTCACAGAAAACTGGGCCCAGTGAGTGAGGTTACCGGAGGCCCTAACCCTTCCCTCTCCCCCTCTTTCACTACTCCCACCTTAAAGGCCGGCAACGCACTTGTGACTCTTGAGTTGCAGGTGCCCATGGGCGGCGCTAGTCACTTACCATCGGGTGATTCGTCTGCTCGTTTGCCCCCTATTCCATAAAAACAAAAGTACTGATAACGACCCAGAATCGTTTGAAACAAAATAGCGTAAGTGATTTCCCAGAACCTAAAAACACAAATTGTTCAAGATTTCTTACTATTTAAACACCCTCCGCGAATGGCCTACGACTCCTAGGAGGCATGCCTTTTTAATTCTGTCATTTACATATTTACCGCATAATTTGAATTTAGAACTGTTCAATATTCGAATCTGTTTCAATTCGGAATCTTAAAACAATTGAAAGTATTAGAATTAATGTTTTAGTCTGTAAGGTCACGTACGAAAATGCACCTTTCTAAGGAAAATGTGCGTGCAATAATTTTTTACAACTTTCGGATAGGCTTAACACGGCTGAAGCCGTGTTTCGAAGAGCTAACATCTGTGTTCCATGGTGAAACCCCAACTACTATTATCTAAATTATTCTGATGATGAGTGCAAGTAGCACTGGATCATTTAGTTAACAGTAGTTTTAGACTCGACGGGGGCCTCGATCAAAGGATGAAGTTACCTATGTCAGTGTCAGGTCAGTCGACATCCTTCGACACACCGACGAGTAGGTACACATGAGTAAAAATGTACATCTCTGATACACACTTGGAATGGAATTGATAGTTCAAACATGTTATTGTTATTTAATTAATTGATTTAAACTTTCTGCGAATACATCGCATAAGGCAGGAATAATGCCGTAGTCATTTTCTTCCAGTCAACCCTTGGGTGATGCAGAGACAGATACGCAATTCTCGAATTTAGTAATGGCGCGAGAGGCGGCTAAATTTATTTCTGACAGCCCTAATTTTTGTTATAAATTGAAATTCTGTATTTGATAATTCTCTTTTTATTTCCGTGTAAATTTTTCTGAACTGTTCGTCGGCTATAACGTTGTCTATGTGTGTTTATATGAGATGCGTTCAATCAAATATTTCAGCTTTCGCACTTTTGCCAAATCAATCGATATGGTTTGGTACGAGACGATAGGAAGAGACCAGGTGGTATGTCGTTACTGCCATGGACGACGGATAGGCCTTTGGTGTGGGACGCAACCTGCGTTGAAACCCTCATGCCATCAGATCTTCCAAGTACAGCTGGTGGTGGCGCTGCTGTTGCATCAGCACAAAGCCTGAAATGGCGTAAATACAATAATTTTATCGGCAACTATGGTTTTGCGCCGTTTGGGGTCAAAATGCTAGGGTCATGGGTCCGAGTGCTCGTTCCGTTTATAAGGAACTAGCTAATCAACTGATCGACACTTCTCGTGACCAGAAGGCGGGCCTTTTTCTTGCACAGAGAATTAGCATTGCCATTCACGTGGTAATGCTGCCAGCCTTCTGGGAATACTGCCAGGAGGCGACGATGCGGAGGAATTTTATGACTCATGTATGTAAATAGTCCGTATATATATATTTTTTTAATTAGTTTATAATACTTAATTATAAGGTTTGTATGTACAGTATTCTTTAATATTAAAATAAATGTTTTATTAATTACAAAAAAAACAATTGTTTTTGTGATTACAAACTTATATTTTGCGGTTGGAAAGTTGACTTTGTCATATATCGCTGTATGAGGAAGTATTTTTAGAACAGCAAAGTTAAATTTGTCTTTCTGAAAAGACGGGCATAAATCTTCGAGAATCGATTCCTGAGATGGAAGTACTATCTACATACAAGTTTGTTTGCTTACGGAACCCTCGGTGTGCGAGTCAGACTCGCACTCATCCGGTTTTTTATTTCTAATGTCAGGAGTTTTAACGTTCTAAATTTTAGTTCTAAAAACCCACCTGCGCGACAAGTTGCCGTAAGAACTTCAATTAGTTGGGCAAACTCTCTCACGGTGCAACATGGTAAACTTTAGAACTTATAAGAATTTGAAAATCAGTTGTGGTTCTAATACACTCTTATTAAAGTAAATAACATACCTAACCAAAAGATTCTAATAATCTAATTATACCTAATTATTAAATGTGCATAATATATCATCGAAATACTGAAGATAACTTGTTCCATAATCTAGGTAAAAGTTCTTCTAGGTGCGGTAGATAATCCATAAGGCATTAAATTCATAAAATGTTTATGTGATTAATTTTTCTCTAAACAGAACCGCAAATATTTATGTATTTCTAGCCTTATATTAAATCAAACTTTTAGAATCTTTTTTTCTCTATTAATTAGAAGAGGCATTGCTCTGTTGACTGCTGTGATTCCGGCTCCAAGAAGTTGTTGCGCTAGCTCCATTATCTTATCGCGGTTTCTTGCCATATCTGCTGAAATTTCTGCATTTAATTTTAATGCTTGCAACAAGAATAATTTGTTGGGGACAAGATATTCTTTTAATAAATTTTTCTTTAACTTCTTTTGGCATGCCTTTTCCTAATCTAAGTAGCCGTCTTTGTGCCAAATTTTCGTAAATATTTTCAACAAACTTGGGTGTATCGTTTAAATGCTTTCCTAATGCCGATAAAATTACGGAGTCGACTTCCTGTAGATTTGAGGGCATCGGTAACTTCCGAATCTTCTAGGCGCTGATACCTCCGGCGTGCCATCCGCTTCTAAGAGCGGTGGAGAGACGGATAGATTAATCTCGACGTTCTCGGTATCTATAATAGAAATCAATGGAACTTATTTAGTATGTCGGTACTTAGACAAAAGAATACCCTCGTTCTATATCTCGGATGATAGTTAGATAGACAGTTATGTCAAAAGCGGTAAGGTTACATTAGAAAAGTTAATATAGTCCTTAAGTTTTCTTAAATTTTCTAATTTTCCGAGCAACTTTCTTAATTTTTTCTTTCATAAGAACCTTCTCCTGAGAACCTCCTAAGAACCTAACAAACACAAAAAAAAGAATTAGCGAAATCGATCCAGCAGGTTATGCCGTGACGTCATTTATTTGATCTGCGGCCGTGACCAAGGGAAATGGGGACTCATTTTTTTATATTTATAGATTAAATAGTTTGACTTTTAGTAGTTTAACGGTGAGTACCGTTACCAGCACGGGCGTTCTCCATTTCAATATCAAACTCCGAGGATTCTAACACTCGTGTAATACGACGACGTTTTTAGGGTTCCACTTTGTTGTCGGTCTGTCTGTCTGTCAAAACACTTTTTCTTAGGAGCCCGTAGAGATATCAAGTGCAAATCCGGTTTTTCTTTTTTTGTTCGAGTTTGCGAATCTTTTCATTACAATACTTATTATATTTTATCCTTTGCACTGCGTTTAGGCATTATTTTTGATTCGAAACAAAATGAAATGGAAACTAATTAAACGTTATTTTAGAAATTGAGCACTGTGGAGAAGGACATGTATTATATCAACTATCGTTGCCTCGCATTGAAAAAGAATGAGGCAAATACTACGCTGGAATAAAGAACAAGAAAAAATAAAACGAACAACTTTGTCTTGTCGATTAATAGAGGCACTACGTTGTTAATGTGCTATATCTGACGAATGAACCGACGAAATATAATTTCACAGATCAAACATCAAAATTTCCCGTTACATGAAAATTTTGGTACTTTACGTATAGTCGCTTTCAGTCGCTGAATTTAGATATGTTTAGAATTTAAAATTCATAGTTAGCTCCTACTCATTGTTCATTTATGCCAAATTTCATATAAAATCGTTTAAATTCTATTAATGAACACAATTCAAAATATTTAGTGATTACCTGCGTAATAATATTACAAAGCTGAAGAGTTTATTTTCGCTAATCTCAGGAACTACTGGTTCGAATTGAAAAATTCTTTTAGTGTTGGATAGCCCATTTATCGAAGAAGGCTGTAGGCTATATAACATCACGCTACGACCAATAGCAGCAAGCCTTGACCATAAACGCAGGTGAAACTGCGGGGACGGCTAGTGTAACATAATTATACAGTCTTGCCTTACAAAGAAAACATCTTTTTTTTTCTATTACTCTGCAGAAGTCTTTAGATTAATATAAATTTTAAAATAAGAAGCTTATTCAAACTGACCTCCACTAGCCTTAAGACAATCCTTTAAACATTGTGGCCAGTTATCGATAACACGTACTTTCTCCAGGGGAAAATTTGCCACTGCCAATCTTATGGAATGTTTTAGGGACTCCAAATTATCACGGCGCTTAGACCATGCCACACTCTCTAGAAGAGAATTGTAAGCAAGCGGATTAATTATTCGAAAGTGTGCATGATTATTTATTACTTAGAAGAAAGTAGTAAAACTTGTGATTACGGTAAAAGAGTGAAGCTGAAATTGATCACTTTTTTTCGCCTTTTACTTTTTGTTTACCATTAGTGTTGATAGTAAATATTGTAATGCACATCACGCAGTGTGCTTTATCTATTTGTAATACGTTCGAGTGTATGTTTACTAATGATAAATTACGACATGTTGGTAGCTGCACCTTTATATTTATTCAGACTGCGTTGAATGTACCCACTATTATGTATGTCAATCGCTTAGTATTCAAATGTGTTATTGTTTGTTTTTAATCTTAGCACTGCTTTGATAAGTACACAAAAGTGACATATTGACGTCGAGAAGAATTATTTTCGTCACAAAACCTGCCCAAAGAAGATTGGTGGTAGAAGGTAGTGATATAATTTTCCACTGAATGGCCACTACATTGCGAATCTGGACGAGAGTGCCACGGTGCATATCTTCGAGTATATACTTGGCGTCAGTGGCGTAACAATAGGGTGGCAGAGCGGGCAAAATGCCACGGGCCCCCGGCTCGAGGGTTCACCAAAGACCATAAGAATTACAAAATGTATTAATGAATTAGCCACGGGCCTCAGATGGTATAGTTACGCCACTGCTCGGAGTAACCTTAAATCTTTAAAAACATCTCACTACGATTTATGAGTTGCGAAATGGTTAGGCGCTATTCTCCGATTTGCTTATTTACAAAGACTACCACGGGTATAAAAGCTATGTGAATGCCAGTGTATCTTAGACTTCAGACGTTTTTTTGAAGTGAAAACTTCTTTAGGCACGTTGGGTACTTTTAGAATGCGGAAAAAATACTGAACTCCCGTGACCGTCACGTTCAGATGTCATATATATTTTCACTTCTGACGTGCAGTCCTACAATTAACAGTTTTTTGTTCTAGATATCACACATTACATTGTCAAAAATGTTTATAAGTACCTACTTACTATTTATTTCAAAAAACGGCAGACGCGCGATCGCTTTCTATACGCGTACCTACGCGACGCGCGGCGCACACATCCAAATTGAATTTAGTCTCAATTTCTTGAATGTAAATTCAGATAAACGTTATTTTTATTAACCGACGAAAAAACGGAGGACGTTTCCAAGTCGACCCGTATATTTTATTTTTATGTATAACCACGCATAACTTTCTACAAGGTAGTCCGATTTCAATAATTCTTTTTTTATTCGATAGGGCATACTTCGAAGTTGGTCCTATTTAAATGTATATAAATATTTCAACCCTAAGGGTGGAAAAATACGGGACAAATTGTTCACCTATTGACTTGTCACCTGTGAACCGGTTTTGTTGAAACTTAGCACATATATGTAGTTCTAATGATACTACAACATGACCGTGACCTGTAGTTGATTGTTTTAGCCACAAAAAACTAAAAAATAAAACTTTTTAACAAAAAATTAAACCGACGAAAGAAGAAAGAATCTCAAAAGTGAAAAATAAACTCGTTAGCCTAACAAAACTCTTACACTAATGTAAATACCTAAATAACTTTGAGTCGGCGCCTGTCGGACAAATTGCAACAACAGTTCTAAAAATACTCCCTTATACATCGATTTACGACACTTTCCAACAGCAACCCGCCCCGGCTTCGCACGGGTAGCAGAGACATCTTCAACAATCATCATATATCAACCAATTTACACAAAACCTTAACAAATTATAAATCTTCCTAATGAATCGCTCTATGTATTGGTGAAAACCACATGAAAATCCGTTCACTAGTTTTTGAGTTTATCGCGAACAGACAGACAGGCGCGGCGGGGGACTTTGTTTTATAATACAACAATAAGGAACAATTTTATAAAACTGCGACCTAAAAAATTTGAAAAGATATCAGTACATCTACGACTTTCGTTCGTTAATTTGCACATACGTGGGATAGAAGAATTAAATCCAAGTACGGTTTTACGAAGCGGAGGGTAAAATGGAGTAATTTGGGAGATAACGAGCTGGGACTCTGATGTTAATCCTTTTCAGTAATTCGGGGCACTCTACATTATTATTGATTATTTTAAAAAAGAAAATTAACTCAAGGAATTCCCTGCGGGTTTCAAGCTCATCTATTTTGAAAAGCAAGAGCCTTTCACGGTAGGAAACAACTATTTTAGCTTTCCCAATCGAATAAGTTAAGCACCATAGAAAACGTTTTTGAATGCATTCTAATCGCAAACCATGGCCAAACCATCGCAACCAACTGCGTAATGTGGACACCAAACTACGATACCGTATTCTAGAATGCTTCTAACAAGACTGTTATAAAGCAGTATCTTAGTTGCCGGCTTACGAAAAATTTTACCCTCCCTGATTATAAATCCTATTTAATTTCTTCTTCACTGTCACTCTCACTCCTTTCATCCTAATTAAAGCATATTTGACGCGCGTTTAATTACTCGTACATGTGTATTGAAGGTGCGCTTACTATCTAAAATAATGCCTAGATCTTTCATTATATACTTGTTTAGATGACATATTCGGCCGTACAGAACGGCGCTAATAAAGTCGACTATATTTCGTAGACTCGCGTGTGACAGACGTCATTGTCATTTGAATATCTAAGCGGTGACGTGCTTGCGAAAAACAAGTAATCGTGCCGGTTTGTACTATTAAATTGTGTCGAAAATATGCTAGAAAACCTTATAAAAACACTAAGATTATTTTTCATCGGTAAGTTTTGTTTTAATTTACACTATTTTCTGAGAAAATACGATACTATATTTCAAAGTTTGTAGCTTTGATAGATTAGCCGGTGTTGTCAGTTTATTACGGGGTAATTTTACAAAAACTATGGGTAATCATAAATCTATTCTATTCCTGTTTTATATTATTAAAAAAGTCTATTACTGAAGAAAATGATACTTAATGATTTTGGTGATTTTGACTTAAAGTATTTTAATTATTCATGTTAGATGACATGTCTGTATCATCAATAGTTAAAATACTTTAACGAATAATAATAGTGGTCTTATAATTATTATTCTTTTATTAAAAAATACATCTCATCAATTGAAATTAATCAATTATTTTCACTAATTCACGTTGGTATCTTTATAATTTGAATTAGATCGATCATTTTTCATTCAATCACTTACACCTCTATTTAAAAATAGATTATATTTGTCATTGTTTTTTGTTGATTAATATGTTTTGTAATAAATTCATTTTCTTTTAAATCATTATTTTATTTATCCTTTATCTCCTTATGATGTAATACAAGAAGGGAAGTAAATAATTCAGAACAGGCATCCACACAGTGACAATTTTTTCAGAATAACTACACGCTCGTACTCACACAATTCGTAATGGGATCCCGTTTTATGCGCGCATCATATAATCAAAGATCGGCCTAGATTTTTAATATTTTCAACTTCGCTTAACATCCTGAATGTAATAGGTAGACGTTACCTTCACCTATTACATTCAGGGTGTCAGTCAGTGTCAGTGCTTAATTTGCGAGTAAATAATGAAGAAACAGTTCGAGGTATAGAGTATAATATAATACTTTCAAATCATTCTAATGTTATCAACATTCGTTTCATGCATGTAGCAGGTTAATCAATGTTGAAAATTGAATATAGGCGTAAGTATTTCTTTTATAACACTTGGTATCTAACATTACATTACATATCTAACAAAAAATTATGTAAATAACGATAATTCAGCACGCGGTGAACGTCGCTTATTTATTATGATTTATGATTATGATGAGCAATATTACCTAAGATAAAACGCCCGCTTTCATTGCGATTTCCGAAATTTTCGAAGTCTGAATATTTTTTATATTAACTATAAAAAGTTAAGTAGGTACGTAGGTGCACATAAAAGTTTTATATCTAATAGTTATGACTTATGAATCAGTTTGCGCACTGCCAAATGCGAGTAATTGATAGAAGTGGAAAGTCACCATTTTTAACAATTTTTTTCTATATTTTTTATTTCTATTAATCAAAGTAATTACCCATGCAATCGATGCCTCTTTGCCAACGCAGTGGCAGTTTATTGACGCCCTTCTTGAAGAAATCAGCTGGACGGGAGGCAACAAATTCTTCAAAGGCATTTTGTACTGCCTCTTGGGTATTGAATTTTTTTCCCGCCAAGAAGTTATCCAAATTCTGGAAAAAGTAGAAGTCTGTAGGCGCAAGGTCTGGTGAGTACAGAGGATGACGGAGAGCATACAACCCCAGCTCTTCCAACTTGGAGACCGTCTGCTGTGCAGTATGAAGTCGCGCGTTGTCGTGCAGGACCAGCGGACGAACGATTGACCAAAGCTGGTTGGAGATGAGCGAGCTTCTCCATCACAGTGTTCTGTTCTTCACAGCACACATCTGCAGTAATGCCCATTCCGTTTGGTAAGAAGCTGTGATGAATCACGCCGACGACGCTAGACCACCAAACAGTGACCATCACTTTTCTAGGGGTAAGTTTTCTTTTAGAGCATTGTTTAGGTGCTGAACCAGGATTCAACCAACTTGCTGAGCGCTTGCGGTTGTCAAACAGAATTCATTTTTTGTCGCAGGTAACAATGCGGCTCAAAATTCCTTCGTTTGTGTGCCTGCAGTACAAGGCACGTCTCGACGCGTACTTCGCGCTGGCGATCATTGAGTGCGTGGGGCACCCATTTGTCAGGCTTTTTTAAATTGCCAATTTGGCGCAAATGGACCAATATTGTTTTGACACTAACGTCGAAAGCTGCTGCTAATTCAGAATTCAGCCCTAGATTGAGTATCATCGGCTTTCACAATCGCCTTTTATTCGTCATTGTCGACCAGTTTTCGGACGACCACGACGTTCATTTTTCAGGTTGAATTTTCCAGAACGGAAGCGGGCAAACCAATAACAGGCGGTGCTTTGGGTTGTAGTGTTAGCTCCGTAAACGTCATTGATGTTGCGTGCCGCGTTGCTGCCACGACGGTACTCATATTTCATAATTACTTATCTGATGACGATGATGACTATCCATGATGACGAAAGAGATTCAAATGCGATGAAAAAATAACAATAATCAATAAACAAACGACTACTTTTGAAAAAAAGAAATCCATGTTTGTAAAATAAAGTTAATTTGAAATTAGAATTCTTAGCCAAAAAAATTATGTTGATTTGAAATAGCCAATACTAAAGAACGGCAATTTCATAGGTAAAGACTTATTCTCAGAGAAAAAAATCTGAGACATTATGTCTCAGATTTTTTGTCGGATAAATGACAATACGATACTAATTACAATTAATCTAATATATTATTTTGTGAACCATCATTATATCCTATTTATAATGTAAAACTTTTATTATTATTAGGTAGGGTACTATTTGACATTTAGCTTTTGACCATTGATTATTTATAATGGGTAGTAAGTAGTATTTTGTTGACATTATTTTTGTCCGACATTGTTTTTGTGACATTCTTATGGACCATTTCGTTTATTTTGTTAATTATATTTTAACAATACTTAGACTAATATTAAAATTCTAAGATGCATGTAGATGTGTTCCGCAAATAAAGTATTTGATTTGATTTGTGGAATGCTGACTTTTTGTAATAAAAAGAACCGCATCCGATAATTTGAGATTGGTGAATACGACCGTCAGTGAGATATTCATCAAAAACGTTGGCCGTTGGGGGCAAGGTAAATGTTACTCGTGGTGGCGCACTTTATTTTAAAGGACATAAAAAATTTAATGTTTAAAATAAGACATATTTGTGTCATGAGTACTCGTGAGACTCTGAAGCTCACGCTTCGTCAACATTTGACTGCTGAATATCTTAAACGGTTCTGTGAATTAGTTATGATTGTTTAGGTTTTTTATCACAAATTTGTGTTTTGTCAATCACAAACAGAATGTAGTACGAAAAAAGTTTCGTTTAGAAGCTATAGAAAAAATTTAAATAAGGTTTATTAGGTTTTACAGGTTTCAGTTTTAAAGACTAACTTCTGACTTTGAATATAGCAACCAATATCTTATTCTTGAACATACAAAGATGGATTGGTAGAATGAAAAGGGTTCGAATGAGCTGTTTAGTTCAGTTACCTGTAAAATAAAATTATATCTCTATAATTAGAGTTAGGTAATTGAACTTTAAATCTCACTATTTACCCATACATATTATAGTAACAAAATGTTTCTTTGTTGAAATAAAAAGAAATAATCACAATCCAACCGTACCATTCCATGAGGTATGATGCTTATGTAAGTTTTTTAGTGAATATTTCTTTACCTTACAGGGTAGGGAAAAATGAAAACAAATTATGTTTACAATTAATTTATTCTAGTATGTCTTATTTTCGAAATGTGTTTTTAACACAAGCACACTGAAATATAAATATCATTCAATCAATCAAATACTCGTAATAAATAAATAATGTTTCGTTTTTTAACACACTACGGACATTTCAGTTATATTAATGTTAAATATTTTTCTGTGTTACTCTTAAGAATTATTAAGAATTGTGTACCTACACATCATTATTATTGTAATAAGTAAATATGCATGGTTGATTGATTGATCTCCATATCGACGCTTGCAAGACAAAACGGAAAAAGCCGATAAAATGTAAAAGAAAATCAGAAAAAACACATTAAAAATCAGTTTATATTTTAATTTCGATAATTGTACCATTAAAACTATAATGAAGTTTATCCTTATCTGATGGAAATTTTTAGGTAGCTTAAGAATTAATGTCGCTTATCCTATTTATAGAAAAAGCAGTGAGACAGGAAAAAAGGGTTTCACCTAAAATAATTTCTTAAAAAAAATTTTTTTAGTTTAACAGGTAAAGTGTCTTTCGATTAGAAAGTAAAATGTATCTGTAAAAAAAACGGTTAGGGGGGACCGGGGATGGTTGGCTATAGGGGTAGGTAGACTAATTATCAAAAACTTGACCTACGTGAAAGTGTTGCGTCATAATTGCCAATTATCCAGATGATGGGGATGAAAGTATTGTCGCGTTGAGCGATGGCGAAACGTTGCGGCCGACATAAGTCCGAACAATTCCTCGGAGCACTCCCCATGATACATGCGATAGAGAATGCAGAGTGAAGCTACATCTCTACGCAACGCCAAAGGGTCAAGCCGATCTGAAATATCCTGGCAATCGATGAATCGAGTTGCTCTCCGTTGAATGCGGTCAAGAGGGAGAAGCTGGTACTGGGGTGCTCCTGCATAGATATGAGAACAGTATTCCATGTGCTAGCCTATAGTAATCTCTCTTCTCTCTCTCAGTCGTCTTCTCTTTACTGAAAATTACATTCCATTTACTCCACCATGTAAAATAGTAAGGAGAGTCTCCCTACTACTTTACATGGTGGAGTAAACGGTAATGGTAGGCAATCGAGGAGGTGTCACAGTGCAAGGACATAGCGCAAGGAGGTGGCGGAGGGACTAGGTAGGAAAACTTCCAGGCGGAACCGTTGCGCTCACGTGCGGAACCTAAGCGAAGCCGGGGGATGGGATGGGTTTTATGTTCTTCACTCGCAGTAGTTTACCGTGAAGGGTATGTGTGGACATCGCCCAGTTAGTAGACGAAACCTGCTTGCCACCCGCGGGCCGGAGCTGGGTTGACCATTGGAGATAAAACGTCGCAGTACCTACACGGTAATACTATCAATATAACATTACCGTCCGGACGGTCCACTCATTACAGGCGTTGGAGCTGTAAGGTACACCGTTTTTTTTTAAATCTTTATTTTACTGAGGGTTTGATCATACAATGAACATGTCACCCTCATGGGGGCTATATCTACATAATTCTATGTTTAGTTACATTACAATCTGCGCTTAATTCCTATGATAACTAATTTATATAGTATTCTTGCTTCCCTACTCAAAGGTGACGCAAGGATATTATTACATATACCTAATTCATGTACCTCAATATTATGTTCATTTTTTATTGTGATTCTTTCTACTTTCTACGTCATTATGGATACATTCCACCATAATATGGTACGCATCTTCGAGAACATCGCACTCAACACAATTTGGAGATGACACTTTACCCATTAAAGAAGCAAACTTGTTCAAAGGAATGTGTCCCGATCTGAGTCTAAAACTAGTGATGATCTCCTGCCTACTCATATCGGCACCATGGACCCCGAGATATAGTTGGTTGTATTGTCTTGCACCAAATACCTTTTGTCAGTGACCTTTCGTCAAAATACTCTTTGTTTTGTAGCTGTAAGGCACACCGTGTGGTTTAAGTCTGATATACGGCTTCACCAATAGAACCCTGAGGTGAGCTCAGCAATAAAAACATTTTTTTTGTGGGATCCAAATTGTTTCTCCGCCAATACATTATAAAAAATCCTGCCTGGAGAATTCCCTCTTTCAGGAGGAGGTGTGAGGCCTATTATAAGTGCCATATTGCTGTTTTCCGACATGTACGCGAACGATGTCGCGGGCACAGCTATTTACTAATATTTTGCTGAACTAAATATAAACTGCGAATAGAAACCATGACACACATCCACATACATAACACAAATCGACAAAATAGAGATATAACGATTTATAACTCTTAGTTTTCATGAAATATTTTTTAACTTTATTAGCTTCGATTGCAAAGTAAGAAGTTGGGTAGCAGGGTAGGTACAGTAAATTTTTGTCAAACTTTAGCCGCCTGAATGTTAGAACACCTCAATATATTAAAGATCGCGATCGATCGCTCAACATTTCCATTTCAACCGTGCGGCCAACTCATAAAATTTGATGAAACTTTGCGGTTTAAAAGGACATTAATCAACATTGTTAGCGTAATGTTATGTTTCTGTTAATAGTAAGATTGTCTAAACTCCATACTGTCTGTATTGCGATTGCACATATGTAGGTAGGTTATGTCCAAACTTTGCACTTCCTAAACTATCCGCTTGTTGTTGTTGTTGAAAACGCTAATCTTAAAAACCACTAGTCTGATTTGTAAAAAATCTCTGTGTTGGATAGCTCATTAACCAAAATGGTTTTAGGGGTATTATCATAGTGCTACCATTAAACATAAACAAGAACAAACAAATACAATTTTACAGGGATTATTTTATGCAGGGCTAGTATGATCAATGTATGTGCCTATAAATTCAATTCAAAATATCGATTTCATATAGTAATGACATCAACTGACTATTACGAACCTAACTTCATTTATATATCTTATAAGCAAGTCCGAGGGTCAACATATAGCAGGGTACAAAGTACAAACCACCAAAGATTACATAATAAATTTATACGGTATGTATACATACATGTACAATGTTTTCTGCCGCAAGGTCGTTGTCATTATTGGCAACCGTGCCGTGTTGCAGGTGGAAATGCAAATTTATTTCGACTAGTCTATTATTAGTATGATTACAATATATTATCCAGTAGTAATTCTAAATAAAACTGCCTCGTTGTTGTGCTATATTCGCTTGAATTCATGGGTGTTATTATTGTTCTCTGTTAAGAATTCTTCATTAGAATAATAACTTTCGTGAGTTTTCATTAATATTTAGTAGAGACTAGCTCCTGCCCGTGACTTCGTTCGCGAGGCAATTTTGGTGAATTCTATCCTACGGGAATCGTAAATTTTTTCGGGATAAAAAGCAGCCTATGTGCTATTTCAGACTGTAATATATCTTTGTACCAAATTTCATCCAGATCCGTTTAGCCGTTTTTAGAGTTACTAACATTCATCCAGCCTCACAAACTTTCCAGGCCCTTTATCAAGGTGTGAACCGTCCTGCCGTGTCGGTATCAGACTTGACAACTGACACAATATACAGGTGAATAAAACAGTATCTCTTAAAAAATAAGATTTGTTAAGTACACAAACGGAGTCTAGAAATATGCTATGGTCCCCCTACTGCATGTGACTAAAAGTACAAAGATATGAGACATTTTATGTCTCGTATCGTATCTCTGAAAAGTCGTGGCATTCTAAAAATATTATATATCTATTGATACAAAATTGAATCTAATAAATATGTTTTCAATCCCAACTATAGACAGTAACTGAGTTTTCAGGAATATTTGATAAAACGTGAGATGGTAGGGCAGTGGACCATGCAAATAACTCAGAAATAGTATTTACTAATTTCACCGAAATTTATAAAAAAAAAGCAAAATAAAAACAATTTCGTCTCATTTTACTTGCATAAATAGTAGCTAAAAATGAGTTGGCTTGATAAATTAGTTCTTTCGTGTGCTTTTATTTAACATCCCTAGGCACCACGTTTTTTGTGCATGTGTCTGCTCAACCCCAAATTCTGTAAGTGGTACAGAATTAACTACTTTGAGAGTGTAAAATAAACCAGCGTCTCATTGAGTACCAGAATCATTGGTTGATTGAATTACTTTCATTGTTCCTCGAAACGAATATCTGAGTTAAAAATACTCGTTTTGCATCCCTAAAAGATTTTTGTGAACCTACAAAGCTCTTCTTCAACTAAGAATCTTGCGGAGCCTCTACATACACTTTTGCCAACTGCATTAGTTACAATGTTATACCCAACGCCTAAATGTTGTCCAAATTCAAAAATGCACGACAGATCTGCACCTTGTACTTCTTGGGAAATTTTGTTTCACCGAAAGATTTTCGACCAATTCTAAAAGCAGGACCTCAGAATAATAAAAATTCAATGGCAAGATGGCAAGAAGGCTGGTAAAAGTATGATAGACACTGACACCTCAGAAAATAATGCACTGGCTGAAAAGAAATACAAGAAGTTTAGGAAAACAATGAAGATTGAATCTGAGAAATAAGATCAGGAAGAATTTCAACCTAGAGGATAATCTTCGGTGAGATGAATGAGATGTGGATTCAAGTGGTTCTGATGAAAATGATGTAGTTGCGAAAGATGTTTTTTCTCCACTTAAACGTCCACTTGAAAATGACTTTGTTGTAATACATTTTAAAACAAAAGATGAAAAAGTCTGTTTCATCTATGAAATTTTGGAAATTTGAGATGATGAAGAATATCTATATCTTTCTTCTAAATATGCGCCATTAAATGCTTATTTAGTGCTAGTTAGAGACTTGTCAATTAATGGATAAGAAAATAAAATTGTAGCAACTTGATTATGTAAGAAACTTGTTGATTTATAAGAAAGTAATGTTAATTTCTTTAATGTTACTACGATATTACGTCTTTTGACCAAAAATATCGCTCATTGATACTAAAAAACTCTAAATAAACACTTTAAATTAATAAGTGAGTTTTATGTTACAGTTTACAGCAAGTACCAATCCCAGTCTACCTGTGTACAAAATGCGCAAAGAAAATTGCAAATATAGGAATGAAAGTAGCATCAATGTACAAAATCGACAAAGAGTACAAAAAATAAGGTAAACCACCTATTATAAAAAAGGAATAAAAACGACTGCAAAAACTGATGATTTTACAAAATGTTCTATAAAAAAAAGTGCATTCCTTATTTTTGAAAGGACAATTAATTGCCAACACTGAAAAAGAACTTAAAGTTGTTAATGACGATTTATTAAAAGAATTTAAATTTTTTATCATTCTATGGCGAAAAAATATTTCAGTAAAATAAAATGATATGGAGAACAGAACCGGCCAATTTATTATCTCGATGAAACCTTAGTTAACGAAGTTTTGGTTTTTTTTTATGAAAACCCACACATACAGCTTACGCCTTAGTGAGACCACGTCTAGGTATATCACTCTCGCAAAATAGAGAAACCCCAACGTCAAACTGGAGAAAAGCAGATATTCAAAATTGGCTGGCCAGCAAAGATTATTATCGATGAAACTGAACTAAGAGTTATTAAGAAAATTATATTGACTTGATTGTATTCGTCAACAAAAATAAAAAACATTGAAATTTTTACATTACCATCATTGCGAGAGTGAATCAAAGGGTAACCCTTAATTAATTGAGTTAAGATGGGCTAATATACTAATCTCAAGTAGTGTAAAAATTGTGTTAACCTACAATCCCATTTATACAATAAAATTATTATTATTCTCTTTATTTATCGTAAAACTTATTAATTACATTTTTAAATACCTATAAAACAAAATATATATTTAAAAATATAAAAAATTGTATATTAAAATATAAAAATTATTATTGTTATTATAATAGGTCATGTCGCAATAACAACTTACAATCCAACTTTTAAATTCCCAGAAGTCAAAAGATTGTTAGTGGAGGCCATGAAAAACGTAGAAGCTGAAACCTAGTAAAAATGCATTGATCATAGAATAAAAGAAGAGGATCCATTCATACAAATTGATGGCAAGGTAGAAGCTATTGAGTGTTTCATAATAAACGTCACCAATTCTGATTGTTCTTCCGATGATATGTTATAATAAATATGTTATTGTATATCAGTTTTTTTTAAATCCACTATGGCACAAGACCGGGATGACTGGCGTGGTAGTGTCGGGGAGGCCTTTAGCCAACAATGGCACACATTACAGATGGCATACATTACAATAAATCATAAAAAAATAATCTACAAAGAAAAAATATAGTTTTTCTTTTTAATTATCTATCGGTAATAAATTAGCGAGCCGCAATTGGTAATGAATTAAGAAACCCAGTTTTTTTATCAACTCTTGGGCGAACAGACTACATATTCGAAAAAAATATTTTATACCAGAGATTTATAAAGTTGTAAGACATTTTGTTTAAAAATTTTAGCTTTCTGCACTTCTTCTATATATAAACTGTAAAAATTCCAAAATTCACGTTACTACGTTCACGAAATTTTATTAAAAAGGGGTACAAAGAATTCTCTTCACGTATTAATATAATGATAAAAAAATACATACATGTATACACAATATAAGCGTTTTGTGTTTGTTTGTTTATTGTATTTCTTTTTTATATTATAATCGTTATATCACAATTGCAATGACATGACATGATCATTAGGCATAATATATGAGTGAACTATTTAGTATATATCATACACATTGGCCACATGAGTGACGAGTTTCGATTTTTCAACAGGATGGCATTTCGGTTATTTTCATAGGTGTAACAGTCAAGACGACCTGTAGGCCCTATCGACAATTCAAACACTATGGTATTAGAAGCTATTACAAAATTACCTTAAACAGCCGTATTGTTATTTTAAGTGAGGGTTATTTTAGTAATAACCCTCACTTAAAATACCCTCACAGAAGTTCTCTGTGAATTGTTATTGAAGTGATTCTGAAGGATAAATTATTGACTAACATGATATCCGTAATCCATACCACAGAAGATACGCTCAAACTCCGATTTCAGGCAAAATTCGTACATCCTCGTTGCGTAGAATTTAAAAATATCGCAACATAAGCTTGCTCTTATTTTATAATAATAAATAATAATAATAAAACGTTTATTTTCAGATTTTAAATCCATAGTACAGAGAATATAAGGAAGTCATGTCGAAAGTCGGCATTAGAAATAACATTTTATCAGATATATATATATATATATATATATATATATATATATATATATATATATATATATATATATGTATATATGTATATACATAGGCTACACTAAAAGTATCGGGAATGGAATATTTCCACTATTCCTATCATATTAAAATCTTTTTAATTGAAAACTCCTTGGTTTTAAAAATCGAATACCATTTATTTATTTAAAAAAGATTCTCGGTCTTCTCACAAGGTCTTCTCAAACTTGTTTAGTCGTTGAGAAAATGGAATTGACTCGAGAAAATTCAAGGGTGATGATTTATTATGACTTTCGAAGCGGTTTAACACAAAAACAGTGTGTTGACCGGATGCTTTCTGCATTTGGTGATGAAGCCCCATCCAAAACCACAATTTATCGCTGGTTTGCTGAATTTCAACGTGGAGGTGTCAAGCTCAGTGATGATCCCCGTCAGGTCGTCCAAAAACTGCAGTCACCCAAGAAAACGTTGATGCTGTGCGTAAGCTGATTGAGGAAGATCGACATGTGACATGCCGCGAAATTCAGGCAAATTTAGACATTGGCATGAGTCAAATACAAATAATCTTGCATGAACAATTAGGTGTAAAAAAACTGTTTTCCCGATGGATACCGCATTTGCTCTGTGAAGAGCAAAAAGCGGCTCGCGTTACTTGGTGCGTCAGAACTCTCGAAAGATTCCACGCAGGATCCTCAAATGCTGTATACAACATTGTATCAGGTGACGAATCCTGGATATACGCGTACGAACCCGAAACAAAAACCAGTCACGAGTTTGGGTATTCGAAAATGAGTTAAAGCCAACTAAAATTGTTCGTTCACGGAGTGTTGCAAAAAAAATGGTGGCCACGTTTGTCTCCAAAACCGGCCATGTTGCGACTATTCCTCTTGAGGGACAAAGAACGGTTAATGCAGAATGGTATGCTAGCATTTGTTTGCCACAGGTCATTTCTGAACTCCGTAAAGAGAACTGCAACCGCCGCATCATCCTCCATCACGACAATGCGAGTTCTCACACCGCGCACAGAACAAAAGAGTTTTTAGAGCAAGAAAACATAGAATTATTAGAACATCCGCCGTACAGTCCCGACCTAAGCCCTAATGATTTCTATACTTTCCCTAAAATAAAGAATAAATTGCGTGGTCAGAGATTTTCGTCACCTGAAGAAGCTGTGGACGCCTACAAAACGGCCATTTTGGAGACCCCAACTTCCGAATGGAATGGTTGCTTCAATGATTGGTTCCATCGTATGGAAAATGTGTCAAATTTCGCGGAGAATACTTCGAAAAGCAATAAATACATTTTTAAATAGTAATGTTATGTCACTTCCTTGATTCCCGAAATTTTCAGTGTATATATAGAATACATGAAATCATTTACAATAAAATAACTAACAATTATTATAAGTAAAAAATAAAATAAATTACCACTGAAAATACATGCATGTCACAAATCAATATCATAATTAAGTGCTAATACCATTTTTTTTGTCATGTCATATTATAAAACACTGAATTTTAATTCAAATAAAATAATATAAATTTAGTCCTGTCCTGTTATTATGCCAATCCACTTACATTGAATTGGACAGTCTGTTCGAGAGGCAATCCATTTTTAGGATGCTGTTGCTACTGTCTCTCTCTCTCTTTTATAAAGTGTTTACATTTGTTATGTACACAATAAATTAACACCGAGGGACAAATATTTTCATATAGTATCTAGGTACCTACATATGTTTATAGTATATGTTGAAAAAAAAACCTTCTTATACTGCGGTCTTCCTGCTAAGTAAAAGCCTAACCAAAAATAGTGTACAATACCTACATCAATAAATGAATCCAATTACAGGATTTTTAGATGCTATATTACTGAATCGCCAATTATCTCCTAAATATACATAATAGTATTATTATTAAACTATTAATATAAAAACATAATATTAGTATAACACGCAATCGTTTTAAAATATAATTATAAAAAGTAATAAATGAATATAATATTAATAATTATTAAATTTTTTGACATTATACAAAGTTGTAATTGTTGCTATGGATCGACATCCATACCCACCTTTTGAAAACGCCACGCGCCGCCCTTTACAACTGACAACACATGTTGGCAATATTGCCACATAAAAATATACCTGCTTAAAAATTTGAATGAAAAATATGTGTAAGATAAGGCTTAAGCCCACAGTTTTCAATTTAGTGTTTCATATTTTCAATTTAAAAAAGGTATACAAGGGTAAACAGGTTGTAAAGGTAGTCGCAATCATGAAGGTCAAGTGCGGGTAAAATGTTGTAGAATAGAAATATCCCGTAGAAATTTAGCAAGTTCTTCTAAACTTGTATGACAGCCTGAGGATGATGAATTAAGGGCACACGCAGAAGCAGTGTCGTTAGTGGCTGTTGTCATCTAATAAACAACCAGCTAACCACACTGCCAACGCGGTCACCCTATTGTCTTCTCTCTTCTCTTGTGTAAAGTTGTATCTTTATTCTTCTTCTTTAGGAAGTTATATATCTACCGGGTATCCTCTCCAACTCATTTGCTAATAGATGCAAGAGATGGAGAGTGAACCAAGCAGAACTTCTGAAACCAAAACTTATCATGCTCATATTGTTCAGGAGTAATTCCAAAAAATAAGGCTCTAGTTACACTTTCATCAACAAGAAAGTTAAATAATACTTATCGAAATAACATGTACAATGAAATTATTGATTGAAACTCAACAGGAGGCAGTAGTGTTAGAAATTTCTAAAAAAAAATATTTGCTATTGCTTGCCCACTATGTGCATGATTTACATGCAATACGACCTCACTCCACAGAGCTTTGTTATTTTATTTGGTGCAGATATTATGTTTTATATCAGATGTTATATTGGCAGGTTGTGATTCGGAAACATGCTTTTTTTTTCTACCTTACTTGACTTGTACCAAATGTCTTTGCATTGTTTTTCAAATAATAAAATGTTGGTAACCCTATAGTTACCACCTTACGAGATGGACAGAACTACTGATCATTCATTCGATTAAAGGGCTAATTTCTGAGCTCTAAATAGGATTTGTTTAGGAAAATCGGTCAAAATTATTGAGAAGATTATCTATTCAAACTCCTTGGGTCTAACCGGTCGGTTATACATTCACGGTAGAGGTATTGACGTAATTTTTTACCTACCTTTATATATATAAATATATATATACCATGTACCTTTACATGAAGTTGCTCATGTTTCCAACATTCCAACATTGTGTTTTAAAGTGAAAACCGCCACGAGTCTCCTATTCCTAGATGTAACCAAGTAAGAATATACCAAAGAAGCATGGAAGGCGTTGGTTGGGGAGATGAGCAGAACACGTGACGCCACCGTCACACGTTGTTCACGTCCGGTAACTCTGCCTATCCGCCCGACTCAGCAGTCATTAAGAGACTGGTGGTCGTTTTACGCTCTCCGATCCTTCATATGTCCTCTGCACGACGGAAGAGTAGAAGTTGCCATATCAACTTTGCAAATCGATGATTAATAAACTATACTGTAATGTGTCCAGGAATTGAACCCAAAACCTAAATTCTGCTGCAGGGCATTACTTTGTTGGTTGTTGTATTATTTATTAATCTAAAATATTTTCGGATCAGTACTGGATGTTTTTTCTAGTTTTTAGTAAATGCTGGTCTTTGTGTTCTGCGTCGTGTAGACCCGTAGACTAGTAATCACGATGTGATGGTAGTCTTTCTTGACGTTGGGTTTTCTCCACGAACACCTGTAAATAAGTATTGACTGATTTTTATCTGTCTTAATAGTAAATTATGACAATCTGTGAGACTATTTATAATCCAGAGAAACTTAGGGCACTATATTATATACTAAATCCCCGTTTCAGAAAAACGAAGATATCATATTAACTTGTTTTGTTTTATATTCGATAGATCTAGATATACATATTACATCCGCGTGGCTACTATTCTTCATTCCTTGCGTGTCCATCGGAGCATGTTTTTTCCATAGGTATAAAAAATATTGATTTCATCACAGCCAATATACTTCTCAACTTCCTCATGATGTTAAAGTTCTCAGAAACGATCCGGTCTTTATATACTTATAAGTGATGGACATTTTAATAATATGCCAGAGTAAAAGAAACATTTTGTCTTGTTATGAACATTAAATAACGTCATTGCCTTGGATGGTTAGTTAGGTCGCGTCTTGGACTTCACTTAAGATTACATGCTTTGAGATTATTCCAAGAATGTGAGATACTCGTGTGAGGTAGCGGCCTTGCAACAACCGACCATGTAAAATAAAAATTAGAAACACTGAACTGATCATTGTATAGTTCATCAGTTTCATCTGTATATTTATAAACTCATCATATTCAGGACTGAGCAAAATTTATTGAAATATTTTTAACCATTAGTTGCCAATCAATAAATACTCTTAACACTCTTGATATCATTGGCGAGTTGCCAAACCTATCCATGGAGCTCTGGTGATCCTTCGAGTAAAAAAACAACACCGTGATTTTGTGTGGGATAGAGGTCAACAGACAAACGTCTCCGGCTTCGACAAACAGAAATGTACTGTCCCTCAAACCATTGCTATTGTCAGAGCGTGAGGTATGAGAGTAACCTAAATTCTTACCAACGTACATTTTTTTCGTACGGTTCAGAATACACACACATACCGCTTGACCTTTCTATTGTATGTAATTGGTTCACAACAAAAGTCATTATTCATAGATTTAACTATAATTTCACCTAATACGCTCAAGAAGTTTCTTTGTTAGTTGGGGATTTGATCAAAATAGCGTGCTTCTACATCCACAACTACCTGTTTGTTTGCTACTATGTTTGTTTTACGGATAACGCAGTGGTTTCACTAGTAACTTCGCGAACTACTACCCCTACAGTTGTAGAAGGAGAATCCAAAAGCTACCCAATTCTACAAATACTTTTATTGAACGAGGCTTAGTGGTTGCACTTTAATGATATGTTGTTCATTTTCAAAATTTTAGTCTTCATACAAGTTTTCCACTCTTTCAACCTCTTTGGCAGAATTTTCGAAAATCCGTTCTTACTATCTGCAACCTGTTGCTATTAAATCCTGTTACTTATGAAATTAACTGATTAGAATAATTCTAAGTTTGGTTTTTCGATGTATTTGTTGAAAAATACTCGACCTATGTTAATGTACCTACCATGAAGTCTGCATCGAGTTTAAGAGCTGCATTTGCATCGTAGTGAAATAAATTTTATCAGTAATATTTAAAAATTGAAGTGTCTGTTTGCAATGTCAAAATATTTGGTTTTTTTTTATGCTCATACAGTTATTTGCACGATACCTATGCCTAAATTGTATAAAGAACGATTTCCACTGGCAGATAGCTGTTATAGTTAGTAACTTTGGCTACTTTTATTTTGGAAAAATAATTAGGGTTCCGCGCATTTCATATAAATATGTAGGTACACGCGAGCGAAGCCGCGCGGGAACTGCTAGTCGTAAATATTTACTTCATATCACACTCGTGAAGAAACCTTCGAACCAAAAAGATCTCCATAACATTTATGACTAATTCTGGATTTTCAGACCAGACAGTCAAAGCACAATGCAGCGATGGTTTGACTATGCTGAAGGAGTTTCTCTTAAATTCTAAATGTGATTTTAAATTTTGCACGTAAATGGTATTTCTTGCATATTGTAATGCATATCGTTGTAATTAAGAGTCGTACAAGGAAAACTGGTAGGTAATGCAGCCTCCGATTTATGTATATAATCTTACAATATATGTATTGAGATTGTTTATATGGTAATGTGGAGATCTACAATCATGTACCCAATGCGAGTCATTTGTCATTTTACCCGCGATCTTAAACCCAATCTACTCGTATCTCTATCTCAGGCTGGGATCTTGTGAACTTTAAGCAGAAAATTTTATTCAATTTTATTTAAAACTATGTATTTTCGGATAAACCTTTGTCCCAAGCATTTTCAAAAGTGGTTAGGTTATATGTAGCTAATAAGTAGCGTTCTCTAGTATGGTAACTTACGCCTAATTATTTCATTGGTAGTGACATATAATTATGTATTTTAATACATATTAGATATACTACTCGAATATCGAAAGCTCTAACGCTTGAAACAGATCTACTTTGTAAAAAAGAATGTTCAGGAAAGTTAATTTTACGCTAAAGATGTAAATGTGATGTGAATGATCTTTCCGACTGCGTTCACCCTCCGTTTCTATTGAGCAAAATATCTAAGACATACCATTCGTAGGTGAAGCATGCTTCACTCGAAAGCAGTTTAGGCTAAGAAAACTATATTTCGTATTTAAAGCGCTTTCTGTGTTAAAAAAAATATTTTTGTTTCAGTGCACTACATTACATATTTATTTTAAAAGTGGTGAAAGGTCGGGCACGTAATTGCTAAAGCGCTGTTATATTCCTAATCTACTGTGCTCGAGTTCGAGTCCTATACACCTCTTCTAAGAGGTGTATAGGACTCGAACCTCTCCCCTACTTCTTCTCACTAAAATATCAAATAAGACTACGCATCAGACCCGCCTGACAAGCTTCCAGTACCTATATAATTCGCGACACTAATGGTGCCACTTATGCTATTGTTCTTGCAAAACTTGTTCTAGACGACATACGTTCAGTGAGATATGTCTTAAGTTTTTTTTTGGGTAATGGCATAAGCGATTGTCTTCCAACTCACCTGATGATTAAGACACGGATGGTAGACGCCTATCCAAGAGAAACCTATTCACTCTACTCTTGAAGATTCCAGAACTATAATTGACTGGAAAAATAGACGCAGGCAGTTCATTCTAAACCTTGTCGATTCGATCCAAAAAATGAGCTGTGAAAGCGTTTCGTTCGACGATAATGGCTGTCTCCAACATCAGCTATCTTTTGACACACTACAAACTGGATCTCTTCCCTTTGACCACTCCGGGATATTTAGCGACTAAGATTTAATTCTGCCTCATATCGGCATATAATTTTTAGCTCAAATACTTAATAGAACTTAAGTTTTACAATGACTATGTGATACATACATTTATATGATCACATAGTCTTACAACAAAGCTAAAAGCTCGGCTACTGTTCATGATATACGGGAGTATAAGCCTATGGGTGCTAACAAGACTAGTGTTATTAGACTCAAATTGCATCAATACCTTATGGATATTTAATATTTTAATTACTTTCATTTTATGTAAACAAAACTGTACTAATGTTTATTATATTCAACTCTATAATGACCAGTAAATAGCTAACAGTCGGCTACAATCAATTAACGATTGAACGAGTCGCGTTACATTACTGTGAAGTGGTTCGCGTGTTACTAACACTGCTTCACTCTTTCAAAGAAGCGCATACGGCGGCGTGTTAACTTTCCAAACATCCAACGTTTCGTCAGTCGTGTCGTCATACAAAGTAGACATTGGGGGCGCGCCACGATTTCGTTTTATTATCCTTTCCAGTCTGGGAAACGTATCTTATGTATAATATTTTGTTGTTGGATAATGTTGGGGTTTTTTGCTAGAGGGTGAGCACGTGCCCATCTTTCGAACTATCTACAATTATCCGGAGAGTAAATTAAATTAGGATTGTCTTTTACAATAATCTGTAATTAATGAACGAATAAATTATTTATTAAGATTTTAGTAAAGGTCTCTCGTAACTCTTACGAAAATGTTATCCATGCGTCGCAGTCTGTCTTTTAAAATTGTAATTCTGTAATGAATTAATGATTTATTAAGATTTTGGTAAGGGTCTCTTGCAACCTTCACGAAAATGTTATCCATGCGTCGCAGTCTATGTCTTTTAAAATTGTAATTCTGTAATGAATTAATGATTTATTAAGATTTTAGTAAGGGTCTCTTGCAACCCTCACGAAAATGTTATCCATGCGTCGCAGCTTGAAGAGTCCACCAGCTTAGCTTCAACAGTTAATTTCTGAGCATATGATTGTTTTATTTTTATAATTGTTTCTTACATGGCAGTAAGATATTATTGGGCATTCTACTCCACCTTCCGCTCCTTCGGCTCACTCCGTTTGCCTCCATCACTCTCGGTGGAGTAGAATGCCCAACAAGATTTCTGATACCGATCGCGATGGCCATCTCAAAGCGGAAGGATGCAGTAGAATGCCTAATAATATTTCTTTATTTACACATTAACAACTGTTTAGGTATTATACTATACCTATGCTTGATTTAAATAAAAACAATCGATGTGTTTGTGTCTTCCCATTGGAAAATAAACAAGCATGTTATTCTGATTATCGTTTTTGTACGACAACTGTTATGTCAAAAGTGATTTGCGAATCGACTGTTTTAAAGAGCATCATACTGCAATGGCTGAAGGCATAGCAATGCGGTTACTATAGTAGTGTCCTTTTGGTTTATTCAGTAAACAAATATGAAAAGGAATTTCTGAATTTATTAATTAGTACACGGATGGTTTGTACCTTGTACCAGGGCTATCAAACCACATTTAGGTGAATAATACTCTTATTTTTTGTAAAAGCATCGTACTCAACGTGGCTTCATAAAGAAATGGATGCAAAAATATGATGGGTTTATTACCAAATTATTCTATACCATTAAATGGGGTACATACTTTTATTATGTACAGCAGATACACGACAAAAAGGTGATATATTTCTTAACTCTAAACATTGTCTCCATATATTACTATAATAAAACCAGCATAAGAGTAGAAGATGAAGATGTTTAGTAGGGTAGAGTAAAAACAAAAATAAAACAACTGAAAAATAAAAAAATATTTATTAAAAACTTAAAATAGACTTTAATAAGCTAAAGTGTCCATATTAAATAAATTAATCCTGTTCTATAGTGCAAAACTATCGCAGTTAGACTCATTTAGACATGTTTCAAGTTGTTAACACATTTACATAAAAAAAAACGTAAAATCCTCTTAATTTATAATGGTATATACCCATATAAAATAGACCTAATGAAAACAGATTTTTCAGAACGTGTGTCAAGACATGAGGAAGGTTTTTGACTAATCCCGAATCTAAGCGTTGTGTTAAATAGTACATAATCTCGCTTACAGATACACAATTCCATGGCTTGTGATTTAAATCTACTTATCAGAAATAGTTAGCTTTGTAAAACGAATAAACTGAGTTATTACATGATTTTATGTCATAAGGACGTGTGACATAAATAATGAATGATACACGTAAGGATTCATTATCTGTGATTATGTAAGAATACTCGTATTTATTTTTGATATAAGTTGATTAATATTACATTTTTCCCTGCTTTACTTTTCATAAAATTTAGAAAAGTAAAGCAGGAAAAACAGTAAGCATGTGCCTAGTTTTATAACATGACGTTATAAATCCTCTCATCTATATGCCTTTCTCTTTACTTCTATCTTACACCAAAACACCCATTATTATTTTATCTGTTATCGATTTTGTCCATCCAAAGGTTACCTGTAAGAGATCGCTCTTAGCGATAAGGCCCATTGAACATTTCCACTTTGGGTATTTATTTTAAGCAATATGTTGTTGGTGTACAATAAAGATTATGTTATTCTATTCTATCTCGAGCGATAACATACGAAGCTAGCAATAAGGTGTGAACACAATAATGAAATAAGATTAGAGACAATGCAAGGCTACTTGTAGGTACGGCTTCCCTGGACACCGCAGTGTGGTCACCAGTCACATTTAACCTACTGACATCGTTGTCAAGACACGACGGGGTTCGACTAGAACAGGCTTTGTTTTAGATAGTGATGCCAGTTCGTTGATACTTAACTTAATTGATATCGAGGTTGGTGTTCTCATTTAACATTGTTGAGTAAGTTATTTGGTACATAAGATGATTGATTTGTTGTACTACAAAAGACTCCCTACAACAAGTTCTGTAAAATTTGTCTATTAGCCAATTGCTTCGACTTTAGGTACACCATAAGTATGTAGCAAGTGATAATCCCTGGAAAACCCGCAGCAGCTCGACTAAGGAAGTACCTTTAAAACCCCTCTGAAGTTTGCAGTCATAATAACTTAGTGTTTAAAAAGCAACAGCAACAGCAATGTACTCTTTTTCATATCTTAAAAACAGGATCTTGAATGAAAACAAATACGATTATAGACATAGTCAGCACTACGCTTTCTAGCATATGGTTATTATCTTAATATTGATATTTATAAAAACCGGATCTGGTAGTCAGAGAAAATTATAATGTTTATAACCCATAAAGAATTTATTATAGCACTTTCATATAAAGAATCAATCTATTAGAAACTCCCCATGAGCTCATAAAGATAATATAACCATCCGGCTAACCGTGCTAGCAATTGTATCAGTAGCTCGGTAAGTTTACCAAGGCCGCGTAAGAATAGTGCCGATCTATGAATATGAGAGCGGCAACATTGTTTGCTACTATTTCAACGTGCCTCTAATTATACCTATGCCAATATTTTGCTGTAACTGTGTGGGCCAACAGCTGACAGATTTCAAATGCTCCGTTCGCTCATATCTGTGCCAGTTTCTGCTCGAGGTGTGCCGACATTTACGTGGTAGGGACAGGTGTAGTGTTGTTACCTATACCCTCACTCAACACGATATGAATACAATTTGTGAAAGAAATGTCCTAGTCATTTTTTTTGAAATATGACCTTGAGTGCTGTACTCGTTTGTCATTAATAGGGAATTAAATAATGACAAACCACTGTTATCATATTACATTGCAACTGAGTAACACAGTCGCTAGTTATATATTCCATAATTTATTCGTCATTTGTAGAATTTATTGCTTTTAAAATGTATAACAGGTTCTACGATACACATATATGGAATGAACATATTTATTTATGTCTCTTTATCCTAACCATTCCAATTATAATTTTTTTACTATCTGAAAATATGCGTTAAGTAGACGTGTAACTTTAAAATAAAATGTAATATTAAATTTCGATATTTATGTGAGTTTTTACATGACTATTAACTGATAACTAGTTGTAGATAAGTATTGCGATGGAGTTAGAAATCTCACGAGTTACAGAGTACCTTTATAATAGGAGTAAAAAGTAGTAAATCTCCAGATACAAACGCGCTACAATAGTTGAGGCGAGTGCTGAAGATAATTATCGTCGAAGGCTAAACGAGGGAACAAGCCACAATGGCTTCCTACCATTATGTCTTTGTCAATGCAGTCAATTGTATGTACCCCCACTTTGTCATTTCAAAATGAATGCTAGTGATACTTTTACATAATATAAAGTATCAACTTCAAATGATCCATTTCATTGTAATGATTGACTTTCATGAATGTTTGGTAAATTATAGATTTTGGGAAATAAAACAAAATATGCGCGTTTTAAGCTGTAATAAAACAAGTTAAATTAAAAAAAAATAACAATTCGCTACACTATCATAAAAAATACAGTGCGAGTTACATAAGAAATTACATACATAATAGGTAAATAATACACAAAATAAAAAGTAATTTGGTCATATAACTATCAATAAAAATAAAGCGTACAACTTAAAGGTCATTTAACTGTAGTTAAAATACAAATAATAGGATAATAGAAACATAAATACAGTAAACAAAATAGGAGACATACAAAAAGGTGCAGGATGTTTAAAAACATTCACTGGAGTTCGTAACGTTACAAACTGATGTACGACGGTTGTTGTAGTCAGGAGCTGATGCTACACACTCCGGGGTGTCGTACCAGATAGTGCATTTACAGTGTCAACTTTGCAATAACGCAAACTTGTCGCGTGCTTTGCAAACGCACTCCTGGCACGAACTCCGGAGCGTAACTTTCATACTTCGATATCGACACCGACGCATCACTTAACGGTCTATGCACTACACGGAACGTCTATGCCGTATTCACTTAATGTCCCTTACATTATTGTCACTTACGATATTTGTAAATTAGACTAGTTAGACCTGAAGCATCGCCAGTTAGTAATTTGTGCAATAATTCTAAAACAATGCTGTTAGGTGTTAATGCGGTGACTTGATGACGTATCAGGTTACGTGTATGTTTCAATAAGAAAGCAAGTGTGGGTTATAGACCCGTTATTAATATCCAGATAACGAAAAGATAACAGGCAAGAGCACATGTCAGTATTTTATGGACACTACTTAGAAAGTGATACTAAGATATTTTTTCTCCTTTTTGCATACATATCTGTCATCTAAATGGATTATTTATAACGTGAATTGATGATGTACATCATCGTAGTGCATCTTATTACTCAATGTTAGTTATTATTGTGCATCTGATTTGCGCACATGCCAGTTGATTGTTATTCTATTAAGGAGACGTTTCATCATACGATTGACATTAACGGTTAAGGATGCGATGAACGAGAAGGCCATATTAGATAAAGGGAAATCGCTGATTACAATTATTGTTCATGTATATGACATGTCGTCCCAACTGATTAAAAAATTAAATATATGTTGATTGATGGGTACTGAAAATTTAATATTTATAATAAAAGGCCGAAGTCAGCGAGATGTATTTTCGTTTTGCTTATGTGCGTTACTGTTATTTTTAGATTTGTTTGTGACTACATAGATGTTTGTTGAAATTTATTCAGACGAATTCATTAATTTTAGTACCATTCTTCGAAGTAACGGTCGCGTTATTACTTTTATAAGACAAGGCTTAAACCTACTCACACCTCACGAATTTCGAAAGCTTTCTGTTTTTAAAATATTCCAAATGAAAGTGTTGAGTGAAAGTGTGACATTTAAATAATGAGACGTGATAAAGGCAGAGGCGTCTTGTATGCCTTCAGATGAGACACAATTTTTGTATTAATTAATTACATATAAGTTGTTGCTCAGCAAGTTTAATTAAACTTATACTGTAATATATTTTTTACAATTAAGACATGCATGTTATATATATATATATATATATATATGATCTTACAATTTACTGTTTTGCTAATACAAGAAAATGCTCAAAAACATAGTGAATCAAAGAAAAAATGATGAGTGTAAATTCATCTTTTAACTCTTGTCACTGATGCTAATTATTTAAACGAGGGATATAATCTAAATAGGCCATCCTATATTAATGTTATAAAGCTGTCGACTTTGTACGAACGCCTAACCTCAGGTTGTTTCAATCTGGTTTCGAAAAGAATCTGCATTTCTGTCCATTTTTTATTTCATGCAAAATAATATTGTTTATCTTCTATAACTGTTTCATTTTGTGATTTTTTTTTATTCATTGCACTGATTTTAGATATAATTTATTTTTACTATATTGTTAGTAAGTTCGACTACTTTCATTAAGACTGCATGATGTGATCTCTTATAATTGTAGAAGCACAAGATTCAAAAAGAATAACAGAATGTCTATGAACATGTTATGTGTATTCTCCGTTAGCGATCCAAATAAATAAATAACTATCAGTATTAATCTAGTCACACCGTGTTGTTACTATACCTTAATAACCTTTATAGGTAAATGGTTCATCTCGGTGATGAATTGTAGCTCAGACTACTTGAAACACATTTTTTACATGTATATTTGTATAAATGAAAAATCGTGATGTGATTCTACAAATATAACATTAATTTTTACGGTGACGTCAATTCAAAAGACAGTGTTTACATAAATTTTTTCGCGACCTTCACAAATTACTCTAATTTTATGTCAAATATGATAGAAAAAGATCAGTCCCAATAAAAAAAAGTTTTACAAGTACAAATAAAACTATTGTCAGTATCGGTTAAAGAAAAATTACAATCAAAGAAGGAGAAGCTAACATGATTTATGCATGCATTTAAATTATTTCATTTGTTAATTTTATGGAAACATGTAAATCTAAATGATTTACGATGACAAACTATTATAACTGAGTATTATTTTCTTTAACTTTAAAATTACTAATTTACGAGGTAAATATCGCTCTTACAAGTTGCAAGAGATCTATCATGTGATTAATGTAGAAATGAAATTTATCGTATCCTATTCTATGAAAGTACGTTTTTTTGTTATGTTTTACGATAATTATTTGAATTATAAGTGAACATAATAAACCATCAATAATCTAGTGAGAAAAAGAGAAAACTAATTCAAGAAAAAATCGTGTATTAATTGACAATTTGAAAATGATTCCAGTAGAACTGTAAGATAGTTAGATAACGAAAGGTTTTAACTTAAATTTATGACTTAAAGCTTTGATTAGATTTAGACCCTTTGCATGTTCATAATAAAAGTGAAGTTAGCCTAGCAATTTTATTTCTCTGCATACTTAGTAAAATCATCAAAACGCACGTTTAATAAAAATAATCGAAGAACACGTCGGAACTGACTAAAAACATGAGAAGGAGCACCTACGTAATAAATAGAACTGGCTTTCGTGGAATTTCTTATAACGTTTTGTCGTACCTTCGTGTGTTAGTAACTTTTGATTATAAATCTCCTTTAGGATATACTATAACAAATACTACTACGAAATAAACTGTGATGATGACATGAGTTCAAAGTTCAACGCATTTGTAATAAAATGGTATCGGATAGAAAAAGCAGCAAGACTGGTTAAAAATAGTTCATTGTTATTTAGAAAATTAAATTGTGTAGATATATGTATATGCATTAGTTACACGTATTAACATCCTTATTAATTTCTTTAACTAATCTAAATACTTGTGTTGGGAGTCGAGTCACCTGTGTAGTAAGTTAATTTTGATTCTTAACTATATAGCCACTTTAACATAAAAAGAACTAAAATGTCTATAAAACGTGTTGCAGTCATAACAAATGCAACAAACAATAACAGGCAGTCACACGAAGCTGCTATTAGCTCTTGTCTATCTATGCGTTGCGTGTATTGTAATGTACTACGTACTAAATATCACCTCAACATTCTCGGCATAGATCAAGCTAATTATTTCTGTCTTCTCTGTAATATTACAAACGTTTTGCTTAAGACGTTATATTTAGTTGACAAATGCATATTTTAAAGAGGAAAAATAGATATTTATTTTTCTTGGATAACTCATAGTTTAATTTAGGTTTTTAAAAATATTTCTTTTCACCGAGTAGTATTAATTACGCTCACTGCGTGATCTCTATTCTGCGAAAGTTCTACATCACGCAGCACGCACTTTTACAAATTTTTTCTTGGCCTGTCTATATGTTAATTTCTAAAACTTTAATTTCAAACATTTAAATCAACGGTAATGTTCCACGCAGTCCTGAGGTATAACTCGAACGGTGAAATGTTTTCCCTACTTAAAAGAGTTATTTTAGAGATATTTTCGAACAAGCATAAAACATTTTTAAAAGGAGCACTCAGAATATAATAATACTGCACGAGACAAGTGGTTAGAAGGACTCATCTTCACTAATATAATCGGTGCAGTGCAAGATAAGTTTTTCCGCCATGACGTAATACTGCAATAGAAGAGACCTTGTGTTGTACGACACGTGTTGCATCTATTAATTTATATGTATTTAACTAAGTTTATTTGTACACGTA
The DNA here is from genome assembly GCA_963859945.1 of Euplagia quadripunctaria. Taxonomy (NCBI): domain Eukaryota; kingdom Metazoa; phylum Arthropoda; class Insecta; order Lepidoptera; family Erebidae; genus Euplagia; species Euplagia quadripunctaria. The sequence continues at coordinate 11,131,988 of OY982577.1, forward strand.
ATATGCGAGAATAGTATGAAGTTCGCTCAGATCCGACCGTCTGTTTTAAATATTCTACGATATCAAACGGTCTTGGAACAGTTTTGCAATTAACTAGACATACATTTTAGTTGACTATCACACGTCATTATCATGTCACCCGCTTGACATCCTCTAGTGGACATAGGTACAGTGTACACATGTTGGGGCCTCTAAGAACAATAAATTTGATATTTATTTTTAATATATTAGGTTAAAACAATCTATCTATACGTCACCGGTCTTTCTTTTTCATGTGCATTAGGGAGGTGTAGGTATGAATATGTAAAAATGGCAAGTATGGTAACTGTTACATTGGACTTTGTAAAATAAGCTGTGAGTCTGTGACACCAGTTACTTGCTAGTTGTTAAATCGTAATGACAAGTGTGATGTGGACAACTTAAATAAGTAGACATTTGTATACTTACTTACATTACTCATCGTGCATTTTTAAGGAATATTATTGAATATATTTATTTTTTATTATATTTATTATAATTAAACATCAAACAGAAACCAATATTGTTTGTTATATTGTAATAGCACGTCGTCCAACGGCCATTAAAGATATTTAAGAGTCTCAAGTATGTAATTATATCGGTGCTTTGTAGCTGTAGATTCCTGGTATAACGAGCAATGAGCATGGTGTCAATAGGGCTGAGTTTTGCGTGAGAGTGTGAAACAAAGGTGAGCACGCGCAAGTATGTCAGAGCCTCATAGCAGCGGCCTTGCTCAAACCGACCTAGCTCACCATCCAACGGAACAGTTTATTCGTATTTAAGTTCTTAAAAATTCACGAATGCCTGTAGTTGTTCTAAAATTTTGTTTATAGCTTTAATAATATACTTGTTTGGGTGTATAAAATAGCCTACTGAAGATTGAAGCTAGAACACGCTAAGAATTAATTTAGATAATAACATAACTATTTCGCGCCAGTAAATCTTAGGGCCACTGTGCGGCCATGACTTGTATGATTAGTCGTCAACTGGCAAACTGAAGTTGACACTCGATCAAATGTCAGGCGTATTGTACAAGAACTTTGACCGGTGTTGATGAAGCTGTGTGAGGGCGACGCGGTGTCCAGACGCGTAGCGTACCTACGCGAAGCGTTTAATAAAGCATAATATTATCAGTTATCAGACATAATTATATGCAATGCCTCACCATTAAGATACTTTTAACGTTTTGCAAAGCTTATCTTAATAGCAAGCACACTTTCACCTTGCATTTTAGAAATGTAAGTATGTGTTTATAGGATGCATTATGTCTAAAGGAATAGTAATGTGAATGTCAATCAAGAAAACCTAAATGATCTGATTAGTTTGTTCTAATTACATTTATAATAATAACACTTGATTTACTTATAATACTACTTTTTCGTTATTTATCGTATTATTTTCGTTATATTATCGTTATTACTTTCAACAAAATGTCCCTTATATTGTTAAAGATGAGATATTTTTATTATGCTTTATTTATCGTGTGCCATTTACGGTTGCTACGGAGTTACCTCGGAGAGAACGAATCTGAAGTGCAATATTTATATGCAGACACACGTATAATGCAATTACGAGTGACATTGCAGGTATTAATCCTCATGGGTGGTAGAGTATGTGGGCGGCGAGGTTAGGTTGGTTAGGCACGGCTTTAGTACTAAACGCCTCCACACCAGGTATGCCCGCGCGCAATGCACTTCTGACGTAATAACATGCAACCGTTCTATTGCACATTCGTTACTCACGAGGTATAATATCACCCGTTCCATATATATATTCGTTTATTTTATAAGTGCGAAAGAGATGAATGGATACCGCATAGGCGCATAGTTCTAGGACTCTACTAATGAATAAAACATTCGTTAAAATCGTAACTCTAGCAAGTGAATGTAACGACAATACAAACTCGTTTACAGGGGCCCCGGCATTATGTCACGACTCACGACAATCAATCGGCTTGAAAGTGTAGAGATGTAATTGTAAGATCGACTAAATCGGTCGCTTTAAGAAAGTGGGACAAATAATTGCTAGCTCTCATGCGCTAGATAAGCTGCATTGTGCAATTGCGCGCATGGGACCTGGTATACATGATAAATGTGTCCGCTCATTAGCGGCAGACACTATTAATATGTCCTTGAACGCATGGGCGGCGTTGCAAGTAATCGATTATATGGCATTTGAATCACGAATCATAGTACATGTTATGCTAATAAGTTAGCGAACGCGTAAGAATGCGCACCAGTCACCACTAACAGTTAGTAGTCACTTTTACTGAGACCAGTGACTGCGTATGAGTTATGTGCTGTCTATGCAGTCGCGGTTTAAGGAAGCAGCTACGGTCCACCGAACACTTTCCCTCTCAAGGCAACATCGAGCATCCGGCGTTAATTGCAATCACAAACATTTTATAATTAGTATCCGTTACGGTCGGCACTTTTCGTAATATGAAACTGGCAGTTTGACACGTCAGTAAGCAGCATTCGGTTTCTAAAATGAAGGTACTATACAAGCGGTCTGAATGCGATACTTTAGATTTACATTACTAATTGTGTATTAATGACTTTCTTTGAATAAATAGAAAAAATGATTCTGAATATTAGTGAAGTAAAATCATGCAAACGAAAAGCCCTGTAAGCATACAGTTGAAATATATGACGTACAATGAACATAAGAATATATAGTAGGTAGGCATTCCAGTCATACATATGGACATAAGGTTAGCATGCACAGCGATATGAGTTATTGGATTATGTATGTTTAACACGTGATATGCACCGTGCTGTTGCACGTGCCGAGAGACACAAATGTACTCTACAGATCGCTGGGGGTTGCGGCCGACTCCCGAGCCGAGGATCGAGGTCGTGGCCCTTGTAATTATCTAGTTTAAAATAATCCCGCTGTAGGCGTAGGACTTGCGTAACACAATTCCAACGTTCTAGAAGCGACACTGACACGACACTAGGAGGCACTTCACTGGAGTCCGCGGGGCGTGTAGAGGCGGCGCGCGCGGCCGCACCACTGCGCCGCGTTCCACTTTTCCTTCCGGCGCGGCGGTACACGAGTAACCGCGAGTTGGCAGCGGCACGCCTTGCATAACCGACGGTTTCGCAAAGCGGTCGGTGCAGCGCGCAGCCCGGCTTGAAATACGCGGCCACTCTGCCAACGGGGCCGCATGAGCCGCAGTTGACGCAACCGCGCCGTGCCGGCACCCAGCGGGCTCCGTGCTCCCACCCTGCTGCAGCCTCGCGCCACTCGCGCCCCTCCAAATTTCTCATACTGGTTTCACAGATACTACTTTCGCCTGTATGCGTACTCGCTTTCATCTTCAGAGCATCCACGCTCTACTTTGTCTTCTCCATTGTCGTGAGAACATATCATCTCTGAATCTGGATGCGCACGAAACGGTTCGCGACGCGGACCGCAAGCAATCGGGTGGTGCAGATAAGAGCGCGCGCGCGCCAGATGCATCGGTAACTAGGCCACCACGCACTCTGCCATCTGTTTGCATGATTGCAATTCATTTAGATTATAGAAATAAACGATTGGAAATATGAATTTGATTTTTGACACGATTGTTGTAAGGATCTTTCCCTTTTAAATAAATACCTGGGAGCCCAACGGTAAAGAGTTGTTAACTGTCGCATGTAAGACTCATATGTCGGCTACAATATTGTCGCGAGCTGCCCTCGAGCTCCACAAATAGACGTTCCATTTCGACGGCCAACTCACGGTGACATGCGAAACATTGCAGACATGTTTTATTATTAAATTTTATAGTGGACTTTAAATCGATAGGAACTCTTCATTTACCCCCCACGGATACTAATAAATTATAACACTAACTACAATTTTCCCAGTTTTGTCTTCTAGTGAATGTTTTAATAATTTTAATTTCTTAATTTTCTTTAAAAAATATTTAGAAAAAAAATGTACTTGTTGGATTATTAGCAGCCCGTTAAGTCTAATATTTTAATATAAATTGTGTAACAGTACATAGGTAATGTTCTATAATCACGATGGCCTCGCTCTGCTGTCACTTTTCGTTGGTACGCGCGCCAGTGGACTAATAAATAATATTTTAGTGTTTAGTGGGTTTACGCTTATAGTGTGCACGCCCAAGGCCGGTTGACTCACGCGTCGGTCTAAACCGCGAGCTACGAAACTGACTCACTGACACGTGTGCTCATCGACGTGCGCTTTGTGCACACAATCAGCTGATGCCCTTCTGCATTTATGGGGAATACCCGCCAATACTAGTCAAAACAACGATCTACTTTAAGTATAGGATTTATTTATTACACAGAGTAACATAAATTGTCTTAAAGTATTTACTGCGAATGTCCGAAATGTAAGTTTGCATACGTAACGTTCTAAAATTGATAATATTCTTCACTATGTCTGTTTTTGCTCTCTATCCTCAAGTCATAGCTGGTTAATTATGGGAAATCCCAGTTTTATTATAAAAACACATCCTATAACCTTAATGTATTTTATAATTTTAAATGGCTAGCTGAGATCTAAAGTAATTTATCACGCAGTGCCCTGCTTTAATCGACGTTATTTACTTCAGATAATAAAATCAGGGATGGTAAGGAGCGTGAAACATGAGCTCAATTCTTTGTATATTGTTGTCTTGGTGTATTATAATTTTGTTTTAGAGTTTTTAAGTAGATTACAATTATGTTTAATCTACTGAAACTCGTCTGTCGTGATAAAAAAAAAAGAAACTGTCGGATAATCCAAAAAAAAATTTCATATCCGGTATGATATTATTCATATCCTAAGTAATATATACTAGAGTGCTAATATTTCGCAGCAAAAATAAACTAGTCACTTTACATTGTCCCACTTCTTGACATAAGATGACATCATTAGCACTGCCAAGAACAATCAGCTTCTCTACAACCGTGACATGAAAAATATTCATTTTATGAAACAATATCATTTGATTCTCACATCCACGGTTTGAATACATTTTGAAATATTTCGATTAAAACGTACTTAAGTGGATTATGATTACCATCAAAGTTATTTTTATAAATAAGATCTATATTTATTTGATCAAAAGTGATAAACACTAATGTGCATCTGAACAGTGCATTTGGCTGAGTTTCAGAATAATACGGTTTAAATAATGAGGCACACTGAGCTACCAACCTTAGGTACTATAATGTAGTTCGGATGGGCTCGACTCACGACTCTTTGAGTCGGGCGAGGACACATAGGTGTATTTTCGGACTCCCTGGGCCGAGACGAGATTACTGTGTGTCATTTTCACGTCGAGTTTACGATCAGTTCTCTTTGGTTCACTTAAAGCTGAAACTATTTACAATTCACGAATAATAAAACTGACAATTTGTTTGGGTTGACTGCCTAAAGTTGTCAGACTAATTTGGTTATAGGTGAATATTAAACTTTGGTTAATTTAATATTTTGTAAATATATATGTATATAGCAATACGAGCTCAGCTTTCTAATCATATTTTTTTGTTACCAATCAAAACCTGTTCGTTGAATCAGTTTTGAAGTCATTAGTACTTTGATATTGGTTTCGAATTATTGTAAATGTATAATTACTAAAGCCAACTATTAAAGAATATTACAGGAAAAGAAACTTCCACGTATTAACCAATGATAGTCTAACTGTTGGCAATATCGATTATTTCCTGTACATATGTACTCAACTCCCGGTCGCCGAAGGAGGGGGTTAGGTGCTTTGGCAGCAAGCCCAAGGACATTTTCTAGACTCCCTAGAACTGCCGCGGTCAGGGTTAGGTGCATCAACCGAGGGCCAACTATATCAAGGGCAAGCGGTAACTTCATTATTAAATAACACCTAGACTTCCCTACCCCTAATCTTACTTATTTGATTTTTAGTGACGTTTTTGCATAAGTATACTCATGTAGTACTTACTATAAGTAATAATATTATCCTGGGATATATTACTCATTGCTATTTAAACCTAAACTAAACAGAGCTTGTACCGTATACTGTGGGTTTTAGAACTCGGATAAACATACAAATACTGACATATTATACATAGAAACACCCAGAACAATGTAAATAGACATATTTAGGCATACAAATATTTACACTGAGCGGGAATTGAACTCGACATCCCTGGTGTGGCAGTAGAATGCACTACTGCCGCGCTACAGAAATAGTCAAATAAGTATTAAGATGAACTAAATATTACTAATGATTTTATTTAAAAAGAAAAAAAAAGCTTGTAAAAATAAATGTTTAATACTGTTATTAGAAATGATTAATTTTTTAAGAAAAAATAATTCTGACAAATTGAAAATGAAACCTTGAAAGTTCTAATTTCTAATCTATTGGAACGTTTATTATCTAATCCTTTTATGGTATCCAGTATTAATAAGTGCAATCCTTCTTTTATTTGTCAAGACGCGTGGCTCTACGACAACTCTACGCCGTACTCTCAGGATTCCTAATCCAGTAGTACAGTACACAATCAATCATCAAAAATAAATCAAAACTTTTTGTTTTATCGTCACATACAATTATAAACCACCTTCACTTTCTATAGATTTGCGAAAACTTCACTAAAAAGTTAGTAATGACATCGCGTGTCGCGTCGAGGCGTATCGTGAATTACAATGGCCAGTCGCGGGGCGATCACCGCTGTTACGACATGGTTTAGAAAGTCGAGCCACGGTCAATGGTCCCGCGAGCGAAAGTTACCAAGTGTGCTCCTACCTTTACATGCGTACCGTGTACGTTTCGCAATCTCTCCATACGAAAAGTTTTGGATACCGGTTATCATTTCACATCAATTATGTTGTTGAAACTGCCTTTCTATTACGGTAGTGACTGTAGCGGACAGTGTGCAGTAAATGAAAGTGATAGTCATGGCTGTCAATCAAACACTACTTTTTGGTCATGAACATCTGTAACTATCCGATGGTAGTTACAGATGTTGTTCCCAGGCTTTGGTTAGGTACGTACTATGGCACACAATCATGAATTCAAAATTATTTTCTATTATAAGAAGTTTCAGAATAAGCCTATGCTAATGAAGTATAGATTATTTATTTCATTATAGTTTAAAAAAATTATTGATCTAGAATTTTATTTAGTTACTATATTATGAATGTAAGTTAACAAAGAGTTTAGGTTAGATATATGTATTGTCCTGATAATGGGAAAACAAAGGAAATGTTTTCTAATGCACATGTTACCTACAATGATACTACGCGGCAGTGGTTATTTAAAATTGATAACAAAATACCAACACAATAATAATATGTGCGAGGATTCAATCCTTCTGGTCAACAAACATGATGTGTGTCAACGTCTAAACATATTTATATAGTAGGAGGTAGCTATATTGAGATAATTATTAGTTATTATCTTTACTTATTAATTAGTTAATTAATGAAGATCACCTGGGATATCACTGATAACTTCCACTTAAAGCCACTAGTTCGATCGAGATACACAGAGATATTGACGCGCCTAACGATCCCGTAAAACTGGGCGAGGCTCAGATATGATAGATATAGATGTAGTGCTCTGAGGTCCCGGATGCACCTGCGCTGTTAACTCGTAAATTATTGCATTACCCCTGCCCTCTTCCCCCTTCACGCTCCCACCCTCTTGTAGTCCCTTCCCGCCTTGCTGTCCCACCCAAATGACCTTCGCAGCTGCATCCCTGGCTAAATGCCAGCTACTGCATATCTAGGTACATTCTCGACATCTTTTCATAATGTTACAAACAACTGATTGATCACCTGTACTTTATTTGTACCTATCGTCAGATAGTGCAAGTGTGTTTGAGGGTTTCAATATCGAACAAAGGATGCTAATATACAGATTTTATTAGTACTTCATGGAGGATAATGGTCTCAGTAGATGAAATCTATAAGTTACAAACATAACATCAACTCAGTTAATATTTGGTTGCTTGTTTTATCCGACTATTTAAATAATACAGTCTAAATGTCACGTATAATTACATTATTACTGACCTACTTATTGTAGTCACATAATAGAGTAGTATTATACATTACCGCATCGTCTAGCAACTAATGTGGATCTTATCAGTGATCTCTTACCGCACAGTTAAACCTAATTTTGACACGTGACAATCATCAAAAGTTACTGTAGAGACTGGTTTAGTGCAAAAGCCCCCTACTACGGAATGTGAGCGGTGAAAGTAGACGCGTCCGCTACCGAGAAAAATAGTTTTCCACGCGGTTTCACCTTGCAAAAGCTTGTGCAACAGGTGCGATGGCAGAGACGAGCCAGACCACTACCGTTTTGGACATAAATATTCAACGCACAACGTAAATGGTGGCGATTTCTTTATTGACGAACAGAGGCGTAAGTCGATGCAAGTGGTACCGGGGCGCGCGCACTATCGGAGGCGCGGCGAGCGACTGCGGCCTATCAGCTGCACCGAAATAACTGCTCAGTGCAGCCGGGCGGCTCGATGCAAGCCTCCGCACTCCCCCTTCCACCCTTCACCCCGATGCCGCCTCCACAGCCCGTACCCCTCACCCTCCAGGTCACGGTTGCAATGCAATGCGAGAACGGAGCTGCACCCTCGATCGATCCAGCTGTTGCTTCTAGGCTCCAGATGGCCATGAACTTGAACGTAGATACGTATATGAAACCCGAAATGCTAATACAAAGATAGCCAAAAGCGATGACGCCGTTTCATCTTTTAATGCATAATGAGCCGTCTAGACATGATATATATTGTTAACAAAGAATTATATATTATTCTGAAGTCTAATATTCTATTGATTGAGATCCGAAAACTAGAATTGTTCAACAAGCACTTTAAAAATTTAAGATGGGATACAATCTTTAATTTTTAAAGTGCTTGCCCGGTTGACGGCAATAGGCTTGCCCCCCCTTTCACGTGATTAGAACCAAGGATAGTTGGCAAAATGTAGGTGTCTTAATACGCCTCTACTTACCCCTTTAAGGCATATACAGGCGTGCGTTTATGGTGTAGATTTTAGTTTTAATTAAAATTTAAATACATTAATACTTTTGGCGAGAACACAATTGTGTAAAAGTAGTTTATTATTATTATTTTGGAGTGATTTGAGATTTAAATGAAATAATTTAATAATAATGGCAATAAAAATTTTATCATGCCAATACGTATACGTAAGTAATAGTCTCGGCGTTAGAGAATGACAGACAAATCATAATCATATTATTTCTATGAAACGGAGACATGGAACCAATATTGTTTATTCATTGATTCTTCTCCGACTGATAAATCATTATACATATAAAAATTGGACATTCCCCTATTGGATAAAAAGTATAAATCATTAAAATACGACAGACCTAATAATATTTAGGTAATTTAAAAAATTGTCCAGATTAGGTCAAACTAGGTCTGTAGTACCGGTTGGCATCCAGCCAAGGTCTTTGTGGGTATGTTAGCATACAGATGAAGTTTTACATCAACCTTTGTTCGTAAACGTCATAAAAACGCTGCTGATATGTGCATCTAATAACGCAAGGCACATCCATTATCTATGAACCTATTGCACGAGACAATTTCCGCGATATCTGTAGGCCTGATAAAAGCCTTGTTAAATGTCTAAATTGATTTTCTGTTTTAATGCTCACTTCATTTTATCGCCTACAACCGACCGAATGATGACAGCATTTAAATTTGATTGATGATTTTGAATTTCATACATAATATTATTAGAATACATGACTTAGTTTTTGCTTATGGCCTTCGACGAGATTATATATTTTCTCGCGTGCGAGATTGCAGAGTCATAGATCAATGTGTACATAATTACGACACTATCAGTGTGCCCTTGCTCGTCATACCCTTGTTTATGCAATGGAGGGATGTGCCAGAGACAGTTGGCATGTGTGTTGGCTTTGATCTACTACTACCAAGCCAACAATATTTAGACTAGAAGACGCCAACAACTTATCTTATTAAGGTAATGTCATGTGCGCTGCATAATTGCAATTTATAACATTGTAGAAGACTATTTGAATTGGACAGTATAAATTTATGTAGGTTTAAGTTCTGCATTAAGGAAGTGCTCACTTATAGTGTATATTCACAAAAGTCAAACGCAATTTCAACTAATCAATGGATTAGTAATTTTTATTTTTTAATCTGCAGAAGACTTTGTCGTTGTTTTTGTTGTCTATGCCGTGCAACTCTCCTGGGTGGAATCTTTTGTTGAAGTTGATTTATTTGTACGCTTTAAATATCAGTCTATACCAGTCTCTTAGTGTGTCATTAGCTTTCGTGGCAGTAAAATATTTTCTTATCATACAAGATTTATGTATCTATAATTGCATCGAGAAATACCATGAAATAATTATCTCCAGTGTGCTACGTCGATAAATGTGAATATTCATTGCATACAGTAACAGCAACTAGTTGCGCAGAATCGTGGACGAAGACCCGGGAGTCCTATTTAGCGTGGTCGGCTGAAGGACAATCTACATATGTACTGTGTACAGCCCCCTGGTTCCCGGAAATGCGCTGGGCGCGCCCCCTTGTTACTTTTATTGATTGATTCTGTGGTGCTGGGCTAGTGTATGTAGAAACCAAATGTATTGCTGTATTTATCTCACCTTTGACATTTAGGACAGATTTGATTTGCTGAATCTATACTGATTAAGTGTGACCGTTAGGTCGTCAATTTTATTCTGTAAATACAACATGACTAACTTGGTAGAGACAACAATCTATTCTAATATTATAAAGCTGAAGAGATTGTTTGTTTGGTTGAACGAGGTAATGTTGATTTGAAAAATTCTTTTAGTTTTGAATAGCCCATTCATCGAGGAAGGTTATAAGCTATATAACATCACGCTACGACCAATAGGAACGGAGCAGTGACCATAACCGCAGGTGAAACTGTGGGGACGGCTAGTAATAATATAAATGCGAAGGTAACTCTGTCTGTTTATTACTTATTGGTGTTGGTATTAGGACTCTGTTTCGACTCATAGGCGGTCAGATAAGGTTCAGATAAGGCTAACTAGTTGACCCCAAGCTGCCTAGCTCCTTCCAGAAGCACAGAAGCCTCCTGGGGCTTTCGCAGCCTTCTAAAAGCGACCTCGTATCCGCGAGGATACTTGCCCGTTGTGTGGTCACTCCCTCTGACTCCAGGATAACGTCGGCGTCCGTTTCCTCCGCGTCGAGACATGCTCTTCATAGAGGACTGTCTGTCGCATTGATGGTGGATAGGTGCCGGTTTAGTGCCAGGTGGCCCGTAATGGTTCCTACAACTATCCTGATGTCGAGTCGAGACAGCAGTCTGCAAGTTAAACGTGGTGAGACCACCACGTTAAGACTGCCTGCAGCCAGGTCGGCCCAGCGACCGTTGTGCGCTTCACGAGTCCGTTGCCTTAACCATGAGCGAAATTGTTTGACGGGAAGTGGCAGGATAGTTGGACCTGCCACTGACGTTACAGATCCCTTCCTTGCCAGCTCATCGGCGGCATAATTCCCGAGTGAATTACTATGCCCTTTGATCTATTGAAAAATTACTCCATCAGCAGAGTTTCTGCCAATGGGGTAATTCTTCAACCCACCAGTGCCACCAGACACTGGAGCGACTGGTTCATAAATGAGACCGAAGTTCATGGTATTGGCCTCCAAGGCCTTTAGGACGGCCATACTGTCTGACAGAATACGGATGTTGTACTCCTCAAATTCACGAAATACCACATCTATTATATCACATAATAATAGTTGTTATGTTCTATAAATACGGGTAAAGTATAGGATCTGAAATATATCAAAAATATCACAAACATTGTGTTTTACAACTTAAGTCGGTAGCAGTCGATTTTTTTTTACAAAATATTCATAAAGAAGTATGCAAGCTCTTCACATATTTTAAAAAATTCATAGATATATACATCGACAAGATAGTCAAGCTTATTTGAACTACTGACGCTTTTATAACTTGAATTAAAATGTAAAAAGTAGATTTTAAAACAAACATTATATCTTTATTTCGTGGTGTCATTGTGTGATACAAACATTACTTACAAACTACTAGAGGTACTACTAAAGGTTAAAGGTATCTTGTATCGAAATCCGAAATTGTTTACTAGAATTCATATACGTGGTGGGTCACACTAAAAGTTTTTAGAATAGGCCAGTATGAAAAGCAGCCGATGAAAACTATATTTATATTTCAAGCTAGAAACTTTTTGGGAATCTGTAGATGGTTAACGATTTGATATGTCATTCGTTTTTACCAATTAGCGGCAATTTAAAAATATCTGTTGTGTATCGAAATAGATTTGACTAGAGAAAATTTTCGCTCAATGATTTATTACGACTTTGCGGTCTTACTCAACAACAATGTTACGATAGACTTCGATTGGCATTTCATTACGAAGCCCCATCTCGTGCCACTATTTACAACTGGTTTAGGCGTGGTTGAAGCAAACTCACTGATGATTCTCGGGAAGGACGTCCTTCTACGGCGACTACTAACGATAACGTGAGTGCGGCTAATGATAGAAGCTGATAGAAGGGTGACATATCAACGGATTCGGGAGTTAAGTACAAAGTCTTACATTAACATTTAGGCATCAGAAAGCTTTGTACTAGATGGATACCTCATAACCTGACGGAAGATCAAAACCGCCGTCGTTTGGATTGGTGCCGCTCAATGCTTGAAAAGTATGACGAAAATGACTCGAAAGTTATACTTATATGACATCAATGAAGTCAAGGGAAAAAGATGATTGCCATATTCTTTGGACGGACGGGTCATTTCGCAACAATCATTCTAGAAGATAAAGGACTGTTACTGCAGATTGGTATGTCAGTCATTGTCTACCAGTTGTCTTGGAAAATGTTAGACAGCAACGCCTGAGAAGCAGGATCCTCCTCCACCATGACAACGCTCCAGTTCACTCCGCCAGACGGACTATCGAATATTTGTCTATCGAAGGTGTGGAGCTAGTGAGTGTGAAGGAGGATTCTCCTTACAGTAACGACCTGGCACCTTGTGACTTTTATTTATTTCTAAAAATAAAAGACAAACTTGGAGGAATTCGTTTTATGAACTCTGAAGATGCCGGCGAGAAGAGATCCCTAAAGAAGAGTGGGCTCACTGCTTCAGTCAATGGTTCCGTCGCCAGCGACGGTGCTTAAAAAGGAACGCAGACTACATCGAAAAGCAATATAAATATTAACAGGCTTCTATATCATACCGTTTCTTATTTTCTAAAAACTTTCAGTGTGAACTCTGTACTGGGCTAACTAGTACAAATCATATGGTAGATTCATATACAGCTGGTATTGTGCTTACTTTTAGGGTTCCGTACGTCCGAATGAAAAAACGGAACCATTATGGGATCACCCGTGCGTCCAATTTGCTCTGAATCTGTTGGACCGATTAGGTTGAAATTGGGTAAAACATAAATAAATGAATTTTCAATATGGGGGATGAGGGTCTCAAATATATTTTTTTATAATCTTAACACTTAAACTTTAAAACTATTTTAAAGTTATTTTAGGAAATAGATAAAAATGTATTATTCCCCTGCCTTATCTCCGAAACTACTGAACAGATCCAGAAAATGGTTCTTTATTTATAGATAACAGGAAAACCTACAAGAAGTAAAATAACATGCAAAATCTCTCAATATTGTGCTTTCACACTTACATTTGCAATTCATTATACGGAACCCTTTCCACCCGAGTTCAACTTGTACTTATCCGGTTTTTTATACCATTATACTCAACCATGCACAATGTAAGTTAACAAAAGTATCATACTATACATATTTTTAATATACAAACTTTAATGCACATGATGCACATCAATAAAAATTTACAATAAATAAATCAAGTGCATTATTTAATATATGTTCAAAGGGCGGCGTTATCGCATTTACATACATAAGTAGGTATACATAGTATGTAATTTATTGTCAATGGTGTAAGAAATAAACATAAAATTATAGACACGTGTATAGAAACTTGACGTAGCTGGTAGATCAAAATAATTAGTTGTCCATTATTTAAATTTACATTTCCCGTTTACAGAAAGATCTCTTTATTGATTTGCTCTTCATAATATACTAGCGGACCCAACTGACGTTCTCCTGCTCGAAAGTAGGAGTTTCTTTTTGGTGTCATAATAGGTAATAGATTTCGACAATGAAACAAATACACTTAAGTCTTAAAAGATCCAGCGACCTACTCAAACACATATAAAGATTGTCATCAAACGTTGAAATTTTAATAAGAATTCAATCGATAATCTAAACCATTCAGGAACCCAAACTCAAACATGCGCAAAAAAATGTCATTAAAATAGGTCCAGCCATTTAGGAGGTGCCTGTCACGAACACACGTACAGAGAGTTAGGTACACAAAGAACACAATGCTCATTGATTGTATCATCAGAAAATCCAAAGAAAGAAAAGAAAAGGAAAGAAAATTTCTAAAGAAATCATCATTCACTGGCGGCAACAATGCTCCTGTATTTAAAAAAAATAATCATAAGCCTTCCCGCTGTTTAGCCGGGCAAAAACTTAACGTAGATGATTTAAATAACCTTTTTAACACACTACCGATAACAAACAATTTTCATATAATTAAATCACATCGTCATCGTCGTCGCTTGCAAGACTTATAAGCCAACCACTTTTTTAGTTATGAACACGTAATAACTCTCTACCGATCCTCACTGCACGTAATGAAATTCTATACCAAAACGTCAAAATTTTACATACATTAAGGATTTTTCTTTAAAATAAATAATAAAATAGTTTTATTTCAATGTGTAACATTCGCGTAAACTTTCGACAATACAATGTTATATTTTTTTAAATATAAGAAACTCGGCTCTGTCTTACGAATTTCCGATCAGGGTCACGGGTCATCCCAAAAATTGCACAACGCCGCTAAAGAAGTTTTCACTTCTATAATGCTGAAAGTCATTCATGTCAGCCCTCTCTTACGTGAATTTTTAAGTTTAATTTGTCATACTAACTTTTAAACTTCGCGTTCCGTGATATAATTTTATTATGTATTTCCACGGGAATTAACGCGATCACGAAAAGGTATTACATACCCCTGAATTGCCTGACGTTTAATTTATGTTAAGTTTAATTTGTCAGTTTCAAAATAAAATTTTCTGTATTAAAAACCATGATTTGTTTTATAATTGATAGCGCTTAACGTTATGTAGAGGATCTACCTACTATACAACCCTAAAATATGACCTCACCTTTCTGTAACATTCTGTCGACTTTATTGGTCATATTCAAAGTAGTTCATTGTGTATGAAAAATGCAGGGTGTGAAGAAAATATATTGTTTATATTATTTTGTTATTGTAAACATACATATTGATATTTTTTATCCCGGTCCCACAATGAAATACTGATTTTATCATAACTAATCATCTAGATTTCCCATATACATATATGAAATATATTCGGTCGCGTGTTTATTTTTCTCAATATTTAGTTTAAGGTACCTCTTTGTTAGGGGTCGTCTATTAATCACGTGATTTTTTTTAGCATCTTTTTGGATCCCCCTCCCGCCTGGTGATACGTGGTGAGGTTTTAGACGAACAAAAAAATCACGTGTTTTTTTTTTGTACAAAGTATCTTAAAAAAATCAATAAAAATAAATACACGTGATATATCACTACACCTTCCCCTTGTGTGATATTTCCCTCCCTCCCTTTCGAGCCTCAAGTGATTAATGGACTTCCCCTTCACGACGTTTGCAGTGTTCACTTTTGGGGCAAAAATTACTAAGCTACTCGCAGAGCTCACTCTGGCGTACACACCGCGCCATCTATCGAGCGTAGCTGTAAACTTATTTAAAATATTTTTCTTAAACGTAAACTTTAATATTAATTTCATGCCTTTTCCTGCAAAAGTGACAGACTTCGTATATAAACTTACTTAAAAAAAACGCCGATATACTTCTTTTATTTCTAACCAGAAGCAGGTATATGAATAATTGTGCTTCTTACTTCAAAAGAACGACGAACTTCCCACATAAACTTACAACCTCAAATTCACCATCTTAGGGGTAAAAATTTGAAAAACGCCGATATACATGTGCATTTTTTTCTAACCAGAAGTAGGCATATTAAATTTCGTGTTTTTTACTTTGAAAATGATGGACTTCCATTCAACCGTTCATCCCTTATTTAGGGGGTCAAATTTCCAAAAAATCCTTTCTTATATTGTATGCACCCACGCTTACAACATAAAATATCAACAACAACATCATATTTATATATATATATATGCATGCGAAAATGTACGAGTGTAAATAAAATGAATGAAGGGTAGGTAGGCCGGTCGGAATAGGTTAGCCCTCGATACAAGTATAGGCACCGCTATATCGTCGCAGCACCGGCGTGGCGGTCCTCCTATTTGAGGGGCAGTATGGCAGATCGTGCGGTATTCAGTAGTGTCCCCTTTAGTCCGACAAACGGCTCTGCCGATAGCCCCCGGCAAGGGTGGAAGATAAGGAAAAGGGGGCGTTTGAAAACCCATGAGAGTTTCCGTGTGTTCCGTAAACAAACTTGTATGTTAGATAGTACGACCATCTCGGGAATTAATTCTAGAAGAGTTTTGCCCGTCTTTTCCGAAAGATAAATTTAACTTTGCAGCTCTAAAAATACTTTCCCATACATCGATTTACGACAAAGTGAACTTTAGGCCCCTTCACTTACGCCAACGACTAATCCAGTTATCAAAACATTTTTATATGCATTTTCCAGAATCGATTTCAGTTCTCGCCGCGAATTCTCTTTAATATCTTCTGTCGACTGAAAATGGGTACCTTGAAGTGGTAATTTGAGTTTTGGTAAGAGAAAAAAGTCGGCCGGAGCCATATCCGGTGAATACGTTGGTTGTTCGATGATATTTGTTGAAATTTTCATCAAAAATCCGTTCACAATGATGGCGCGTTGTCGTGGTGTAATATCCAAAAATTTTCTTTCGACAAATTTGGTCGTTTTAGACGAATTTGCTCTCTCAAACGCCGCATAACGCTCTAATAATATTCTTAATTTACAGCCTGACCTGGCAAGAATTCCGAGTGCACAACACTCGATAGTCACAAAAAACAGTCAACATGACTTTGACTTTTTTCGGTTTTGGTTCAGTTGGAAGTCGCCATTCCGAAGCTTGATGACTAGTTTGCATGTCAAACTCGTTAACCCATGTCTTATCACCAGTAACAATGAGTTTTACGAATTTAGGGTGCGAATTTACTCGTTCTAGCATGTCTTCAGCGACTTTTACGCGATTGAGTTTTTGAAGAAAATTCAGATCTTTCGGGACTAGTCGAGCGGCAATGTGTTGCATGCCCAAGCGATCGTTTAAAATGGTACGAATCGATTCGTGACACACAGAAAGTTCAGCGGCTATTTCTCTCAAACTTGAATGTGGATTTTCAGTCACAATTTCCTTCACTTTAACGATGTTAACTTCAGTTGAAGACGTCGGCCCACATGCACGAGTTTTTGATAAAGTCGATTCACTGTATGCTTTCTGTAACATTTTCAGCGACTCTGAACATGTAATTCCATTTGCAATGCAAAATTTGAGACAAACTTTTTGTTCGATGTTTTTATCCATTATAAAAATCGCAAAACACTCTTGAGATGAGCTTACAAAATCGAGTACTGAAAACAAACTAAATGACAGATATTGCTCAAACTTCGCGCCAATATAAAAACAGTTGTGCCAACTTAACCACAAAAAAGAATTATTTGAACTGAATTTGGAATTATAATTAAATTATCAATTCCCGATTCCTTTTTGACAGAATGTATAACAACGACTTTTTCGCTTACTTTCAATGGGAAATACCCTCTAGGTTTTGATTTATCTGTAAAATATTTCATTTGTTAAAATTTAAGGCTTAATGGCGTATCTTTTGATTGCGTTGAAAAATTATACAAGTTTAGGTTAGGAATGACACGGGCAGGCAAGTACCTATATTGACTAATAGAGCGTTTCTTGTTAGGACAGATACTGTTTGCGACAGGTCGACATTAGATTCGTTAGATTATAATAGGTCGGGGAAAAAGTCTTTTCGTATTTTGTATGTATAAAATTTAAGAAAAATCTCTTTAGTTGTACTGTTTGTATCTGGCTGATTTTAATATCATTAAATATGGGACATTAAGAAAAATAAAAAGTAAAATACTTTCCCGCCATTTTTCAATTGTTTTTCTGTCTGCCAAATTGAGTGAATCTAACGAAGAAATTCGATACATTCTGAAGTTTTATAACAAAAAAGGGAAAAATGCGACTCAAGCCGCGAAAAAAAATTGTGACGTTTATGCACGTTTATAGCAAAAAGTTGGTTCAAGCGTTTTCATTCCGGGAATTTTGATGTCAAAGATGCAGCTCGCTCTGGTCGTCTGGTCGTTTCAAAAATCTTTACTTCATCCGTATGAGGGATACGGATAAAGTAGATTTTTGAAAAAGTGGAGCAAGATCGGCATATTAGTAGTTACGACATAGCCGAGGAACTGGATTAACGATTAACCACAAAACATTTTTGACCGATTTGAAAAAGTCTGGCTATACACAAAAGCTCTATATTTGGGTGCCACACGAACTCACTGAAAGAAACCTAATAAATCGTGAAACGTAATGAAACATTTTTGAAGATTGATCACTGGTGATGAAAAGTGGATCACCTATGACAAGAACGTGCGAAAGAGATCATGGTCAAAGGGTAGTCAAGCTCCACAGACTGTAGCGGAACCCGGATTAACACGCCATAAGGTGATGCTGTGTGTATCGTGGAATTGGACGGGCATCGTTCATAAGTAATCGTAAGCTTTTACCGCCGGGCAAAACCATCGATTCGGATCTCTACGGCCAACAACTAATGAGACTTAAAGCAAGAAATTAAGAAAAAACAGCCGGAATTCGATCAACAGAAAAGAAGCGGTCTTTCATCATGATAACCCCAGACTACACACATCTTTGGCCACTCAGCAAAAATTGAGAGAGCTTGGTTATGAAGTGTTAATGCATCCACCATATAGTCCTACCTTGCACCCTCAGATTTTCACCTGTTTCGGTCTCTTCAGAATTCTTTGAGTAGTGTTAGGTTAACATCAAGAAAGGACTTTTAAATCTAGTTTTCGCAGTTTTTTGATAAAAAATCCCAAGATTTCTACAGCAACGGGATTATGTCACTACCTACAAGATGGCAACAAGCTATCGAACAAAATGGCACATATTTATTATAATTAAATGTAATTGAAGTTTAAAAAAAATGTCTTGAATTTGTATTTAAAATACGAAGAAACTTTTTCCCCGACCTTATACATAATATATATATAGAGCCTCAGATTTTAGTGAATTTTTTGTTGGGGGTTTATTTAGCTGGACATCATTACCACCACACAACGTTCTTGAAGAGAAGGCAAAAGCTTTTTCACTACCCATTTTCGAAAATTCTCGCTATTCCTTTGTCCATGATCATCACCGGAAGTAGCGCCGGGCTTTGAAAATCAAAGTTATCCGTTTTTGTCTCCCGCGTTGACTACTATGAGTTTGCTCGCAGAACTAGTTTTCGTGAGAATTCCTTTTATTTCCATCATTTGCCAACACTGTTTAAACAAAAACGTTTAAAAACTATAATATATCTGGATTTTCAATGTCGGATGTGGCTAATCACTGTGTCTACACCAAATTTTAGGCTTCCGTTTTTAGGTGAATTTAATTAGTCATCTGGTCCTATTCCGGTTATAAAGCACAGCCTTATCCGGTTTCTGATTGACATACATGACAATCATTTTTCTGTTCAATGTCACAGTTTCTAATACTTTTCGGGCCAGTTCTCGTGTTTGAGAATTGATTACACTCCACGACTCACCGCATACTCCGATTACCATGTCGACCTGTCGTGAACAGTACGTGTCATAATTTTAATATTACACAATACCATCTATTATCGTATGTATCCTGTTCAATATTGTGACGCGATGCTTACTTAACATCTTACCTATATCACAAAACTTTACACTCATAAGAAACGTTACCTTCACTATACGGTAATATAAATGTTTAAAGTACTGCATGACATTCAAATTTAGAAACATAAGCACATGAAAAAAAAATGAATTTAAAATAGTATTAAAGGTTGTTTTGTGAAACTTTTTCAAGTAAGTCAGAATTCATTTTAACAAGATCGTATTGCGTAGCTTTTTAAGTTCTCACATAAACGAAAATCTGAGTGTCGACATGACAGTTTAGTCTTTCGCTGTAAATTAGTTATTGAGGATATTTTTTTATTTACTATTTCAAACGTAGAACGCACATTGTTAGGTTTATTTAAATTAACTGATATTATAATCACTTAGTATTTTGTTAGTTGTAAAATGTAAATAATAAATATCCTAAATACGGAATTCAGTTCACTGAGGACTATTCTCAATGCAGAAGAGTACCCACACTCTTCTGCATTAAGTATATATATCAGAAATGTAAGTAATGGTGACTAACAGCATAATTGTCGGTCAGCAATATTTAATGTGTGTTATAGGTTAACACACAAGTAGATGTATGTAGTAAAATTTAAAGATTATTAATTTAATATTAATTTAGTATAAATACATAATTATAGTTGTGTTTTAGTTTTATACATACAATATAATTTTGTTTTATTCTAGTATCAGCCTGTAAAATAGTTCCGTACAACATTATCATGAGTTTGAATGACTCCTCTTAGTGATATGCCACCTAAGGTGTTACGAAATATAACAAATACCGTTGTCTCTACCGCCTTTTTTGTATTTTGTTGCATAAGATTTCAAAGTTAAATGTACAACGCAGAAAATAAGGTGATATTGAAAGTTTTACCCAACGTCACTGCTTGTTCCTTATACCATTATAATAACTCATTGACAGTAAAAACGTGTAGGAAATAACTAGCCCATATATTAAGAAAGGAAAGTGTAATGCATGTAGAACATGATTAGTTGCTGTAATTAGTGTGTCGTTATTAATTCTACCATAAATGTGTTTGTTTTCAATGTTTTACTATTTACCTGTAACTACTTACTAGGAAAATTGCTACACTTTATCCAATTTAATTTATATTCCGTATTCAGAAGCAGATGTAATATTAATAGTTACACGGGGGAGTAGTCTATTTGTCATTAAGATTATTATTTATCTTAGTTGTTCAGATTCGCATGAAAAACAAACAATATGAAAACGTTTCGGTACATTTGCCATCGCGAATTTGTAGATCTAATCATTTTCAACTATAATTTTATTTATTTATTTATCAATGCTTTATGCAGATTGTACAAAGGCGGACTATAATCTTAACTACAAATGGTTTATTCCTTTGTTTACAAATATAAGCTTGACTTATCATTCTTTCTGTAACGTACTAGATGTTTTGAAACCGGAATCTTTCACCGAGATTATGTGGGTGCTGCCTTTATCACGTGTATAAAATGTTTGGTCATTTATTTGATCTGTGGGTTAGACACTCATGCCCCGGCAGTGGCACTCGCCATTGCACAACATTCGTATATTAGCTATAACTCTATACTTCGCACTTAAGAAGGGTAGAATCATAGGGACACCCAATTAGGGAAGTACACTACTTCTATATCAGATGACATAGTCCTAGTATACTACTCGAAACACAATAACCAATTCTACAATCTCAAATTCCCAATAAGCTCTTAAGTGTGAGGGACCAGCAAGAGCATAACGGTTTGCTAGTAATATAGCACGATAACTATCAAAACTGTGTTGTACTACTATCACGAGTGGTGTAAGCAAGTATACCTAGTCACTTGGAACGAATTATCAACAGGGCTTGATGGCGAGGATAACAAAATCATCTACAAATAGTTTATAACACAAACAAACAAATATTTTTTCAATTATAATAACTAGTTGTGCCTTAGCATGACTTATATACGAACGCTTAGAAGATGAATTAATAAACTAGGTTCATTGCAGTCAGACAAGTTTACTTCTGAAAAGTTGTCGTGAAGCGTTCCGCAGCCGACTGCCCTATAGAAAACCGGTAAGCGGTTGTTCGCTTTCCTCTACTGTTTTCTGCAGTAAACAAACAGGTAGGTTCCAAGGAACATACTTGTGCTTATTGCGACTGTTAATTTGATAAACTTCGCACTAGGAGCATACACATTCTACCACTTTCAACTACTTTTAAACTTAGTATTTTTTTTATCACATCAACTTGAAGACGTAGTACAAGTTTTTGTGATCAATAACACACAAATTTACCATTAAGACATCAGGTACAAATGCGATGTGTGTGACAATTTCAGTTAGCAAAATGGTATTGTTGAGTAAAATTATAATTCGTGATGAATTATAAGTTATAACTGGCGCGAATAAAAACGAGAGTGTCTCTTCTATCTTTTATTGTACTTTGTGTAGCTTTGACAGTTGTATCAATCTATTAAATGACTTAACAAAAATATTATTTCTTATATTATTTCTAAAATCCTCAGTCCTACGCTTTTACAAAGACTTATGGCAGAGATGATAACATCTACATATTAATACTACAACACGATAAAAATCAATAATTAATATGCAGTAATACTGAATATAATTATTACCATAAAAGAAAAATCTTATTTAATATGTGCTACTTCGTAAAATATTGTCGTTTCAAACCAAAGAGATTTTACGGGCGACCATTAATAAACGGTACCATTTTTGTAAAAAGCCAGTGACCTGAGTGAGACTTGTTTACATAACGAGAAAAGAGTCGCTTGACTTATATGTAGATGATGTGAAATTGAATGACACTACTTATTAGGTGAGCCTTGAGTGTCTGAACAGAACACTGATTACAGTTTTTGCAAGAGCTACTGATAGGCTGATTGCTTTTTGTATTATGGAACTATTTCCTAAACCAATTTTATAAAGCTGAAAAGATTGCATGATTAGACAGGCTAATCTATGGTTCTACTTATTTTTGTTTTCACCGATCCTTAGGAAGAAAGAGTTCAAATATTATCATTCGCAGGAGTGACACTAGGTACTTTTTTAACTCAAAAAGCAAAACGACAAAATCTCAATACAATGTACATAGCAGGTTTCTTAACAGCAGGCAGAACATAGGTACCTACATAGAGAGGTATTTTTCATAATACAAATTTATATTATATACCTACCACCAAACATGCACCCAGATGACTGCTGTAAGTACAAAAGATAAAATAGAAATAGGTACATGTAAATGTGGTCTAAAATCGGTAATTTCTATTCTATTTTATAATATACTTATTTTGCACATAAATCTCGATAATGCAAAAAAAGTAAATATATTGTGAACATAGGAATAGTCATTTCATCATTCAACTTTCTCTCACGCTAAATAACGACACGCATATTGCGCAGGCGTTGATGTGCGAACGAACGTGTGAATATATTTTAAACTAAAAAAATACACGTGATTCTGGCTAGGGGAGGTAACTAACAAAGGGGTTAAAAAGTTGCTAAAAATAACATCACGTGATTAATGGACGACCCCATTCTCGGAGTGATTACTAGTATCAGTATGATAGGGTTCGTTTCGGGTTCCACTACTCAACCTATCATCATGAATATTTATATACACACATTGTCCGGGGTATAGAAAAGAATGTAGGGTACCTTTCATCCAAAAAAACGCTATTTCCGAGGGATAGTGATTTGATTAATAAAATCTGAGGTAAGAGAAAGATAAAACAAGCTAGTAACAAAAC
Source organism: Euplagia quadripunctaria (assembly GCA_963859945.1). Classification (NCBI taxonomy): domain Eukaryota; kingdom Metazoa; phylum Arthropoda; class Insecta; order Lepidoptera; family Erebidae; genus Euplagia; species Euplagia quadripunctaria. Next base: position 11,155,750 of record OY982577.1, read on the forward strand.
ACGATTTAAGGACAAACAGAACTAAAAGGTAGTCATTTTTTTTTTCGATGATTTTATATTATTCTACTGTTATCGGTCCTTGACGATGCCTTTAAGTCGGTGAAAATAATGTTAAAATATTCGGTAACATATATAGATAAATAAATACATGCATACACATTGAGCTAATAAAAGCATGTTAAGATTAGTAGATTATATTAGAGACACGACACACAATTAACCACAATAATTATATTTCTAATTTTTAGTTTTGTTTAGAAATGAAAAAGAAAATATTTTTTTCATATAGGTTACACGAAAAACTTATGAAAGTAAGAATCAAATTTTACATTGGCTGCTGTTTTCGTACCGCAGATAGAGCACAGAACTCAAAACAGTAAATGTATCAATCATCATTTCAATTATTATTAATTAACTATAAATATGTGGATGTATAAGTTTATATTTTCTTTTTATTACATCAATGTATAAAATACCTTTTGTACACAATTAAGGAGGCAAATAAGCACACGGTCAGATACAAGTACGTACAAGACGCTCGTAAACCGTCGCACAGACTGGTATTTGACCCAAAAAGCTGGCCAAAATTCTTTTTTGCGCCTAGTATCTACCTAACCATGTTTTATTGAAGTTGCAGGTTGGAAAAGGTAAAAAAAAGCATAAGTAATGTATTAAAATCATTTATTCGTCATTTTCGTCGTCTTCTTCAAAACTTACATTTAAAATGTCACTTTCCATCAACAAATTCAGGACGTCTGCCGACAGTGGGGGACGTTTTTTATTTTTCCTCTTCCTCATGCCCGTAAGGACCGGGTCAGAAGTCAACAGGAGCCTGTGGAAGACATCTGCGTTGCAGGCTACCCGCGAGAACTTCCGAGCGTAATTACTGCGGAACGTTCTAATATGTTTGTTACGGGCTTCTGCAGCTTCTTCGGATAGTTGTCCAATAGGAAGAAGAGCTGCACTTAAGACTTCAGGCCCATGACACAATATTTTGTGCAATGTCGGAGACATGGGATAAAAATTATACAAAGAGACGTATAATTTGGCTGTTTCTCGACAATATCTTTGAAACAGCTCTGTGTTTATTTTAAAACCACAACATAATGTGTCTAATATGACTTTTAATCGGTAGATTAAATTTGAGTCTATCCCGGTAATTCCTGCCGATATTTCGTAGTTTTCAAAAAAGCGTCTACTCGTGTTCCCATCATTAGTATTGCCAAAATTGGCTTTTGGTATATCTACCAACAGACCGAGTTTCTCCCGGAAAGTATTTTGGATTTCTTTTTTTTTACACTCCACTATTTGCTTCTCTTCCGCAGTAAGGCGAACATTCCACTTTTTCACAGGCAACCTATAGGCCACATGTAAAATGCTCTCAAAAAACCTAATCCGAGCATGCAGCAAAGATAATCCAAACTGCATGTGTTCTTTTTTGCATGGTCTCTCCTTATCCAAATCGTTGAACTGTAATGATGTGGCGCCGCACAAGTAGCACCTCATTATGGATTTTGTGTGCGTAGCAGCATTACATACTTTTCCATCAATCATAGTAAAGAGCATTTTGTGCGTGATGGAGAAGCTATTGACTTCGCTATTAGTAAGCGCCTTTATTTGCGATTTGATATAGTCAATCTCTTCATTTGTGACATCTGTAGTTTCTTTTATAAATCTTATTCGGATTGGCCGACAATACCGGGGTGAAGATGGGGTAGGGTTTTGCCACAGTATTTTTCGTTCCTGTCCGTAAACCAACTGAAGCGGTACCACGGAACTTTGAAATATGTTTGCATCAGAATCAGCCTCATTTTCAAATTTCATTTTATACTGCATCATCTGAGATCCATCGCAGCCCCATTTACTTATCAATACTAATGACTGTTTTTCTAATTCATTTAATTGCTCCACTGCCTCACCTAGATGTAAAATCAGTCGTTTTGCCGTGTGATCCATGATATTTTGGACTCTTACTTCAACGCAAGTTTCGGTCACTCTGTGAATTTCGGGATATAATAGCACGGATAAAAACTTGGATTAGTATCCCGCACTACTTCGTATTGAGCCTGTGTTAGTCCCGCTTCTACGAACATAAACAATGCTTGCGTATGTGCTAATTTATCCGAGTTCACCTGTCCTTCTTTAGAGATACTTTTTCTCATTGCTACTGCATATTTCCTTGCTCTTCTGGGACTTTTTGTTAAATCTTTTACGATTTTTGACGCATCTACTTTTCCCGTCTCACGTAGTTTCATCTGTGTTGCATACGTCAATTCATCTGTATCAGATGATCTAAGGTCTTTAGTTTTTCGTCTTTTGCTTCTTTCACTTGATTCTAAGAACGACTTATGAGGTCGACCGGCATTTCCTCCTTCAACAAAAGACAACATATGTATTCAAAATACATTAAAAATAACATGTAATAAACTATAACATAATTATTGTGCAGGTAAACGGAATATTTCAACGTATAACAAAACAATAGCGTTAATGGCATTTGGGTATCACCTACCTGCTTTCGGTAACGATATGGCTCCATTAAGCCACTCGGCATTGCTTTCTAGGAATCTGGCCTTTGTGTTCCGCGCAGCTGTCCACTTTTGTTTAAACTGATGTTTGAAATTCGCCAGTTTTTGCTTTACATCAACAATATTTTGATCATTTTCTGCATATTGCCTTAGCAGCTCTCGCTCCATAAATTGCAACTTATGATTAAAAGTTGTGGCATTTGAGCGTTCCATTATATTAAATAAGTCGTTTCTAGTTAAAACTTTCACTCCAGAAGAGCCTATAACAAAAACACACATAATATTAAGAAAAACTGAGTTTACTGAGTATTGTATGCACCTACGAAAAAAAATCACCAAAAATAGGGGGGTGCTTTCGGGTGGCAGCTTTGAACGTAATTACATATTGCAAGGTCTATTCTATCATGTGTTATTACAAATTTGACTTAAAAATGATAAAAAATATAACATAACCCTTTTCATATTTCAAAATGTATTATTTTTATAGTAGTTTCTTGTTGCTTGCTTCTCAAGGATATAAATAATAAAAGGCTATATATTAGTTGTTAAAATTAAGTACAATATAAAATACATACCTGGTTGAGCACAATCCATAACGAAAACCAACACAAAACTGTTAAATCACAAGATGGAGACTATTTGTAAACGTGCAATTTGAGCGCATCGAACAATCACTCGACCACTGCTAGCGGATGGTAACTTTCGACTGAAGCACACAGCGCGCTCTAAGGCGCTAGCGCTCTGTGTTTTTTGCTATTGTATAGCGCGGTTATCCTAGTTTTTGAAAACAATCGCTTAGAGGCAGTAAGACTAAAATAAAAAAAAACGATTTTGGCCAGCTTTTTGGGTCAAATACCAGTCTGTGCGTCGTCGTGTTTGTTTCGTTTCTAGGATTTCTACATTTTTATTATTATATATTTTTAGAAACGGCAGGAACTCATATATTTTTTTTTAATTTATTTTATTTATTCATTTATTTTTTAAAGATTTTATTTAACTTCACGTGTACGAGTATGTCCTGGAATTTTGCAATTAATATTTCACCCACTTCCACTGAAGCTATCGTGCACATGAATCAATTCGTATAGAAGACTACGGTTAACCAGAAGTACCAGGGAAGTGCTATTTTACTCTGGAGTATTACTTAGTAGTAGAGAGTAGAGTAATACTTAGTTTTTATTTTAATTCGCGTACTTGTTGTATTAATGAACATATAAAAGAATGAGAACAAATTAGAAAACAAGGTTTCTTCGATTAATCCCTGAGTTCGTTTAGACGTTTTCATTACGTTTCTAGGTAGGTAAGTATGTGCGTTCAGTCACGCACATCTGTTAAATATAATCAACATTCTTGCTAATCGTGGTTAAATACATATGACTATCAACCTATTGTATCCGAGACTGCAAGGTATAAAATGTGCCCTGCAGTTTACATACAAATGTGTAGGTTAAGCATTATCGACTTTATAATTTACATATTATGTTATTTTGAGTACTTATCTAAAATGCAAAACAAAACCTGTAAAACACCCGTCAACTTCTCCAAACATTTACAGACTAATTTAAGAACTCTCATCGTACACGTGACGGTGAAAATTCATTCTAGAGGTATAGCAATCATTACACAGAGGGGATTCAAAGAAAGGATAATATTACATAACAGACGAGTATTTATAATGATCTGTTTTTAAAGCTATGTTGCCAAAGGCTCTTAGATTTAAAAACATTATACACTATAAAATTACTGTCAGTGATACAACAAATCATTAAAACCGTAATATTGGTCCACTGGTAATTAGCTTCTTTCCTGGTATATGAATTTAAAACTTGAGGAGCGGTGAAGAGGGAGAACTAGGGAACAACTGAGATACCACCAGCTGTGTTCACTCCGCACTAATTCCCGAGAGAGCACAGCGTGGCACCCGGTCGTTCGATAGCCCGTTGATGTCATCATTTTCTAAACTCCACTATCTTCATTCTTGATCATTCATTTTCATTTGATCTTGCTTCTTGCTATACCAGATTTTCAGACTTTTTCAATTCTTTATTAGTAAAATATATTACAGCGCCCTCTCTGCATTTCTGTTAAAACTAAAAGCTTCCGAGTGTCATGAATTTATGGCTGGCGTAGCTTAGTGACATTGAGTACGAGATATCGAACATAGATGACACTAAACTAGAACAAAATAAAGTTAATAATAATAAATAATAATGTTATAACTGTCAAGGTACAGTAATAAATACAAAGTTTTCCAAGTTATAACATATGTGGGGTGAAAAACGATTTACATATCGATATTCAAAAACTTAAAAAACCCGCTTTAATAGCAAACCAAACAATAAAGTAATTTTTAAATAGGTAGGTTTTAGGAAGAGTTGGTTCTATAGCGATATAAAGTTCAATGGTTCATTATAATTTCAAAAATTCTAATAAGATTAAAATAAGATTTTAGTCCTTTTTTTACGTAACAATTGTAATTTTTATTATTTACTGTTATTGAATACTGTACATACATACCTTATAATTAAGTATATTAAAACTAATTAAAATATATATACGGACTATTTACATCCATGCGTCATGAAATTCTTCCGCATCGTCTGGCAGTATTCCCAGAAGGCTGACAGCATTGCCACGTGAATGGCAATGCTAATTCTGTGTGCAAGAAAAAGGCCCGCCTTCTGTTCACGAGAAGTGTCGATCAGTCGCTTAGCTAGTTCCTTATAAACGGAACGAGCACTGGGACCCCATGACCCTAACGTTTCGACCCCAAACGGCTCAAAAACATAGTTACCGATTAAATTATTGTATTTACGCCATTTGAGGCTTTCTGCTGATGCACAGTAGCACCAGCACAACCAGCTGTACTTGGAAGATGTGATGGCGCGAGGGTGTCAACGCAGGCTTGCGTCCCACACCAAAGGCTAGGCCTGCCATCACTTAAATTACCGACGCCGGACAAAAACTTCAAAAACCCCGGACACATGTGTAAAACCGTAATTTTTTCCCGGACACCCTAATTTTTTTTAATAAAAACGCAGTTTCCATTTACTTTTTTTTACAAACAGCTTGTCAACGATTCATCTAACAATTATAATTTTTCCCTGACACAGAGTCAGACACAGACAGTGAAACCCGCTCGCCGGACGCCCTCTAAAGTAGGACAAATCCGGTGAAACCCGGACGGATGGCGGCCCTACCAAAAGCCTACCCATCTTCCATGGCAGTAACGACATACCATCTGGTCTCTTCCCATCGTCTCGTACCAGACCATTGGGTTCACGTACGGGTGGCACTGGCACGAAGGCGTTGTTCAAACACTGTCTCAAAATCACATTGCAAATAGCGAAGGCACACAAGGCAAATTAGTGAAGTCAGTCCAAACAGCAAAAATATCAAAACCACATTAAGTATCAAAAACTGTTGACATGGCCGATATTTGGCAGTTAAATACCAAGTTGGGTTACAACAATGATCTATATTTTGTAACATTTGATGTCGACCACCAATAATTTATTTACATTAACATTAGGTATTACTTTCTTATTTTTTAGTCTTGTATTGCCATCGATCGGTCCTTGATACGTGTGCACATTTTCAAGTTAATCGGACTTCTTCAAGTTATTGAAAACTGCGTTGAAAGATTTCGTTACCTAGATAGGTATTTACCTATTTATGAAATCTTGCAACGTAGTATCTATCTAGGTACAAGTCAAGCTAAAATAGAGCGTGTCAAAAGCCCTGCTATCTACAATTCAGACCAACAAAAATATATTTATTAAATTGAATTTTACAAGCCTTGAAAGAGGAGTTGACATACTTGACTAATGATAATAATAATTATGTTCTAGGGGAAATCGCAGTTTTACACCGCTATGAAGGGTCCCTCGCATCACTGCGCACACCCTCTCTCACCCCTCAGACACTCGCGGGGCCGCCACGTGTCGGCCTTGACCTTGAGACGCACACATACACATACATTACCCAGTAGTGCACTTGTTGCACACATACAAATAGTAGGCTTGTAAGCAAAACTGTATCTGCTAGCTACATCTTTAAACTGATTTACATCAAATAGTAGGTAGTTTTTATTTATGCTGTTAACTTTTTTAACTGTAGGTACTTTAATCAAAGTACGTTAATATAGCAGGATCACGCTAATTTTTTATTTATTTTTATTATTTGTTGTTATAGCTGCAACAGAAATCCGCATCCTGTAAAAATTTCAGTTGTACACATTACGGATCATGAGATACAGGCCGCTGACAGACAGCGGAGGCTTAGTAATAGGTTCCCGTGGGTGACCCTTCGGGTACACAACCCTAAAAAGCTCTAGTAGTTTTATGTTTTCTCGTAATTATGTGAAGAAGCAGTTGAGGCCATTTCTATAGAAATAATTTTATTAAAGCTTAAAAGAGCAACGCTTTGCAATGCATCTCTTTATACGTTATACAATTTTTTTTCGTCAGTAAATATGATGACGAAGAAATATTTATTAGGTAATCAATAATATTTGTACCCTCTATATATTGTATTAGTAGAATACTATATTCACAAAGGCATCCCATATACAGCGTCAATTTAAAAGAAAAAGTTAAATTAGATATTTTCTGGAATTTCGACGCAATTCGACAACCTGACACAAATCAACATGATTGATGAATCTACGGTCGGTCACAACTTTTAATTATTCGTGATACATATTAAGGAATTTATTATATTATAATCAGTTTTGCCTTAAATTATAAATTGGATCTAAAGGTTTTGCATTTAATTTTGTACTAGGTACCTATAATGCAAAACCAACAAATAAATAGGTAGTAAGCAGTCAGTCACAGCCACAGCACAGAATATCTTCATAATGATCACAGTGAAAAACGACAACATATTATCAGGTCTATAACTTAAAAATATCGTCATTTGCATCAAATTAGAATCAGCTATTTTTTAGCTACAGTTTTTTATACGTAGGTAGGCACAGATTGAAATACTTGAAGCTCGTATAGGTATTTTATTTGTAAGATACTGCGAACATTTTTTGTACCTACCTGATTGTTTTTGCGATAACATCAAGATTGTCATCCGGTTCTGTTCATTTAAATATTCCATTGGACTAACAGTGACTCATGGATATTTAATCTTAAAGTAAACTTTGTATCTTGTAGGAAACTTGAGTAGATTTGTGCCTCTCCTGTTCCTCACTAATAAGCTCACCTACTTGATTCATGATACTTGATCCAATTCCTAAAACAATTGTTTTTTTTGCAGAAAAACGCAAAATTGAAAAATAGTCCAATGTTATTAAATAAGTGCCTTCCTTGGGTTCCACGTCGTTTTGATAGTATAAGTACCTAGCATATTATTATAGTTCAAGGCCACACATGGTCACTACGGATAATAATCAAAAGAATTTGTGTAAAGACAAAGAATATCTTCAACAGTATCCTTCACGTCGATTTCAATTCAACTAATTTAGTTTATTGGTTAAAATACCGTCGGCAAAGACAGGTTCCTTACCTTAGGTTATCGTGATTAAAATATGTACGCCGGTCACACTGAAAGTTTTTAGAATAGGCCAGAAAGAAAAGCAGCCGATGAAAAATTTATTTAAATTTCGAATTAGGAACTCTTTGGAGATCTGTAGTTGTTTAATGATTTCATGTAATTTTTTTTTACAAATTGGCGGCAATAATGTGTCTGTCGTGCATCGAAATTCATTTGACTTGAGAAAATTTTTGCTCAATGATTTATTACGATTTTCGTTGTGGTCTTACTCAACAACCATGTAACGATAGACTTCGACGAAGCCCCATCTCGTGCCACTGTTTGCAACTGGTTTAATGAGTTCAAACTCACTGATGATTCTCGAGAAGGACATCCTTCTACGGCGACTACTAAAGATAACGTGAGCCCTGTGCAGCTAATGATAGAAGCTGATAGAAGGGTGACATATCAACAGATTTGAGCAGCTTTAGGCATTGGTATGAGTCAAATTCAAAAAGTGTTATATGAACATTTAGGCGCCTTGTGACTTTTATTTATATACAAAAGTAAAAGATAAACTTGGAGAAATTCGTTTTATGAACCCTGAAGATGCCGTGGCTGCGTGTAAAAAAGGCGTGAAAGAGATCTCTAAAGAAGAGTGGGCTCACTGCTTCAGTCAATGGTTCCATCGCATGCGATGGTGCTTAGTAAGGAAAACGGGGACTACTTCGATCGCGATAAAAATTATAACAGGCTTCTGTAATATCATTCCGTTTTTTATTTTCTAAAAACTTTCAGTGTGACTCCCGTATGTACTAACTAATAGGTCATTTCTCGATGATGATGATATTGATAACTGAGGATGGATTGCAGACGATTATGTCTGTATGACTGGTGTACAGCGCGTGTCTGTGTTAGAGGTGTAGTTTTTATGTTATATAATATTAATTATAGATAGAGTTGTATAATGTACCTAGTTTATTTTGTACTAACGTTCCTCTCTTAATTAGTGTAAGTGGCCAGGGGCCGTTCTGATTAAGATAAAATAAATAAATAGTGTCAGTTTGTGTTCAAGATTTGTAATTGTTATTTAATTAGTATGATTGTCATTGTAGTTTTTTGCCAGCATAAATTTGTAATTCGTGTCAACATCCCAATTGCCCAAGTTGTTTCCCAAGTTAATTCTTATTGAACATTAGTCGAGTTCTTTATTTTTTAATACTAAATATATAAAAACATTGTCATGTTTGCTGATAACAAGTAACGCAGGTTTTAAAAGTATTTGTTAATTCTATGAAAATGTAGGAAACGCCACGTCCCTAACACGGCATAATACATTGCCTACTCCATTTTTATAAACTTTACACGAGTTACAAGCGACCGTGACAAATATCAATAATACATAATACTCTATGTATATCACTTCTTTAAATGTATCAAATACAAGTGGTGTCCTTCAATGTATTTGAATGTATGTAGCTCTGAAGGACGTTTTTTTTGTACGAGTTCTCACTTCTTTTCGTTTACCATACGATCCGTAGCAAACAAAAACGTGCTTCAATCTTGTTTGTTTTTGTAAAGTAACTATTTGTTTAGTATACTTTTCAAACTTAAAATAAGGTATACTTATTATTATTTATGCCCAAAAATATATATGTTACGGGTAGTTGGAGCCTTAAAAAAAGCCGACTACCTGGCCTAACTACAGAACATCGATATCGCCTAGTACTTAGATTGTGGAGGTCTGATGGCAGTAGCTTCCCGTTAAACATTGAAGTTCGGCCCTTTCGTAGTTAGACTGAAAGCCGACCCCAACTTAGCTGGGAAAAGGCTCGGAGCATGAGGATGATGACTATTAAAAGAAAACATATTTTTGTAATCATCGAAATGGGCAAATTTTAGGTAAAATGTCTTTCCTTTCAACAGCTTTAACGGATTTTTAGAAAAAATCTAAAATATTTCGCATATTCTGGTACATTTTGTGATGAATTGGTAAAACATAAGTACATCAATGTTACTGGAGATGGAATTTTTGTTATCAATTCAGATATTTAATGTTAACCACTCAGGGTTATCAATGTGCTGGTAGTTGTTAAATACAAACATAGACACTACTTATGTTTGTATGGAATCTTAGTAGTATCAAAATAACAAGTAAAATACATATATAGGTCATCATATTCAGACATCTAGACAGTCATGCAACGTAGACTACCCTACAGAGTCACATTCAGTATCTGTGACTCAGTGTTCTTCACTCAATCGTAAACAACGCCGATATGTTCCCATATCGGCGTTGTTTGCGCGCCCAGTGCTTGTCATTCAAACCCCGAACGATTTTTGTCTTGACGCCCGTTTACATGAGTATGAAAATTGTCCATTAGTAGATATTCTAACATAAGTTGATACCTAGTATAAGAAACGATCGGAAGTTAAGGCTTAATATTGCACACAGCATGACAAACACCGGTGAGGATACTATGGCAGGCAGAGCTGTGCTAGACCATATTTTTAAGCGCTAACTGCACATGGGAGAAACCTAAAAGGGCCAGACTTCGAATAGTTAAAGGTTGTCCTTGGTGTATGTTGTCCGACTTTGTGTAACAATTTCAGATGACAGCAAAAGAGTAAGAAAGATAAACGATGATAATAAATAATACATTTGAGTTCGAAAATGCAGGAAAAGAAAGGAAAAAGTTACTTTTTAATTTTGGTCGAGGGATCGACTAATATTGTTAATTTGTTATCATTACTGTTAATAACTTGTCACAGGTAAATCATGATTTTTCGCCACAGTTATAAAAGGGTATTAACGATTACTAAATTTTCCAATATTCTCGTTTTTCTATTCCTGGAAACTTCAGTAGAATTGATGGATACGATTCACAATGTTCTGATCAATGAGCACTACATTCCTATCTGGTTAAGTGTTACTTTACCCCTCATTTTTGCAGTACGATATTACTTAAAATGGGAAAATTCTACGGCCTTATAATATTTACTACAAATAAATAATAAATAAGTTACAACGACTTATACATTCCAGTCAATAATTATTAATATGGAATGAAAAAAGGTAATGACCATCACTTAGCTAGCTTCATTGAGTAACGTAGTCGGCGAAATAAAATTTGATAAATCGTAATGGTTTATAGAAGGAAATTCACACTTCTATAATAACAGAAGTGTGAATTTCCTTCTATAAACTATTACGAATCATCAAATTTTATTTATTATTATACATTCTAATCAATAACTATTAATATGTAATGAAAATAGGTAATCTTACCTCAGATCTCTGATCTGAGATCATTACAAATTCAATATACATACATATGTATATGTACTTCCGATCACAAGTTAAGGTAGAACAAGTCAGCTATTAATAATTCATATTAATTCTTTCCTTACTTAAGTACATGCCTGTGTCAAGAACGATTTACAATATAAGTACATATAGTATATTACACATTATTATCTACACGTGTGAGCGCTAATATTATCATTATCGCGCTGATAACACAATGCTTTAACCCTTGAATGGATACTTATGAACGCCTTTTAAAACGGCATCGTTCATATCTATGTACACTGTATGATTAAACATATATTTTTACTAAGAATTTAAATAAAGATAGATACCTGTATTGTGCTAAAGTATTTTACAAAACATCCTATTGATTCATTCCTTGAGTGTGTGATCTAGGCTCTTCTTGAATAATATATTCAATTAATTATATACAATAAGTAATGATTGTGTTTTGCTTAAGCGGTTGAAGTGAAGAATTACATTTATCTAAATTAAATTTATAATCAATAATATTATTAAATTACTATAACTGATAGTATTCTAAGAATAACTGGCTAAGGTACCGTTAAAACCTGGGTTATCACCAATCGCAGTAGTCACTATTTTTATTAAAGGTCTAGCAGTAAAGGACAGTAGTCGTTATAATGTATTGGTAATGTAATGTTCATTGAGTAACTTCTAAAGATGGAAAGAAGATTAAAAGATATTTAAATAATGTTATATAAGAAAATCAATTCTCATGATCACATCGACGGGTCTGAGGCGAATTGACTCAAGCGCCATTTTAAGTAAAATATTTTGGAAAAAAAATCACTGTCTGCAAAGTTTTGCTTTCATCGCATTATTACTGGAAGTCAATGAAACTATGTCTAAAGGTCTTTGAATTTAGGTAAATTTCATTAGTTTAAAGGTATATTGTGTAGCGATTTAGATGTCGGTTAAGTCAAAACGTCCTATTTTCTGTTCAAGGTAAAGCGATTAAAGTACAAGGAAATTCAGTAACGGATCAAGGAAAATTGATTTTTACGCCAAAATAGTCGTCAGATTTTCATGAAACCCAGACCAAAAGACACAGAAAAAGTCGCTGATTGCAACGATGTATATAACTCAATATCGTTCAATGTGGCGCTTAAATCAATTCGCCTCAGACCTCTCGACATTATTTGTTTTGTTTGACTATTACAGGGATGTTACAGAAAGGTGTGGTCAAATTTTAGGAGCGTTATGTGTAGCCGAAAAATAGTTGGTTTAGCTTGAAAAGAAAAAGATTTTGAAAAAAAATAGGTTTTTGATTTTTTTTCCATAAATGCTTTTCCTAATGTAGGTCCACATTTCTAAGCAACAGATTAGGAATTTTTATGTCAATTTCAATTATTTTGTATTTTTTTTATGCAGACATTTTCTGAAAAAAACTGAATATTCCATAATTTAAGCGGCGGTAGCGTAATGGCTAAGGCGTCGGACTTGCGATCAAGTGGTTGCGGGTTCGAACCCCACTCAGTGCACTACCGTCGTGAACCCACTCCTAACACAAGTGTTAAGCTTAGCTGGAGGGGTTAACGAGATTACTAGTAATGTGTGACCCACGTTACTAGTAATCTTTAAAAAAAAAAAAAGGTACGTTATTTACGGGGTCTACTATACGACCTTAAAATATGACCACATCTTTCTGTAACACCCTGTATATGTTTATAAAAACTTTGACGCTCTCGGGACTCACATTGCCAGGGAAACTCGAGAGAGTTGAAAGTACCTTTTTAAGAAAATGTTTGTTACTTAGATTAGATTGGTATACTTAAACTGTAACCTAGCAACCCGCCCCCGCTTCGCACGGGTAGTAGAGACATCTTCAACAATCACCATCATATTTCAACCAATTTACACAAAACGTTAACAAATTATACACCTAAACTTTCCTCATGAATCACTCTGTCTATTGGTAAAAACCGTATGAAAATCCGTTCAGTAGTTTTTGAGTTTATCGCGAACAGACAGACAGACGCGGCGGGGGGCTTTGTTTTATAATATGTAGTTGATAAACATGAATACCACTCACAATAGTTTTTATTGTAACATGATTAGTATTACTAGATTAAGGTCTTTCATAGTCATTCGCTGTATTTTAATCCGGCTTCTACTTTGTAACCGTTAAGTATGAATCATCAATTCATTGTGCTTATGTTTTGTTCCGCGGTGATCATATTGGATTGGTTACTTTGCATTTGACATTTTGACATAACTAGTTAAGTCTGTGCTCGTTGGCGGACAGTAGAGTTCATTGCTATACATACATATACAATTATACATACTAGAGATTGCGTGGTGGTCGAATTTCGACCATAGTTTATTTCATTGGCCAATATTACTTGACCTGTCATTGTATAGACTTTTGTACCATGACAGGTCAAAATTATACTGGACACTCATAGCTATATGTACCCGTTTTTTTGCATTTTTTTAAACTTTGTAGCAAATATTGTTCAAAACTTTAAGCATTCGTCACTTCTTCTCTGTATAAACTATAAGTGTGCGAAATTTCATACTCCTCCGTCCGCCCAATTTTCGTAAAAATGGATCCAAAGTTTTCGCTTCACGTATTAATATAGATTTTATAAAAGTCATTAATTTATGTTTCTGTTGTTTTGACCTTAATTAAAAATATCATTGCACCCGCCTCTAATTCTAAATATAGTTAATTACTTTCATATTTGCAGGACCTTAACCTTAGTTTTGTTTGGGGAAAAAATGAGGAACTTGGTACAGTATGGCTTTTAGTTTATTGCTTTTGTTTCAGGCTATTAAACTGAGGAACAGATGTTTAAGAATAAGAAGGTGTAAAGCTCTCAACGTTTACATTATTATATACATCTGAAACATGCAATGAATATGATTTTAAATAATTATAATCTTCTCAAGGTGGAACACTGAATCATCTTGCAGTACGCAGCAATATTTATTGTAGGCCTTGATTACTTCCAATGACATGCAATTATGTATAAATATATTACGTTACTCTGTTAGAATATAATATATTTTTATATCGTCATCGATACAGCCTTTTCCATCCTAATTCATAAATCATTTCCGGACAGGATGGTCTGGAAATAATTGATGTTGCAGAATAAACTATGAAAATAAGCAGGCTTTTGTATGGCAATATCTTACCTATTTTCATAAAAAAAACTCCTATTAATATTCGAATGGCCTGTTGGTTTAGTGGTTAGTGACCCTGACTGCTAAGCCAAAGGTCGTGGGTTCGATTACCACCCAGGACAAATAATTGTGTGATGAGCACGATCATTTGTTTTGTGTCTGGGTGTAATTTATCTATAATATGTGTGTATTTAGAAATATATAAATATGTTTATCAGCAGTCTGGTTAGCATAGTACAGGCTCTGCCTAGTTTGGGATCAGACGGCCGTGTGTGAGATGTGTGAAGTTATTATTATTATTATTATTCAAATACACTATTGAGGTAATACTGTACATTTCGTTCGCAGTGGGCGAACGACTTTAGTTTACGTGTACATATAAATTTGAATTTACTATTTACATTGCTGTTACTGGCGAAGTCTTAGTTTGGAGAACATACAGAGTATTTTTGACCTCTAGTATGAAAGGTTATATTCAGTTGATGTAATATCACTTCACGGCAGACGCAGGGCGCAGTGGTTAGTTAATCAACCGACACTGTATATGAATATAATATACAATAATTACTTGCGTATTCACAAGTCTGTGAAACACACAAATTAATAAAGTCCCTAACAAATAATATAAATACAAGATTAACTCTATTTTTTCATTTTTAAGTATAATTTTAAACTTTAGGGTTTGCTGAGCGGGTACTGTTATGATAAAATACAACGCAATGGTTCGATATGTAGCCTTTTCTAAGCTAAACAAGATATCGGATAGGTACGTGAAAAGTAGAAGACCCAAGGACCTAGCGATATGTCTCAAACAAAAATAGTAGTAAATAAACACTCACCTAAGGTATTTTAATACTTCAGCAGGAGTCAATAATCAGGTACTTGTTATGATCTGAGAACAAAGAGCAAAATATATTATTAAATAGTTTTCATAATCGAAACTAAACCACCAATATGACAACATCCAATATACAATATATTGGATGTTGTCATATTGGATGAATAGTTACACTAAATCCGGATTATTACAACACTTGGTCTAACAACTAAAGTACTTACATTATTACTTGCAACATGTAAAAAGTACAATACAAACGTAAAAATCTTTAAAAAACTAAAATATCTACTGTACGTAGTTTACTCTATCCATAGAGATAAGCATTTAAAATGTTTCAGAAACATATCATTACAATGCAGTTAGCATTACTTTAGATTACAGGGCAATATGACCGACCGATGTGGAAACAGCAAGGTTTTTTTTATTGTTTGGGATCACCAAACAGCAAACATTTAACAATAAACCAGAGTAACCGGTAGCCGGCTCTTAGCTATGCCAATGAGCTATTTTACCCTCTCGCAGAGCCACCAAGCGCCAGCAATAAATTCACGAATAGGTTTCAGAGGGTTTTAAGGAATATACATACATTTATAAATAGATTATAGAAAGGTTATAAAACAAGATTTCACACGACACACTATCTCCAACAAAATTACATCTAAGCTGAAATATTGAAAGATAGCCGGTGAAGTTCTTTTACATCTCTAGGCCATTTATTTTCCGTTTAGATACATTAGTGTGAACTCTTATGTTACCCCGTGACTATAAACAAAGCTCAGAGCCAAAGATTTATTTGTTGCGAGGATTTACTTTAATACCGGCTGAGAGTAATAATCTGTTAGGTATACCGATGACATATTGGTGACGATCCTAGGGGCCCATAGTTTCTAGGAAGCGGCACAGATTCACTAACTACAGCGAGTCTTCCAATTAATCGGAGGAATCTCCCGTGAAGGGTGTGTCTGGATTTCGGCCAGTTAGTAAATGAAGCCCGCTTGCCCCCCGCGGGCTGGCGCTGGGTGAACCATTGGAGACATAACGTTACAGGGTCTAAGGCACACCGTGTGGTTTACGTCGGTTCAAGTCTGATACGGCCTCACCAGTAGCCCGATGAGGTGAAATTCCAAACGAGTAGGTGCTTTTCCCCATTATGTTGTTATTTCGCGTGCAACAATCAAAACAATATATGTTGTTGTTTTGTACGCTCCAGGTTGTTTCACCGCCTATACATTATAAAAAATCTTGCCTGGAGGATTCCCCCCTTTCAGGAAAGGGTGCTACGCCTATTATAAGCGACATATTATGTTGTTTTCCATTAACAGGTTGGTGACATTAATTAATAAAGAGCTGACAGAACTCAATGTTTAGATCGAGAGATAGACAGAGAGCGCTAGCTCTCTAGTGGATTTATTAGCGTATTAGTATGAGTCAGTTAGTCAGAGAGAGAGAGAGAGACGCTAATCTCTCTCTCTCTCTGACTGACTGACTCACTCACTCTCCCGCTCTCCCTCCCTCCCTCCCCATGTCTCTCTGACGCTGTACATGTAAATATAAGAAACTCGTCATAAAAATATTTTTTTTTAAATATAGACACTCGGACACATTTTCCATACATTTTCGATCAGGGTCACGTGTCCTGACGCGAGTTTAACATTTTTTACACATCTCAAAAAGTGCCCAACGCCGCTAAAGAAGTTTTCACTTAAAGAAAAAGTGGTTTGTTAATTCGGACTTCATTGGAACCACAGATCAAGGTATTTTTTTTTACCTAGAAGTAGATTATGGATCGGAGTCTTCTTTACAGCACAGTACAAGCTTGTGTTCATGACTCGATCATCAATGTTAAACAAAATCGATTGTGATAGTAACTTAAATTTATAAAGCTGATCCCGTTCACAATGTAGTAAGTTTAGTTAAATGTATATAATATATATAACATATATACCAACTAACCAGGGTGGAAGCTACTGTTGGAAAACAAAACCTTCTATGAACATTGAATATCCCGATTTCTTATTTGAAAGTAAACCGTATGAAGTTCTATTTCGATCATTTGTTGGAAATATATGGTATATTTCCCAAATTATATATAGGTAGGTATATTATGGCATTTTGCCTTAGAATCACGTTATCAACGACGTGGTCAGAAGCTAATCTTTACATTTATTTATTTACTGATGCGTCGCGCAATCAGTAGGTAACTAAATGTCTTGAACTTTTGACCGATTGAGGTCATACCCATTCCGCAGAATATTATACATAATAGTACAGGTCTCAATCGCCAAACCATTTAAATAAATAGCGACTCTTACTCCGACACAATTAAGTCGCAATTCAGGTAGCACAGCGCTAATTACCTACAGTTATATTCACCTAGACGTTGCCTGTCTTTCTGTCGCATAACTCTTATCTGTTATGACAAAGCCGCGAAATTAGGGTTGTATTTTTTAAAGAATTAATTAAGCTGAACATTTCATTACCAGTAAGTTATGTGCCTATTACTCTATTTTAGTGACCAAATAAACCTAAGCTAGGTACTAATAACTTGATAATATACAACATCTGAATTTTGGCACGATTAGTCGAACCCGCCGTTTACTTATAGCTTTATATCTACATTGCGGAGTGGACTTGGCCTGCCTATTCATGCAATATTTTTATTTGTCGAGGCACTGATTCTTAGCTGTATACATGGGCGTACTCTCATTGGACTTTTGTATTACGTAGTTGTTTATTGAAGTAATTTTGAGTCAAATATTTTATTTGCCCAATGGAAAGACCAAAACACAAATTTCTACTTTCGTTAGCCAAAAATAAATTGTCCGTCCTTTGCCTAAAAGCTGGGAACGCAGGTATCGGTATACAGGTCGGAGCAAACAGCGCCGGCGGGCGGTACGGGACGGCGATGCGGTGCGGCGTAAGCGGCTGTAATGTACTAGAGCCGAGCGCTGAGGTATTTCAACTTACCGGAAATGGATGCAGTATGCACATATGACACATAACGCACAGGATGAAATAATATATGGTAAAACAAGCCTTTAGGCTACGACTCACAGAAGAAAAGTAGTAACTTAAATACAGAGTTAACTGCAGTGCAACTATAGTACACTGATAGCAAAAATAATGCCAGATTTTGGCAGTTTATTAAATAATGCGGATGTACAAGAATAACACATACATACATTACATACAATTTTTGTAAGCATCGGTAACCGACAACCATTAAGTGAGCCGTTAGCGTGATTGCCTGTATGATGTATAAAAAATTATATTCATAGCTAAAATGTACAAAAACGTGGTACTTTCTGTACAAAACATATTTAGGGGAAGTATAATTATTTAGTGACGATATCGGGAATTCCCACTGATAAGTTGTACTTGACATATCGATTACAGTTTTAGTTTTACAATCATAAAAAAATTATAGTAAGTATAAATGATGAATTGATGACAAAAACGTTTCAAATGCGATGAAAACATAACACTAATCAATAAACAAACGACTAGTTTAGAAAAAAGAAATCAATGTTTTTAAAATTTGAAATTTGAATTCTTAGCTAAAAAAATTTTTTTTGATTTGAAATAGCCAGTACTGCAGAACGGCAATATCATAGGTATAAACCTATTAATAACATTCAAATACACACTCATCGATTTTGATGATTTTTCGCATAAAACACAGAACGCTAACCATTTTTATTTTTACTATCAAAGTATTTGAACATACACTAAAAATAAGACTAACATCCTCCTCACAAATGATTTGACTTTATAAAAACAGACGTTAATAAAAATCACCTTGCTGGATACTTGTCTTCTAGATAGGGTTGTCAATCGACAATGTATTCTGATTTTTATAGATGAACGTAATTTATATTTATGTTATATCAAATTTAATTGATATCGTTTAGTGATGGGGATCACTAAGTGATATTATTATAACTCTAAGAGTTCTGGCGTAATTTGTTAGTGCTTATATGTACTTCTAATCTTGTAACTTGTTGCTTTTGAATCTTTCAAGTAGCAACCCTGTGGATCTTTGTTAACGTATACTGGTACTTGCAACTTATAATACGCAAATTACAACAAATGAGGTATAATACATATGTTTCGTTCCGTATCAGAGGCTTGTTGCTATAGGTACTAATAGTTTAAAACGGACCGTGAACATAATAGCGCTTCGTCAACATGTCAAAAATCCTTGAGGTGATCTGTAGTGCGGAAAACAAGGCCTGAGTCATGCTGGGTGACGTAGGCTGCTCCGGTACTTCAGCCGTGCGGCTGTTCACTGTTAGCGTTTAGGGCAGTTACACACGGGTGCTATATGATTTACTGCCGGTTTTCTGTGAGGCCGTGGTATCACTCCGGTCGAGCCGGCTCATACGTGCCGGAGCATGGCTCTCCTACGACAAACATTTACATTTACAAACCACTGAATAATGCATAACGGGTACTATTGATAAAGTGCCTACCAATGATGATACCTACTTTAAGATTTATAGTGTTAAAAGGTATGGTGATCTAATAAGCAGTTTATATTCTAAAATTTTCGTAAAGGATTGTTCATTTCACTATCCTTCATGCTTTCGCTATCGAATTAAGAAAGTTATGAGTAATGTGCATTTACGAGTAAAGCAGAAATGAAACCTTAAATGTTACAGAATCCTACGACTGCGGTTTATTCACCAGGTTCTACCAGGAGAACGTATTACCAAGATGAGCATTGACACATCATCAAGCCAGAGAAAGCCGCCGTGTCAGAAAAGAGGATGTAAACACAATGCCGAAATCAGGATGACACATTGGGCAATCTATTAAAGTTGCGTTCCAATTTCATCCTTATATGTATAATCTTACACGTGTTCTCGGATACCATAAAATTCATAAATATACAGATCACACCATGAAAGTATAATTTATGTCTGATGGTGATCTCAGAGGTCTGGCAACAGTTCGCAGCATCTGTAATGCTCACAAGTAAGCAAATTCTGAAGTTAAAAATAACTCCCGTGAGCGATACGGGCTCTAGGCTTTGCGTCATCAGCCCACACTGGAGGGAAGCTTGTGGTGGGTGGGGTGGCGAGAGGCGAGGGAGAGCTCAGCTTCGGCCGCTAAAAAGGACTAACGCATGCGCGGAAACATCGCCTACGCGAAATAATGTCAAAGGGCAATCCCGGGAAGGCCTGGATACCTAGGTGTCTCGCAGGCTACATTGATTTACGGACAATATCTAGGTCATATTGTTATTTATGTGCCTGAGTATATACTCATATTTATGGTTATTTACCATATTTACTTTTGTATTATGTTAACGTACCTTTGCGTGTAGAATGTGAAGTAAAGGTCAAATTGTTATATGAAGTTTTACTTAAAAAAAAATGAGCATGGATAGGTATTACAGACATATTAAACAATTTTGTAAGTCAGAACATTAAAAACAGTCATGTCAGACTAGCCGTTCTCCAGGTTCATATGCGGTTATGGTCACTGCTCCGCTGCTAAGGGGAGAAGAGGGGGAGAGGGGCGAAGAACAGGAAGAGATGAAGAGGGGGGAAGAAGGAAGGATTAGGGCCTCCGGTAACCTCACTCACGAGGCGAAAAGCCCTACAATCATTGCTTCACTGCCGGTTTTCTGTGAGGCCATGGTATCACTCCGGTCGAGCCGGCCCATACGTGCCGAAGCATAGCTCTCCCACTTAGTTCCAGAGATTAGCGCCTTCAAACAAAGGATCAAACAAAAAAACTCTTCAGCTTTATTATATTAGTAAAGGTAGAAGTAAATCAGAGTAAATGATAATGTATGAGTGCGTGAAATTAACTTTTTTATATAATTTAGATATCTTGTGTACATTACATAAAAACATACCGAACATCAATTTTTTTTTATGCTATAGGGGGCAAACGAGCAGACGGGTCAGCTGATGGTAACTGACTACCGTCGCCCATAAATAATTTGATAATACTGGAAATAAAACACTGACAATAATTAGATTATACTTATTAAATCACCAGTTAAATTGGGTGATACTGTAGTGTAGATATTGTCCATCAGTGGACTGCGATAGGCTAATCGATTGATTGAACGACTGGTTATTTGTTTTTATTCATTCAATTTGCAAGCACACGGTTGGTTTGATGGCAAGTGTTAACAGGTATCCCTTTTTAATATACACCTTACTACTTATTAGAAAAATTATATATAAAGGCGAAAGTACGCGAGGATGGATGGCTGTTGGTTACTCTTTCACACAGAAACGGCTGAACGGATCTGGATGAAATTTGGCACAGAGATAGAATATAGTGTCTGATAAGCACATAGATTTTTTTATTCCGTAAAAATGTACGGTTCCCGTGGGATAGAATTTCTTTAAAATTTCAGAAGTCACGGGCAACAGTTAGTCTCACATATATGTAGGATGCACATCACGGGTCAATAAACGTAAAAGAGGAAGCGAAACCAAAATTGATGTACAAGCAGTACAAGTGTAATATTTCTTTTTGTGTTATAAAAACTTTTTGTTGTTGCCCGCTTTTTTAAACAACAAAAGTCTTCACCGACAGAAATATATCACAACACTAATTGTTTTTTTATACTTTCGCGACTTGTATTTAAATTTACAAGGTGCACGGGTAGATTGTGACCACGATCGGTGCAATTCGGCCGAAACGTCAGGTAACCATAAGGTATCGTACCTTATAAAAATAATCGCGATTAAGTCCCGATTTACGGTGTACCTACTGCCCCTTGGGAAAAATTTTTTGGTCATATTTTACTTCCCAAAAAACTTATCACATTAGTTTCATTTACCAAATGAATATTTAGCAAATTATCATTTCGCATTTTATTCACCTGGTTCAATTATCATTTTACTTTGTCAACTGCTACCAGAAAAGTAGGTTAAGTTAGAACTGCGACCCCAACAGCGCGAGCCGAGCGAGCGAAGCAAGCGTGCCGCGGCAGCGGCCGGCAATGCGACAAAAACGAACTGCTTCGAGATTTTATACGAAACATGATCTTTTTTTTTTCAAATGTCATCATCAAATAAAAACCTGAGATGATTGTTTAAATCTTTAAGACATCACAGATATATAGATTTTCAGTCATAATTATGCAAGACAATCAATAAAAACGACAAATATACATGAAATTCCAATTTCTTAAAACTAAGAAATATCGATGAATGCGATAATTTCGGGAGCTTTGCAGTGGTGGAATGAAAAACTGAGTCAATGTATAGTTGTGGACGCAGTCAATTGTGGTAATTAATAATACGAGACACATGCCGACCCTGAATGGACATCTGATACTCTTGGAGCTGCGGTCTTGTCTTAATCTGAGGATGGCAATGAACCTAATATAGTATTAGTTTTGTTTTAATATTGTGTTATTATTATTGGTGTTCCTAGTTACAGTAATATTTGGCTAATGCTTTGAAATTAGCTTCGCACAAATTTTAGAGATTTCATTTATGGCCCCGTTTTTTTTACAATTTTGTAGCAACAAGCACACAACCCACTTGATGGTAAGCGATTACCGAATGAACACTGATGTGGTGAACACACACCGATGGTGTTACATGTGCTTGGCTAACCTGGTGATTGTATTCAGCAGCAGAACCGGACAACACTGTCCTACTAGTAGGGCTATCTAACCAAGGTCTTCTGCAGTCGTTCAGTTGGATTGGATTACCGAGTCAGGAAAAGTGCTAATGTATTTTCTATCAGGAAATTCTCAATAGCAGAACGGAACACAGGAAAGGGTGTTTATTTTGTTGTCTGGTCTGCGATCAAAAACATAGTTCAGCAAGTTATGGTATCTGGCAGCCACTCTTCTTTGGAGCGTTTTTCGATAAATCATTATGCAAAACAATTTTTTTCGTACTACCGTTGCGTTGCCACGTTTTCTGTATACAGTCGCATCGTTCAAGGCTAATCTATTTACCGTATATAATTATATTCTTTTCGGTTATTTAAAACGCTGAAAACACGTGATATCCCTCGTTTACGTAGGTAATCTAATTATCATAAAGGTTTGTTTAAAATCATCAAGGTTTTCTTTGAAATCTTTGGATGATATTAGCGAAGGGCAAATTTAATTGTAATGTAATAACGTTTTTTAGTGAGAGTCGACTTTTGCCATGATTTGGTTGCTTTTATATTTTTGGCACCGGTGTTTTTTTTTTTACATATTTGTAAAAAAGTTATTCAAGTAGGCAGAGGTATTTTTATAGCCGAGTTTTCTTTTTATGCATATGATTTTTTCCTAACACATCTTGGCACAAGCGGAACTAGATACTAACCCTTTTACTGGTAAATTGACGAGACAGCTTTATAATCTTTGATTATTTATATGTCTAGATACCGTGTCATATTGGGACAAGTGTCATAAATACGGCTCCTTTATGTTATCCTAGTGTGCGTAATGGCTTTTTTACACTGTCATGTTAAGAAATTTTGCCATTTAAATAGGGAAATTTGAGATTTAATTGGGAAAATGTATTTATAATTTATTTATCTTTTATTTTTCTCTATTTTTCATTGTTCATAATTTAAAGTGCCAAGTAGATTTACAAAACAAGTTCATACGAAAATGATCAGAACAAATACACGTCCACTTGTTTGGTTTCCACTAAGACTCATTTCTACTCAGCCGTACTATCCCTATCCATCGATCCGCGAGTATTATATCTCTGGGAAACCAATAAACAGTATAAAAATAATTTCAGGACATTCATAAAATAATTCTGCCGAACATTTATAAAACATATATTTGTAGTAGTAAGTACCATCCCTTACAAAAATTTAAATTTAAACTTTTGCTTAAATGGCAATGGGGGATTATATCTAATTATAATGGCAACACTGACAAAAACGGTAGCTTCTCTGTCATCTGTTAAATTATAATTATTAAAAAATGTTTATGAATTTTTTAGAGATTGAATCACATTATTAACCGATGGAATGTTATTATCTTAGTTTTCTCCCTTTTTGCTGTATATTTTTTACAATATTTGAAGGCACAAGACGCCATTTTTGATTAAATTAGCGGCAGCACAAATACGTATTTACGCACTACTACACACTACTTTAATCGATGACGCCACGTTAAACACTGTGCGTAATGACGAGGAGACAGCAGCAAGTAAACGGAGAACAGCTATTGTGGAAAGAGATGTATATATTCAAAATACTCAGATGGAGCTCATAACGGGTGCGATCACCGTAGGACACTTTTTAGAAAAAATTGTGCGGTATGGCTACTATTAAAACAATTTTCATTTAAGTATGTACATGTTTCTGTCCCTCCACTTTTTTTTGACATCTCGTACCAAAATATTACCGATAGCGATGTTCATTTGTTTTTAGAACAATTCACTGCAATAGAACTTTTGGGATAAAAATATTAGTTCCACTTGTCCCATGGAACTACTGGGACGTAATCGTCTCAGTTGTCCCATGATGGGACAACTCAATGGAACTAGTGGGATAGACAGCATTTTTTTATATATATTGTCCAATTTCGAGTGTTTTAATCTGAAAAATACCCAACTATAATGAAGACATCATTTTAAATAAAAATTGCCCAACTTTTAGTATCCCATATGTGGATCTAAATTACTTTCTGAATTTCTTACTCAATACGACAGTATTTTTACGTTGTCATTTTTTATAAGTGATTGATATTGAAAACTGACACCCTGATAATTATGTATTGTTTAGAATAACCGGCTGACTGCTGTGATTTTTTTAATTTTGTATTTTCAATGTTATTAAAGCAAAAAACTACTTTAATTTAAGGGAAATTTTTTGGAATATCTTTAGTCCGATATGATGATGGCATGATGGAAACTTCAACTAAGCTGATCACCTTATTGAATTACAAGTTTTATTGGGCATTAATTAATAAGTATATGAACGTACCCATCGCGTACATCTGCAATACTATTGTAAAAGTATTTTATAAAAGAGATACTTTATCATTTGTATATTCTGTGGCCTATTCTGTTTTACTTTATTTTACTCTAGATGTATTCATAGAATAAGCCGTCAAGTTGGCACGTTACATTACAAGAATGTTATCGAGAATTCTCCAGTAATGCAAGTTTTATCACAGGTGAATGCTATATCAAAGACAACACTATAATTTACAGTAGAACACGTTTTGAAATTCTTTATATTTTTATCAAAAATGTAATACACACTATATTACACTACTGTTATAAATAACAGTAAGTTGCACGGATATTTATATATATTATATTTATATATATATATAACGACTTTGTGAAGCGAATGACTCGAAACTATCTGAAGTTTTAATAGGTCCTTGTGGGTGCTACTGCTAAGGAATGCTTTACTACAGATGTCTGTACAAAGGTAGGACAAAGAGACACGTTGATTTTATTTCGTGATCAAGAAACCGATGACAATCTTAATTGTATAATGCTACTTTAATCTGATGAAGTTGCTTTACAAACGTCGTGGCGCTCTGCGTACTTAATGTTATTTCTGAAATTTTTAAACATGAAATGTATTATACTGCTTTATGCACCTCTGACAATAACAGAACTGCACCAACAGACATAAAATAACGTATAAGCAAAATCTTACATCTGATATCGTAGACTAATAAGAATAGATAAAACACTTAATTTACTATTCGCATTTTTATATGCCTAGAGGAACATCTGACGAATGCTCACAATCACAAAGGTCACATTCCCGTCAGTTGCCATTACGACTCCATAAAACGTTCTGTTTTAAATTGCAAGCAAACGTGCAGACGAGTAAAACAGAAATAAATAAGTAAGTCTGTGCTGGCAGCGCTGTTGCTAGGCGCGTTCAAGGTCTGCCCGGCCCTGGCCGTGCCCCCCTCGTACCCTCCTGCCCTACCTCGCGCGCATGTGCATCTCGCAAGCTGCATTCGTCAAACACACGCCAAGCCACACACACAGTGATAAGAACGAGTACAAAGGTAATGTTATGTGTCTACACGTTCCACGTGTAAGCTTAGAAAGGGTTCGCGTTAGTGGGTGTGTACACACATACGATCTCTGATTAATGATGGTGGATATTCTTGGTTTTGTATACAACACACATGCAATCTGTTTCTATGTGTTTGTTGTATATATAGTGTACGCTCCATTTGAACTAAATGTGGAAACTGCCGGCTTACGTGACATCAACGGAATGTATCTTCCATGGCAAATTAAATTTTTTTACGTGTTTGGACTACATATTCACTGCCAGGTTTGAATCAAGGATGCTATATTTAAAAAATCTCTCTGGTGCACACGTGCATTTAGTACTTATATAATATTTTGTAATTTTCAAACTATCTGGTAAAGGACTATGTACTCGGTGCAGCTTATGGTAACCTACTAAGAAAGTCTAAAGAATTCCTAGGTTGTTTTTACTTTCTCTCAAAAGGAACTCGTAAAAGTGCTCAAAAACATAGAAGAATACAACGTTATTTTATTGGAGATGTTCTAAAGTATTCGATGGGTCCTACTGTTTTTCTTCTAAAAATGTATATGTATATTGCATTGTTCGTTTTTTTTTGATGACGTCTTACCTTATAAAGTTACAGTTTTTTCCAAGTTAAGTGGCATCCTAAGCTGACGCATGTCATTTTTCTTCTTGGGATTTCATTATTTCATTTGGTTAAGGAAAGTGAGGACTTATGATGAATTGAGGCTGTTTGTTGTATTAGTCATCGATAAAAAGGCCTTCCGAGTTTTCGTTTAATCCTTCAGTATTTTGTTCGACTTTGGAAATTCCGAAATCGATTGGAGTATAACTAACTTGACGTTATTAGAAATCTAAAATCGTGGTTAAACTGAAAATATACTCGTAGATGGGTCATGTTGATTTTGAAAATTGGATACATAGTAGCAAAATAGACCGACATACGGTATATTTGCTGCTTCGTGTTTTGTTAAAAAAAAACTTGTGACCAGCGCAGGGATAATAAATAATGGATCGTGATTTCTATGAGGCCTAAATGTCCTTGAGACAATTTATGGGTGTCGAATTTATAAGATTTATAGATCAAAAGGATGCGGTTACATTTTAAAGTGAAGGTAGAAATTTTGGAAATGCACATTGGCTATTTATTTATGGTTATTTTTCTTTCCCATAAATTAAGTCGTCAGTGATGCGCCAAGTTCGCAACGATTCAGCAATATAGGTTGTGATGAGATGCATTATGTACCTATGCAGTGGAGTATTGCCAAATTTCGGCGAGGAAATATATTTTTACATTATAAAATTTTATTATGATAGTAACATAAGTTGCTTGAGCAGCATCGGACACCGTAACAATTTAAAATACTAACCTATATCTATTCCAGGGTTTAACTATAAAAATGTTGTGTTTGATAATGACTAGTATGAATTTAATACTAAAGTTTTGACACGACTACTGATCGTAAATTCCATTTCGATTTCCATCTCGATTCTGATACGAATTCTTTTCATAGAAATTTTTAGGTATAGTCGAAAATCTCATACTGTGTGAAATAGATGTTAATATTAAAATTCTGGTAATGTTTGATTTGTTTGTTAATCCATCACTATTTATACTTTTATCCGGGATTCTAACTGCGTATATAATATAATAGGTACTTATAGAGATTCCGTGTTGTTTAACTATAAATATTTTAGGTCAGCCGCTTCAGGGGATAGACAGATAGAATAATCTTTATTGTACACCATTAATAAAATACAGTTGAAAAATTATTATCTTACAAATCAGAGTACATCTACCAGGCCAGAGGATAGTTCCAAATAATTAACGTTCCTATATTTTATAAATCATTAGGGTTGAAGGTTGATATCGATCGCCGAAGCAGATATTTTTATAGAATTGGATTATTTTAAAGAACATTTTATAGGCGTTTAAATCAGCAATATCACGATTACCAAGTGTGTCTTGTAAAGTGAGGAATGACCACACGTGTCGGACAATCAGCTCATAACACGATTTGGCAAACTGCATTGTTTATTTATTAGAGACGCATCACAGACTTTACACGTGTCGTGTGACCGACTTAATGTCTTTGAACATATTATTAAATACAATGTTGTTTCTTAGAAACTAACTTTTAACCATCTTTCGTCCACGGTCCCACCCGCAAGGATTTAGTTTCCCATATACCTCTGTGGTAATCTAGTATACAACCCATCTGTGTGCTAAATTTAATCCAAATATGTGTAGTTAAAAGGACGGAATAAAAAAAACATGTTCAGATTTTAACGAATAGGTGTTTCAGATATCCGGAAAAATTTATTATTTTATTAGTCTTCAGGCTAATTACGAACACATAAACGGGTATTTATAAGTTCTCTAAGTTTGACCTTGTTTTTCGCATACCTTCTAAAAATATGTGTAAAGATTAGATACCTACTACGATATTATCAAAACATACAAAAAGTAGAGCCAGTTCAAAATAAAGATACATGATATTTACGTTTATTGTGTAAATCTCTATATAAACCTGTACGACATAACCTTAATATATTATGTTGTGTTGATGTTGTAAATAAACAAATTGACGGCCATCTTAGCCGCCATGTTGTTGACAATACGTCAATGTGACGCGCACACTAGTCAGCTGATAGCGCTACGTAGACTCGACGCTAGTTCTCCTAAAGCATTACTTGTTTACCCTCTTACCTCTTATTTCGCTATTTATTCAAGGTGAAAAATTCAGCTGAGTCAGGAAACGGACAAATCGCCTACAGATGTATATCAAAGTAAAAATTTCATCACTGGAATACTTAGCAGATTTGCATAATGATTGATGCTAAGAGCTCTGATTCAACCAGTTTTAGATCCACAGTACTGAACAATTAAATTGGATTTGTGTTGAATAGCACGTTTGTTTTGGAATTCATATTCCAAAGCTGACTTGAGCGTTTCTTTGAATAATGCCAAAAGAGCTGATTAGTAATTCAGGCTTGCTCACTTTTGTTTCAAAATCTTTCAATCGAGCGGGTTTTTTATTTTACCATACAATTATGTGGTAAAATTAGCTGTTGCAAGGGGACAATATAAATTTCCGGGATAAAAAGTAGCCTATATTCCAGACTATATGCTATCTCTGTGCCAAATTTTACCCAGATCCGTTCGGCGGTTCTGGCGTGATTGAGGAACAAATATCCATTAATCCAAACTTTCGCATTTAAGTAGTAACATAGAAACAGTTCAAAATGATGATGAAAATGTATCGTATGATGTTGTTGTTACTTAGACTTCCTATGCGCGGGTTCAATTCGCTCATACCGGTGCAATGTGCGAGACATGTATATTTTATATCCTACCTACTTAACCTTTTAATAGAAGAATAGGCAAACATTCTTTGAAAATAATTATTGCAGACTTACCATTTATCCTCCGTAAGTAAAGTGTGGCCATGTAACATTACTGAAAACTCCAGCTGATCTATTAAAAACATTTATGGTTTACAATTAACTACAAATTAAATGATTTAAGTTACCTCCTATTATTTACAATACTAAATTTATGGTTTTCTCATAACATAATACTTTTAGAGGATGGAATATTTTCTTCAATGAAATGGCAGCAAATTCTTTACGTCAGCATTGTCTTGCGTCATTTAGTTTTTACTTGCTACTGTTTTGTACTGTTTGGTATTTTTTATTGAATACGTGAACATTCTTAAAATGGCTTCCTACATTGTTCTCATAACATTAAAATTAATTATTTGTTTCAAGTTTAATCGTGTTTAGTGTTTCGTAGTTATTTAGTTAGTTTTCGTTTATTCTATCCATGCCAAATCCGTTTAATCCAAGACTTCAATGCCGTTATTGAAGACTTTGATATTTACATGACATTTTAAATCATTACAAAAAATGACAGTTTCTATTGTCATTCTTATACCTCAGCTCAACCTTAGGTACAAGAATGAGATCTATAAGATTTCTAATTATTTAATACATCATCATTCAGACTCAGTCTAGACTTTCGAGTAACATTTCATTATATATGCTATTCCTTAAAATAAATAAGTTTGGTTATAAATAATACACCCAATTTTATTTATTTTAAGAATGATGGAATACACTGAACTGGGAGGTAGGACAAAATGTCATTTATTAAATAATTTGAGGCGAGACAGACATTAATTATTATGGCAGTTATGTTTGTATGTACATATATGTAAATGTCTGGCGACGCCAAAATCAGTCCCTGTTGGTTCAACCGCGAAGACGAATCAAACTTTTGCATTAGGCGACATTGACACTAAACATTATATCTACAGAAACGGGTATCTTCCATTGGGCATTGGGTGAATTCACAAGCGACAAGGTTAATACAATTATTTACTACACTACTGTATGATGTAGTGATGGTAGAAAAGCTAATTTTAAAGGGCTGCTTGGTCTTTTTAAATACCTCCTGTACTTCTATGGGTATCTTTTTTAATACCTCAAGTCAGTTGTTTGTTTGTTTAATTTTAATTTATTTTAAAGTTTACCATATTTGCTAATAAATAATTAGGAAAGCTTGGAAAGCTTTGTTAATTTGCTTGTTGTTCTATGGAATTACTAATTGAATCGATTCAGAAACTATTCCTATCTCAGACCTCTAATTAAATAATTAAGCTTTTTTTGCGCATGTCGCGGCCTACCAAACGGCAAACGCAGCTTGTCGACTGGAATCACCCGATCGCCTTGAACTCATGTTCGACATTTTTTGTGAGCTAACGCTACAACAGGATACATAGCTCGTCCGCTCTGCTCGGCCCTTTAGTGGTTTAGTGGATGCCCTTGGGTCTTAGAATCTTTCTGGCCAGTTTTGTTGCCAGGAATTCGTCGGAATACTGTTTATAAAAAATCATCATTCGTTTTGTATGTAATGTAACGTGGTGCGGAATGAAAGTATTTAATGCTTTGGTTCGTATTTGTTTTTTGGAAATACAAAAAATGGCAGATAAAAACGCTCTAGTATGCTTTCGTTATTATGCATTTTGGAAAGACAAAAAAAAATGGCTGACAAAAACGACTTTACCTAAAATTAAGACAAACTTGAAAATTCTTTCCGGAAATTATTTTTCTCATTAACTACATTACGACGGTAAATTATACTGAGACATTTAGAGGACACATTACTTAGCTTCATTAGGTAATATTGAGATTCTAATGTTTAGAGTAAACATCTAGAAGACGCATTGTCCTTTATACGACTTCCAAACCAGATTATATCAATTTACAAGAAATACAACTAAGACAATATTATTTGGATCAAATTACTATTGGACTAACATGCTAACAAGAAAGATGTACAATCAAAGGGGGTTTGAACATGAGATTATCCGTTGGTTTGAGAGCTTTAAATGCTATGCTGACATATTTTCCTTATTAAGAATGAAAGTCTACTCAGAGGGTGTTTTACTTAGTATTAATTAATTTACGAAAATGTTTTAAGAAACTTACTGGAGCGTTTGTTACATTTGAAGAAATGTTGCATAGTGGTATTCAGCGTGGCATCAGACCACCGCAGGAATTCAGTCACATCGCGGAACTACAGCATCGCCATAAAATCTGCACACCGCTGTTATGCACTCGATTTCACAACGGTTCACCTGAAAATGCCAGCAAGTATCGTGGCATTCTGTTTGTCGACAAAACGCCAACCGCGCGTCGCGCGTCTTTCGATAAAGAGCCTGAACGTGATGTTTTTCCGGAACTGAAATTGTTATGTCAGGTGATCCGTTGGGGCGCGTCGAGTGTGGAAATTGCGATGCGGTGTGTAGCGCGATCGTCGGTGAGGCACTGAACGGCTTGCCGGCCGCCTGCCGCCGGCCGCTCCTGCATTGCGGCGCGCAGCCGCACTCGCGCGCGCATGACCTTGGCATTGAACTTGGCAATGGGCCGGTGCGGCGGGCGGGGGCCGGGGACGGGCCGGCCCCAGTGCCGGCGGGGGCTGGATGCACCGGCAGCTGCACCGCCCCTCTCCCGCCATCCTTCCGTCATCGCCGACTGCCCGTGTCCAACTTACACGAAATTAAACACTGACTTGGAATTTAACAAAAATGTTCCCTACGAAGATAGATTTAAGAACAGCTTTTATTTAAACTATAGTTTCGCTCTGTTTCCATTATATTCTCCAATGTCTTATATGTTATCATTTGCCGAAGCATATGAAATGTAACAAAGTAAATTAATAATTGGCGGAACACACGATTCTATAATTGATAGGATTATAATACCAACAAAAGCCAAAAGCCTGTCTGTCTGATCATGAGTTTTGTAGATGAAAGGAAATTTGGAATATTTGTTCGAAGTCTTTACTTTCATAGCCTGGTACGAAGAATAACAATGTAAAGATAAGTGTCTATGTTCGGAAAATTATAATTTATTAATAATTTTCGTAAATAGCATGTTAAAGTATTCTAATTTCGGGTGGGTAATACGACGGCAATGCTGGTGTTAGTTCGCTTACGTTCGCGTCGTTGCTCGAGGCACATCTGATGTAATATCGACGCAGCACAAAAACTGGTCGCTCTTGAGTTTAGTTACCAACCGACAATTTAATAAGTCCGCAATCATTTCTTCGATATATGTAATTATACGTTTATAATTCTAGTGGGATTGATTCTGTAATATTATCAATGTAATATAAGATCTATAACGTAATCTGATACTTAGTTTTTAAATTAACGCTTAAAAGATCAGAATGACATTCTGATTATAAAATAAATGAGACGTAGGCGATGTGGCATCTTTGTACACGGGTCAGGGAGATGTCGGGAGGCCGGAGGCAAAGGTGGTTTGGGAGGGATGTTGGAGATCGATACTGGTGCGCGCGCAGACCGCGCGAGTCTGCGTCCTCCCGCTACCCACTTTGATCAGATCCGGGCCGGTACCTAGGCTTCGAGCTCAGCACTAACTCGATACATCCCAGTTATTATATATCAAATGTTGGTAACTATACCATTCCTTGAAGTCAAATAAATGCAGGGACTAGAACTATATGTTAAATAAACCCCTATGCAATGACGGGAAACGATAATCAACGATTTTTGATCTGCTTCAAGTGTGCTTATGAAATTCGAGTTCCCTCTATTTCTCCAGGATCCAATCATCAGATCCTGACCTGATGAGCATGGGACCACCTGAGAAGTACACCCTTTCAAACAAAAGAAGAATTATCCAAATCGGTCTAAACGTCTTTGAGTGGGTAATCGAGGAACATACATAACAAAGAGATTCCGACGATTGAGAACCTCCTTCTTTTTTTGAAACCGGCAAAAATTTTTATATCAATTTTGAGAATGGTCCAAATATAGAATAATGCAATCTGATCGGTGGTCTCAAATTGCTATTTTGTTAGCCTATTGAGAGTTCAGTCAGTCACTTAATTATATGGCTTAATTTTACATCATATGTTGAAAACTTGCGCCTATTACGAACAATGATGTAGCTCCTGTTCTAAACTTGAAGTTACCTTGAAAAGTATGTCTCAAGTAACTTAATTAAGCAGAATTCACTTTGAACTTTAAGAGTGCACTGAACTATAAAAGTAGACTAAACAGGCAATATTGTTATGAAATTTACGTTGTATTTTGTTCCTGTTCAGGAACGCGTGTTCTGTCCCTCCAACACAAAGGGAGGCTCCTCCGTCCATGCGAGGTGATCATGTCTGGCGGACCGCGGCCCAACGGTTGATATTAGGAAGTTATATAATTATATACTAATCGGTGCGAGAACTTTCATAGCACGATGCAGGATTAGTAGTTACTACGGTTACAGTACATTTACGTACGTACGTACAGTTACGGTACAGTTCAGCACGTCTTTACTAGATGATGTTGGAGTATGTTTTTGCTGTATGTGGAAGTCGCCACAGTTTCCTATAGCCAAAGGTGTAGTTTCGAAATATTAGGAAATTATTTATTTGGATATAAACGGAAGCTCTATATTTTATGTTAAATCAAGTGATACCAAAAGGTAACATAAATAAATATTTAAGGTAATGGCACGCCAAATTACGATCGGAGAGGCAACCGGATAGCGAGAGGTAATCTTGGTCTTGAAGTGAAACTGAACCCCATACTGAATGGACTCTTAAGGAGGCGAGAGGCAAAACCTAAAATTTTATAACGAGACACAACCGAACAGACAAACTGACACAAATTCCATAAATGGTAGAAATGGTTTCAGTCGATTGTCCTCTAATAATCCTACAATTTTTTTTAAAATATGTGTTTGCTTTGAAGAAAAAATTACCCTCCGAAACACGCCGGTCGTTTACGCACTCGCAAATTTAGTAAAAAAACATTGTGAGGCAACCGTTTCAAAATTGGTGAGCTTATTTACTGGTACCACTATATGTTGTAAAAAATGCCATCCGATCCTGCTGGGCAGTTTCTGAAAAACAACCCTACAAAGTCGCCAAAAAACCTTGTTTTCTAGTTTAAACAAAATAGAAAATATATTAGATATAGTTAGCATTGTTTAAATCAGATGGCATTCGAAATTTAAACTTTAAAAAGTGCAAGGATTGTGTGTATCAATGCCATTCAGTTTTGATAAAATTCACCCACATTTTCGGGGTTTCAAGAATAATGTATGATATGAACTCAACCGCATTTTCATCCGGTTGCCTCGTCGTTTTGCCCCCATCCCCGACCATTTCAGGTCCAGTCGGACGGTACGGGGGGTTCAGTATGACTTCAAGTCCCAGATTACCTCTGGCCATCCGGTTACCTCTCCGATCTGAATTTAACCTAAATCTGAATTTTGCCATTGTTTTAACTAAAAATAATATTTCTAAATCTTTAAGCCATATTAAAATCTAACGTACACTCAATTTAAAATAAAATTAATGAATTATATATTTAAGTAATAGCAAAATTCTTTCGTCTTTTTGGTTTGGCTCTGTTTCATCGCCTCTGTCTCGTGCTATAATAAGTCTTCGTTTCTCACCAAATTATGTTTTGTTGAAAACTAATAAAAAAAAGACTAGCTGTGCCCGTGACATCGTTCGCGTCTATGTCGGAAAACAACAATATGTCGCTTATAATAGGCGCAGCACCTCTGCTTGAAAAGGGGGAATTCTCCAGGCAGGATTTTTTAATATGTATATAGGTAGTGAAACAACCTGGAGCGTACAAAACATTATTGTTTTGATTGCGAAATACTCGTAAGTGGAAAAAGCACCCACTTTTTTTCATGTGGAATTTCACCTCACCGGGCTACTGGTGAAGCCGTATATCAGACCTAAACCGACGAAAACCACACGGTGTGCCTTAAAGCGCCTGTAATGAGTAGACTGTCGGTACTGCGACGTTATGGATCCAATGGTCCACCCAGTGCCCCCGCGGGTGGCAAGCAGGCTTCGTCTACTAACGGGGCGATATCCAGACACACCCTTTACGGGAGATTCTGCTGCGGGTGAATGGTCTAGAAATGTAAAAGAACTTTACCGGCTATCTTTAAATATGTCAGCCTAGATGTAATTTTGTTGGAGATAGTGTGTCTTGTGAGATCTTCTTGTTTTATAACTGTTCTATAATATGTTTACAAATGTATATATATTCCTTACAACCCCCTCAAACATATTTGTGAATTTATTGCTGGCGTTTGGTGGCTGTAAGGGAGCAAAATAGCTCATTGGCACAGCCAAGAACCGGCTACCGGTTACTCTGGGATCGCCAAACAATAATAAAAATCTTTTTAACAAAAAATTAAACCGACGAAAAGAACTAAAAAGCAAAAAATAAATAACTATAAAATTTTTATAACCTAATTTTGAGTCGGCGCCAAACAACCAACTGTACGTAGGTATAATTAATCATTTTATTATTTGGCGCTGACTTTGCTTTTTAGTTCTATTCGTCGGTTAAATTTTTTGTTAAAAAGATTTTTATTTGATGATTTTTTTTCATCATCAGCTCAGCTACATGAGGTGATGATTTCTGAACGCAAATACCTGATAAAGTAATGAAAAGTAAACAGAAACACTATTCGTTCTTACAATTTTCGAAGGTTTCTCTCAATGTTATCAGGATCCCATCATCAGATCCTGACTTGCTTGACATGGGACCACCCTTGAGGTATACCCTATCTAACAAAAAAAGAATAATCAAAATCGGTTCATAAATAACGGAGAGAGGGCTGAACAAACATAAAAAAAAAATATATATATATAGGTACGGTCGAATCGAGAACCTCCTTTTTTTCGTCGGTAAAAAAGCCTTGCTGTTTCCACAATTACTACAAACAAGCACCATAAAGCCTCCCACCGGTCGATCATATTATTCTGTGTGCTATCATGCACTTGGTTTTAAACGAACATTTAACATTATTGTTTCATGAAAAAAAAGCAGTCACGTGTATTCGTTCATATTAATTTGGGCTAATAACGGAATGTATCGACATCTATTGGTCTAATCTAAAGTAAATATAAAACTGCATGGTAATGATTGTTTTTTCTGGAACATTTTAAATGCTTATTTCTATGGATAAACTGAACTACGTACATTATTTTTGTTGTGCAGAAAAGGTTTCCACGTTTGTTTTGTACTTTTTACATGTTGCTTGCACAACTTAACAAGTAAGACACAAACTCCATGAATGGTAAAAAAGGTGTTAGTTGGTAACCTAACCTGGTAGGA
This sequence comes from Euplagia quadripunctaria, assembly GCA_963859945.1. Taxonomy (NCBI): domain Eukaryota; kingdom Metazoa; phylum Arthropoda; class Insecta; order Lepidoptera; family Erebidae; genus Euplagia; species Euplagia quadripunctaria. Next base: position 11,192,710 of record OY982577.1, read on the forward strand.
GTATCCTGTTGATGTTGTGTCCCACAACAACTGTTCCGCTCACAAGACTATTGTTATATTGACAGACCTGATTTAATAGGTTAAACTTGGCAAAAAAACGGAAACACAAAACAGAAATTCTATTAAAATCTTGTCTGTTTAGTCTAGTTACATAGTTCAGTGCACTCTTAAACTTCAAAGTTAAAAAGTTTAGAACAGGAGCTATATTATTCGTAATAGTTTTCATCACAGGATGTAAAACATGAAGTTCATGGTGTTTAACTTTAAAACTAAATACTGTGTAATATTGTACACCTCAATGGACAAGTTATTTTATTATTGTACACTTCAAAGGATTTCAAAGATACTTACGTAACAAAGGTAGCAACTTGATGTACCTGTAACATACAATATATACTTTACACATTTTTTCTACTTTAAATTTTATTGCATCATTTTACATCTGTCCTTTCCATGATCACTATACATGTCTGATCCTTATTCAGATCTCGATCTATGTTCCCCTTAAATCCATTTTCAGCCTTGGTAGATATAATATAGTTAAAATTAAATAAAAAAATAACAAATCCATTTTCACAACAAATACCACATTGAACTCGATAAATTAGACTGATAACTTTTAAAAAAATTGGCACTTTCTTTTTTCAAGTATTACGACAGTAACTAATACGAAATATCTTGTTACTGGCACTCTTGTAACAATTTATTAACTATTTTCTAACTACTACATAATTCTTATTTCCTCCTCCTGTTGAACAGGTTTTTTTTCTGTTGTGAAACTTGAAGTACAATTTAATCTGTTGTTATTTACGAATAATAACTGTCTCATCTTCTCGGAACGCTTTAAATATAGGCTTCTGAGAAGTATTTAAAGCTATAGTAACTAGTACTCATTGGTACCACGTGGGCGCAATCATTCATATTCTTGGAATAAATTGGAGATGTGTGTCAACAATTTATGACTGGTCAACGATTTTACACATAAGCAATGAAATAAAATACATAAAAATGAAGAAATATTCATTGGTAGGTATCACTTGACAACGGCGGCACTGATTTTACTAATTCTCTATTTTATATGTTAAAAACAGCCCGAATAAGCATTTTAGGAAAAGAAAAATATTGAAAATTTAGGTAAAACAGCAAGTGCTTTTTTCATTAACAATTTTTTTTTGACAACCCACGTCTGTCGGGTCAGCGATAAAATATATATTAAAGTTCTTATTGGTAAAAAACCATAAAGATATTGTTTTCTAACCCTTCGGGTTCATACCATAGACTAGCTTCAGAGCATTTTTTTGTAAGGCCATCATCAAGCAGAACGATTTTCAAAATTACTTCATCACAAATAAGCCAGTTCCCAAAAGGTACATCCACACTCTTTGGGTATCACGAAAATCTTTGGGTATTATATATCGTGCAATAATACCTAAAGATTTTCTTTAGTATCTAACTTAAACAATTCACTTTCTTAAATCATTTACAAGCGTCCTCAGTATTGCAACTACCTACTAGTACCTACACACCCACCGAACATTTACAACCGAATTCGCAATATGTATAACGTAAAAGATAGAACCTCTGAAAAAAGGATTTGGCAATAAAAGCTTACAGCAACAATTTTAAATCCCAACTTACTAACTTATTATAATTAATATTAGCAGTTCCCACACGGCGTCCCTCGCGTGTACACATTTATATATTTTGCGCTGAACCTTAATTCTTTTTCCAAAATAAAAGTAGCCTAAGTTACTCCTAGGGCTGCCATCCGTCCGGGTTTCCCGGGATTTGTCCTAGTTTAGAGGGCATCCGGGGAACGTCCGGGCGGGGTTTTCAAAAAGTGTCAAAGGGTGAAACCCGGACACAGCGCCAGAGTATAATTATAATTGTTAGATGAATTGTTAAAAAGCTTAAAAAAAATTAAATGGAATTGGCATTTTTTTAAAGGGTCCGGGAAAGATTCTCGATTTCACATCCGGATTTTTTCAAGTTTTTGTCCGGCGACGGCAATTTAGGTGATGGCAGGCCTAGTTACTCCTTATCTGACAATGAAAGTCCCGTGGAAATCCGTCCACCAGTTCTGGAGATTAGCCGGACCAGAAAGAAAAATATTTTAAAAAGTGATTTTTAGGCATAGTCTTTTGAATAAGTAAAGTATCGATCAAACGGTTTTTTCCAAAACATTTATTGATAATTCTTGCTATACACCTTTATATATTCTAAACGAATCGAAACGAAACGGTCTATCAGGGTTGCAATGACATAAATCATACATATCTGTCGATCGGTATATTTACCCTACCTGTCTGGGAGGGCATACAAAGCCAGCCTAGATATCTGGCCGATACGCACTACCGCAGGTTGTATATACATTCATATGATAATATATTTTATTCTTTAGGTGGCGGAAGTCCAATTACAATCCTGGACGGATAAATTTATCATTAGCCAAACTACATGGTAAATACGGGTGTTTTGCCGTTTTGTCTTTCCAAAGTAGGCAGCTAAAACGCCAGGATGTAGATTGTTATTTCGTAACTAAACAGAGATAGCAGGTGCAATGACTAACGCCCATGACGTTACCTGTTTAGTTGAATACAAATGGTATTATTAGAACATAACTAGAGGCATGCATTTGGATTCCTGTCCCGATACCTAGGCTATTGGAAACAATACCGTGCTCTCACTAAGTACTTTGGAAACAATAGCTTGGTAGGTATAACAGACAATATTAAAGTCGTTCGTGGTCAAGGAAGTACTTATAAAAGAGTTGAGTACATAGACGATTAGAATTTGGTTGATGTCATCCGAGAATGTGGAAGATATCTGATAGCTGGATGTATATTATGTATATACATCTAGCATCACTATTAGTGTAAAGTGGAGGTGATGCTGAATGGAGTGAAAGTGATGAACGATATCGTAGGTGTGAGTTTGAAATAGATCCCAGAACTATTTAAGAATCTTCAGACTTACGATTTAGGTTATGGCAAATATCATTATATTAATACGTGAAGAGAATCTTTGTACCCCTTTTTAAGAATTTCGCAAACGTAGTAACATGAATTTCGGAATATTTACGGATTATTTATAAGAAGTGCAGAAAGCTAAAATTTTTAAATGTTTGCTATGAAGTTAAAAAAATAGCAAAAACGCTTACATAAAGCTATATGTGTCCAGTATATATTTTGGCCTATCATGGTACAAAAGTCTATATGATGACAGGTCAAGTAATATTGTCCAATGAAATAAATCATCATCGAAAATCGACCACCACGCGATCTCTAGCACGGTATAATTGCGTCAATCTATAAACATTATTAAAAGAATATTTTAGAATATATAAAAGATACTTGTTTCGTTATAAAGGAATAAGTGATAATAATATAATGGCAACCCCAAGAAACGGGAAATAGAAAATTAGGAGGGTGATGATTGATTAATTCAGTATTTGTTAGCTTAAACCTAGGTAGTTTGAGACATGTCCTCCGATTTTATAATGTGGAAGGTAAGAGTTTCCTAAAGAACGAGGGGGATCCCTGGAGGGTTCCGAACCTATTAAAAGGCACTTATTTAAAAGTACCTAAAAAAACATTTATTTTGGTAACTGAAGGAAGTTACATTTGGCTCCAAGTAATCTTCAATTTTCTACCCATTTATACACCAAGTTATACACAAAGTTAGAAAGTTAATATAACAACAATAACAATCTTAAATCTACAAGAAAAGGTCACAACAAACTCAATTTTAGAGATTTAATTTTCTTAGCTCACGCGGCATCGGAGAATGGATAATTTATTTGTAACTTCGTGTTTATTTTCAAAGTACCTAATTTAAGTTTAATGCAAATTCCTTTAACTTCTATGTCTTCCTTGATCACAGATTAAAATAAAAAAGTATGGAAACAAATATACTCTTTGTTCAAACATCATCAAAATTTAATTATTCGCTTTCGCGCTTTTGTTGGCTAAATAAAATATTTTTTTATAAACCATTGTCTATTTACTATTGTATGACTATCGTGCTATATGAGCCTATCGGGGTAGTTCAGAGGCAGCATGGCTCGATGCCTCTCAAACTTTTCTGGTTTTGCAAATCCAGAAGTGAAAATAACTTATTCATATCAAAGTAATTCCTTGAAAATTGCCAAATTTAATGGGTTCTTCTATAACGCGTGCATGTAACATATTTCAATAACATCTTTATGTTTAATTATCAATTATTGTTTTATAATTAAGACTAATGAATACACTGGAGAAGAATTTTAACGATATTATTACTTATAACATTTTTATATGCAGTTTCACAAAACTAAATCTCAAACAGAACAGAAAATTTGGAGGTATTCAATATTTAAGATGACTTAAACGTTACATATTAATTAAGGATATACGGTTTTACTCACGTATATTTGGGGGACGCCCGACTAGTTTCGGACCGCGTCGCACCTGCAAAAAACGCGGTTGGACGCCTTAACCCTTGATAAAGGGCCCCGGTCGTGTTCGAAACTAATCGGGCGTTATTATGAAATAATTTTATTTCCTTTACTCTACAATACAAGGAATAATGGTTTAACCTTTTGCTTGCTCTTTAAAGGTTAAAGTTCGGAGGGACTTAAGAGCGCTGAATAACTTATTCACTTGCTTGAGTAGAGCATACTTAATTAGAGTATGTAGGTTTGTAACCATTGGGCTGGTATTCTAGCTACCATTGTTACAACGTATTACAATGTTGACAACAGCATCCCTAATAAAAGTGTAATGAAGTAGGTTTCGTTGTTATATAACCAAGGCGACAAACAAGAATACGAACCTAGCTCATGAATAGGTGGAGAGCAGTGGACGTGTATTTTAATTATGCAATACCCATATCTAATGTAGATAAAACACTTACAGCGGATAGAAAAGAAATATTATGGAATAAAAACAACAGCACATATGTATAATTTTTTTTTTTTTATGGTATAGGGGGCAAACGAGCAGACGGGTCACCTGATGGTAAATGACTACCGCCGCCCATGGGCACCTGCAACTCGAGAATCATAAGTGCGTTGCCGCCCTTTAAGGTGGGAGTAGGAGAAGAGGGGGAGGGGGGGGAGAGTGGGAGAGGGGAAGGACGGGAATAAGGGAGAGGGAAGGGATAGGGCCTCCGGTAACCTCACTCACGCGGCGAAATACAATGCAAGCATTGCTTCACGGCCGGTAACGAGCGGAGTCGAGCCGGCCCATACGTGCCGAAGCATGGCTCTCTCACATAACAGGTCAACATTGCATCCCTCTAGTAACTATTAGAAATGGACTACAAATAAGTTATTTAAATAGGAAGAATGTGGCTGAAATATTCGTGAAGCTACAAAATAAAAGGAATGAACTCAATAATTCAGTATCGTCAGCAACTTTTTGCGGGTGTTCAAAGCTACGTACGCACACGTTCCTGCGTCAGACACCGCTCACGCACGCATTACGATCGATCGCCGTCAGTTTTAAGAAAGGTACGAACAAATTTCTATGACGTGCTTTACCATTTATCAGTTATCTGACACTTGGGACCTAGATTCTATCACACGCAACAATACAATATACATTTAATTCAAATTCTCACGAGGAATAATCACGAGAAATTTATTAATAACGGCTAGGTACATATGTACGTATATCGTTTACAGACTTCAGTGTACCTAATTAAAGCCACTAGAAACTTACTTCAACGTATTTGACAGTCATGGTAAGATTCTTTAAAATTTTAATTTGGACCATCCTTGAGACCACCAACGCTTTTTAACAAAAAAAAAAGAATAATTGCAATAAGCTAATGTGGATATAATAAACATAGAAAAAAAATATGCAGATGACTTAAAAACCTCCTCTTTGCTTAAAGTTATACGTAACGTAAAGTTACATTATAAAGTATATCGTTAGATACAGAAAAAAATATTTCATGTTTGGAATTGTTTATGATGTGCAATTGTACAACAACCATAAAATAAGCATAGATATAATTACAACTACAATAAGCATAATAATATAATGTCACAAAATTTTTGTAATTGCAGCTTTTGTAGGTATCACCGAGTTAGTTTTTTATTTACATTAAATTACAGATTTAAATTTTTAAGATTAGCTTACGCCGATTTTATCAAGATATCAATTTTACGATCTTTATCATCTAAAAAGCAATTACTTGCGCTTTGTTTTTGTTTATGACACATTCACCTAAATCATAAATTTTGCGTTCATAAGAACGCTTTTTTTTTGCCTTCTTATGTTAAGCCACGTTCAGATGACGGGCGTCGACCGCGCGTCAACAAGAACACGCATTTTGTTCAAGTCGTTCACATGCCTCCGCGCGTTTTAATCCGACGCTTGCTTGACGAGGCGGCACCGCCCATGGCGGCGACGCTCGTTTTGACTCTTTAAGAACATTGGTTTTGTGTTCACATGAGCGGCGTTTTCAAAGCGGCGACAAGTCATTGTAATAAAAGGGTTCGCCCATTTAAATAAAAGTCCTTGTACCATTTTTCACAAAGCATGATTTCGGTGACATTTAATTTTATGCAGTTTATTAAAATACAAATATAACATACAAGAAATGCCAAAAGCACTACTACTGACTTTTATTTTTATTTCACACCAAAATTTCAAATTTTAAATGTTAATTCAAAACTTTTTATAGATGAAAAAATCAATCTATATGTACACATAAAAAGCTTTTATTTAGCTTCCGTACGTTTGTGGTGGCAAATCTCGTCAAGTGCACGCATATTTAATGAATTGTCTTGAAATTTTCTATTCAATCTATATGTATGTTACGTATATATATAAAAATTCAGCTTCCGTATGTTTCTTGCCGCAAATCTCGGAAAGTGTTTGATAAATTGTCTTCCAATCTTAATTTTTTTTATTCCGAAGTTTCAATAGAAACATACATTTTACATACATTTTCGACTGATTGATAACGAAAAATACTGAGTATTTTAGATTGACTTCTAACTTGTCAAAGTTACATTTGTGAAATTTTACTCAGCCTTAACTGAGTTTAGTTTCATGTAGCCTAAGTTAATGATATTAAGTTATGAAGTGGCTTTCAATAAGTCTGGATGTTAAAATGGATGAACCCAATATTGGGGTCTCTTCTTGTGTTGCTGTTTCTGACGTCGATATAAAATTACCAAACACAAGGCTGTTTTTATGTCCATCTTCAACGAATACAGAATTCGAACTGAACTGCGACAACGTTCGACGCCCATAAAACGCTCGCCATGTGAACACTATACGCGCAGCGGCCGCCCATCATGTGAACGCACTCTTATACACTAACATAACAAAAAAATTTATTAAACTAATCTCTTTGTAGCTTTCAGAAATAACAATATTACGCAAAAAAATATTTTAATAATTAATTTTCTTAGTTATTAAGAGTTAGTAAAACCGCCTGTTTCAGGTCATTCATTCAGGTTCCAGCTGTTGTTACTACTTTACGCCTACGTCATAAGCGTACCGTACCACACAATTTTAGAGTGAGTTACAAAATACAGCGATTTCCAACCCCTGCGACAAGCCCTGCATAACTCACATCTCCGCAGAGCTTTCATTTCCTTTGAGAAAATCAGATGGATATATTTTCTTTTATTATGTTATAAATAATATAGAAAATCTTTTAAATTTTAGTAATAGGAAACATTTTTATTAAAGTCATCATGAAATCTACAAGTGACTATAAAAATTTTGTGACATGAGTAGTACACGCATAGCTTGTTCGGTTTGGCTATATCAGTACAGCACAGTGTTGCGGGTACAACTTATCACTTGCACGAATCAATGTTGATTAGTGATTAACCATTTTCAAAAATAGCACTGCTTGTGACAGCGGCGACCACTCCTGATTCTACATCCTCGAACATCTGATTCTATCTATCTACTCTTTTTGTACTTCTGTGAATAATAATTCATAAATATGCAATAAATCCTGAAATATTAACTACCTATATCTTAAAAAAAGAATACTTTGTTCGATACCTATTACACCGAATTAATTCCCTAAATATGCAACTTAAAAAGAAGCACAGGTGTGAGGAGATATAATCAGAAGTATGTACACAAACACAAAATATCTTGAAACATGGTCTAGCTTATGAATAACGTCAAGGTTACTGGGAAAACTGACATCAAATGGAACTTAGAAAACTATAGTACACGATTTGAATACATGGAAATAATTTAGCTATGTATTAGGTACATCCGGTAGCAAATACAACGCTATTAAATAACATTGTTGCCATAACTATATCGAATTGTAAGTTTAATTTTAGGCCTACATTTTCCCTATCCAAAATCTCACGTGACCTTTGACACTTACTGTCTAAGAAAAGGAGTTCCTTGTTTCTAATATAGCCTGCTCAAACGAATGACGCATACAATTTACATAACCAGTAAAAGAGAGGGACAAACACATAACAAATGCTTAAAGAACATACCAACGTCTTCAGCGCTGCAAGCGATGAAGTCGCCTTCAAAGTCAATTGTGTCCACTCCACCACTTCAAGTTACACGTCTGCACTAAGAACACCCTAGGTTCAAACCTAGGCTGTTACTGCGTATTACTGAGGTGTTACGTTATAGCCCGCGTCACGAGCAGAGGCTTGTGTGGGCGGCCTTGTCCTTGCGGAGACGATCGATCGGCGCGCGCCAAGCCGCCCAGCTGGGTGGCTCGGAGTAAACACTGCTCACCCTCAATGGAAGGCATATTTTGTTTCCCTTGTGCTATAGGTACTTTGTTTTTCATGTTAATATAATTAGGATCAGTTTAGGTGATAATAGGTTCGGCTTCGTATAGTTAAGCGATATTATTAGGAAGGAAACTTGAATCTTTTTAGCGTATTTTGTAATGCACTTGCAGCTTGCTAACAATACAGCAAGGTACTTCTGACATCATTACTTCTTAAGTAACTGAAGTTATCTAATAAAATATCGAGTTGTGGGTTTAAATATTGGATATTCTAGAATGATCAGAGCTTCTGATAAGCTTTAGTTATGGAGACGATATAAACTTACTTCTTGTGGAAAGGAAGTTTGCAGAAACAAACCGGATACCCAAGCCCAAGATGTGCAGTCTTCCAGTTAATTCAGAATTTCCTCTTTTGTACCAAAATAGCAGAATTTTGAGATAAAGCCGCGGGTGTTATGAGTCGGTATGTATATATACACCCGAGAATTTTAGAATTTCATTTAAATTTATAAATATGCTAAAACGTGTGACATATTGACTATCAAAGAGCATACCGACACTACGTTATGACCACGGAGCAGATATGTTATAACTATGTCAGTTATAGGCATTCTTGTCGCAATTACCGGATATCTATACGTGGGAGGAGTCCTGTCGCCCTAAGTTAGTATCATGAAACCAAGATTCCCATAGATTTGATTTGAGATAATATAAAAAAAAAAACAAAAAGCAAAAATAGTATAATAGCTGTATTGTAGCACTTCTATTAAAGTGACCCATTTATAATGATTATAAGAATAACATATGTCTACTGCTTATTGATTCTACGCATAAAAAGATTAAAACGAATACATTATATTATGACCTTCTGAAAATAAGGCGTTTTATAATAAAAGTAACATTGTTGAACTAACTTCTAAGCCAATTTACCACCTAAACTCGACTGTGAACTGTGAGTTCTACGTCTACCACAGTCAGGCGACTGCAACTCAAGCAGAAAATAATCTAAATCTGTCAGCTGTATTCTGCTTCCTGCATAGTGAATCTCGTGAATTCAACATACGAAAATGTATACATTCTATTTATAATCATTATTTATAAGTCAATTTAAGTAATAATAAATATTTTATGTTACTCTTCTAAATACATTCTTTAATTCTAAACAATTATTTTAATATAATTCAAAATTAACAAATATAATTACCTATGTTTATTTAAAACGTTTCATTAATAATTTTAGTTATCAATAATCGGAAATAATTTAAACAACAACATTAAAAATTAAACAGCTGTTCGTTTAAATTATTAGTATTTAATTAAACAGGAAATACATTAATGTTACTAAACTCTCAATTCATGAATTCCCGTGAAATGTTTTCGGGACCATTTCTGACTGTTTTGCTAGGAACATCAATAAACATTTTTTTGTATGTGGGCGGGTATGGCCGGGTCGATAAGGGGCGAAGATTCACCGCCCACTCAAACTACCCCGCAGCTTCCCCTGACCTAAATAGAGGGGGATGAGTTGCACACACGCGTCCGCGCGCACACTCGCACAGCATGTACACAAAGGCACAATCATATACACAAACGTTTGGGTAACACACTAACAAAACCATGGTTATGTAGCATACCGTACACAACTACAATATAATCCTACATAATAGGATTGAGAATAATTTCCATCTCTCATAATAATAATTATAGTAAAGTATTTGCGATGAACTTGTATGGAGAGAAAGAGTTAAAAACTGGATGACAAAGACAGTTTGATTCAATGTAACAATATGTGGGTAATTTATAAGTAAATGTTAAATGTGTGATGTATATGATGATAATGAATTCAAGTTGAATATCTTTATTTCATAAAATTGATCACCAATTATTCAAAATAGTCAGTTTAAAAAAAGTCACCGCAAAAAAATAAGTTGCTTTGTCAAATATAAAATTATGTAATTAAATAAAAAGATAACAGATTATACTGTATCTGCCCGTTTCGATCTATAAATGATTATAGATATGTATTTATGTATAGATATAAAATTTTTGAATTTGTCATGTCCAATAATTACCATTTTTTCTGTGCTTATTCTAAATTATGTTTTAAATAAACAAGAAAAAACTTAGCTACTAAGGACAGTTAGTAGTTTGGTTTGCAGTTTTATTCACATTTTTATCGATCGAAGTCGAATTTCGATCATAATTTACTAATTTTTTTTAATTTTGATTGTTTTATTTCAAAGATCAGTATAAGTTGAACTGTCATTGCATAGTAAATTTGACCATTCCCGGGATTTACGGGATTAGTAAATATTTTATTGTTTATAGTTGGTATATAGAATTGATTTGAGGCAAATCCCAGTCGTGGCCATACTTTGGAACAAATAATAATAAATGTAAACGGAAGGTAGGACGTCTCCCAGCCAGATGGACCGATGACTTGAAAAAGGTGGTAGCTGGCTGGATACACCAGATGCAGAAGGCGGAGGACTGGGTACTATGGCGCAAATTGAGAGGGGCCTATCTATGTCCAGCAGTGGACTGCAATAGGCTAATTGATTGAATAATAAATCTTTAATGACGATTCCTCCAACTTCGATCGTGCAAGACGCGCTTTAACGATGCAGATAAACTTAATATTTTTAGTTATTTTACACAATAATAAGAGAAACACCAATCTCTTTAGTTTAATATTCTACTTTAAGAATTGTTTTATTTTCGTTCTTGATTAAAATATTCTTAATTTTAATACTAAAAGCTTATTTTGAAATAAAAAAAAATACTTAAAAAATAACCAATAAAGGTAGGCCTGCCATCACTTAAATTGCCGAGGCCGGACAAAAACTTAAAAAATCCCGGACACATGCTTGAATTTGAGATTCTTTAACGGACACCTTAAACAAATGCCTATTCCATTTAATTTTATTTTTATTAAGTGAAACAGCTGTTAACGATTCATCTAACAATATTATGAAGTACCCTGGCACAGCGCCTGGGTTTTACCCGGACACTTTTTGAAAATCCCGTCCGGACGCTCCCCGGACGCCTTCTAAAGTAGGACAAATCCGGGGAAACCCGGACGGATGGCAGCTCTAAATAAAGGTAATATTTCTTAAAAGGGCCGACATGAATGTAACTATGTATAAGTAATTACTTAAAGGAATTTTCATTTTTATAATTTTAATTTTTTTTAAATCATCTTTTAACTAATACTAGGCTAATTTAATAACTTATTACTTATTTACCTACATTTTTTAGAAAAAAATAGTAAATGATTATTTTAGTTTTTAGCAAAATTACCTACACCAACATTACCACTCTAGTCACAAAAAAAAAACAAACTATAACCGGTATAGTGTCTATGACGTATTCATAGACAAACAAGGCGTCTTGTTTTACTTAGTAGTTATATAACTTTTCTATACCTTTAAGTATTCTTCTAAATAGGCAAGCTCTTTCGATCACGCGTGTGGACATATCATAGATACAACCAAGTGAACATGACTATCTTAAAATCGTTCTAGATGTTGACCAAAATTCCTAAGTTAATGCTTAAATCAATTTCAGACGGTTAGTTAATACTGCATGTAGGTACAACGATAATAAATCTACAGGTTTGTAGTAAATAAGAGAAAAATATCTGAATCGATAAGTATCACATTTTTAAAACACAGAACTAAAACCAGTTCTAGGAATATTGGTTTATAAAACTGTTAACAATACCCAAAATGTTACTGCAGCAAAACGTTACGTATAAAAACTAGGTAGGTAGGTATTCGTAGGATAATTTTGAAGCAAACACATCCATGAGACTAAACTTATTTTTAAAATACATAGCATATCCAAAATAACGTTAAATTGTTTGATCAGAGGATTAACATAAAGTGCGTGACGAGAGACACTGCGCAAGGTGAGCTGACCAATTTTGCGCAATGAACAAATCATTTTGTTCACTCTACCTCCGGCTCCTACCTACAGTACAGTACAGATGTTACACCTATCTGTTGTTAAGTTACTTTTTTATGGATGAGCCTTGAACAACTCACCTCGTTCAAATATTCGTATGCCCAAAATAACGCATGCCGGCATTTATACTAAATACGTGTATGGATAGAAGCGTGATTAACTGATTACAAACATTACACAACTACCTAGCTGAATTTTGTTTGCGGTGGAATGCGAATATGAAATATTCAGTTTAGTCAACTTACCTTTGCCGGTGAGTGTTATACGGCTTTGAAGTCCATGATATGGGAGCACTCGCGTTGTTTACTGCGCATTTGTCCCTCAAAAGTCGTTTCCAGAAAGAGGGCGCGCGAGAAAAACCATCCGAGCGACGCGGCGGTGCGCGGCAGAATCGCGCGGCCTCGACCTTGGCCGTCAAACCCGCGCATGCGTCCCGCGACGCCCCCCGCGCTGCCCGCAGCCCGCGTTCCCCCGTCAATTATGTCATTATGTGCCGTCGAGTTTGCTGCTGTTGTGTTGCCAAACACAGTCGCGCCCTGCTGGACCCGGTTCCAGATTTTTAATAAGGTCAAATGATACATGGAGGTAATCATATTCTTGGAATCTAACGCGTATTCACAGTTTCCACTAGTTAGCACACATTGGCAAGCATTGAACACTATTGTTTTAGTAATATTGTATGTAATCAACGATAATACCATGATTGATGAGTAATAGCACTTAACTACTCTGGAAATATGTAAGTACTTCATCAGACAGATTATAAACGTTAAGCAAGTGCGTTAAACTCAAAATAAACCTGAGTTTATAATTCTTATTATATAGGTAGGTATGTATACCTATGTATATTTCAGATATCATTACTCAAAATTTTAATTAATTACAGTATTTAGGGTTGCCAACCATAATTTATAACAACGTATCCTACTTTATTTTCCATTTTCAATCTGTACACTGATGCATAAAAAAACACTTACGTAGGTAAGTATTGATACAGATAATTATTTACTTACTATTTATTTGATATTTATAAGTCAAAAGAGAACATACACACGATTAAAATGATTGGAATTGATGAATTGATCGAAAGATAATATAGGTAGGTATGTAACAGATGTCACTATAAACTGACTAACTGGCCTGGCCTGTTGGTTTAGTGGCTAGTGATACTGTCTGGTGAGCCAGAAGTCGTATGTAATGAGCATGATTATTTGATGTGTCTGGGTGTAATTTTTCTATAATATGTGTGATTTTTTTTGGTAATTAATCTGAAGTGTCGAGAAATCACAAACACAAACACTGTGGTTTCTCTCCCTCCCCATTTTCCAACAAATGAACCTTCTTCCTTCTATCCGTTTTAAACCGACTACATTTCCAATTCCCAAGCAAGCAGGGTTGCCGTAAGGCAGGCGGCCAGCCATAAAAGAAACCAGTTCAAACTCTCTTGCAATTTAAATTCAGGAAAGAAGTTATTGCGACAGGGTTAGGGCGTACCCCGTAGCCGACGCGCGGCAGCAGCACCCGTTCACGCTCACGTTCATCTGGGGAACTTTTAGTGTCGCAACATAGGTTATTATTAACGAAGGTCGAAACTAAAGTTATGACTAAGAGCAGGAAGAATCCGCACCTTCCAGAATTAGGTGGCGAATGTTACAGATAGAACAGTATGCAAGTAGATTCAGGGAAAAAGTGGTGGAAAAAATTATAGAAATGGGTGGAATGCAAAATAAGGCAGTTAATTAATGTTGAAGTGAAATGGCGAATTATAAAGAAAAGATAAAGAAATAAGTGTTTGGAGAAATGAAAGAGAAAGGCATCATTGAAAGTATAAAAGAACGATGGAAGACTACACAACAAAAATTGTAATTAACCAAGAACACCTTAACTTTAGAGACGTAGACGAAGCATTGATTACAGACCGCATAGGTTTACTAAATGCCTATGTACAATTTTGTTTTGTGTATTTATTATTTATATTGTGAAAAATAAAATAAAAAAACTTATTTTGATATACCTATGATTGAGGAGAATTAATGGGGTGGAGTGTTGAACGATGTGCATGTGAATGTCGGATTGGTGAATAAGACTAGTATAAATAAAGTCTGAATGGCAGTACGAAGTGTGAAAAATGGGACAACAATGGTACCAGGAGAAGTTTGGAAGTTACTGAAAGAAGATGGATATCAGTGGCTGAATTTATTCTTCAATAAGTTGTTGCATGAAGAGATAACTGGTAAAATGGTGTCTAAGAACAATATATATAAAGCTCACGTGTCACATAGTATGAAAGTCTGAGAGTAATCTGGATAACAATTGCCAGAAGGTAAAATGGTGGCTTATTTTGTGAAAAATAAAAATATCGTTATAAATTGCTGAACCAAAAAGCAATTATTTCAAATTTAAATATTAAGATGGAATTCTGACAATGTGCTTTATTTATTTACCTACTAGCTGTTGCCCGCGACTCTGTTTGCGTCAAAATTTTGGTGAAATTATTCCACGGGAACCGTACATTGTCCCGACCTTTTGTTAATATTCATGCTTTTAATTAAATCCATTCAGTAGTTTTTGCGTTTCGCCCGGACATACATACAGACGAACAGATAAAAATTCTATAAACTACTTTTTTTTTAATTTCGAACTAGGAACTCTTTGGGAATCTGTAGATGTTTATTGATTTCCTATGTCATGTGTTTTTACAAATTAACGGCAATGTAAAAAGTGTCTGTCGTGCATTGAAATGGATTTGACTAGAGAGCTCAACGATTTGTTACGACTTTCGTTGGGGGTCTGACTCAACAACAATGTTACGATAGACTTCGATTGGCATTTCATTAGGAAGCCCCATCTCGTGTCACTGTTTACAACTGGTTTAATGAGTTTAAACGTGGTCGAAACAAACTCACTGATGATTCTCAAGAAGGACGTCCTTCTACGGCGACTACTGAAGATAAATTGAGTGCTGTGCGGCTAATGATAGAAGCTGATAGAAGGGTGTTGATATGTCAATATCAACAGATTCGGGCAGCTTTAGGCATTGGTGTAAGTCAAGTACAAAAAGTCTAACAGGAACATTTAGGCGTCAGAAAGCTTTGTACCTACTAGATGGATACCTCATAATTTGACGGAAGATCAAAAACTCCGTCGTTTGGATTGGTGCCGCTCAATACTTGAAAAGTATGACGGAGGTGACTCGAATGCTGTATATGACATCGTCACAGGTGATGAAAGCTGGATATATTGTTACGAATCCGAAACTAAAAGTCAATCTGCACAATGGATGCTTCCATTCTGGTTTCTCTGGCTGCAGTTGAAAACCAGTGTTACAGACAGTTTATCTGTAACAATAGCTGAACTGTGGCCCTTTAAACACACATTCCACACTATCGTGATGATGCGCTTTTGCCCAAGTTGCTTAATTATGTGGCCTGAAAACAAAATAGAATATTAATTTTAGACTGAAATATGTATTGCGATGGAATTTAATTGTACACAACTATTACTTACCTCTAGTGGCGCGCATCGTGATACAGTAATAAATAATGTTATAATGTACTAGCAGCGCCCCGCGGTTTCACCCGCGTAAGTCCCAATCCCGTGAGAATATCGGGATAAAAAGCCTATATGTTAATCCAGGTCTCCAGCTATCTAAATACCAAGTTTCATCGCAATCGGTTCAGTAGTTTTGGTTTTCGTGAAAGAGTAACAAACATCCATCCATCCATACTTACAAACTTTCGCGTTTATAATATTAGTAGGATTTGTCGTTGTGTGTTTAATAAATGTATTGTCTTTCTTTCTTTCTTTCTTCATTCGAAGATTTGCCAACAAAAGTAAAGAAGGGCAGAAGTCAAGGGAAAAAGATGATTGCCTCATTCTTTGGACGGACGGGTCATTTCACAACAATCATCCTAGAAGATAAAAGGACTGTTAGTGAAGAGAGAAGAAAGAAAAAGTATTTATTTCTTAATAAGTAACGTTCGTGCTTACAGTACTTATAGTTATGAAACATTAAAAAAAAAAGAAATATAAATAAAAATAAAGAATAAAACGAAATAGACTGACAATTGCCTTGCACGCACTTGCACGTCACTTATTGAAATTGGTCACTCCTCAGCATTGATGCTGATGGCGCCAGCAAGGAAGTTGCTGTGCGCCAAGCAGCGCTGATTTTCAGCGGTGACCGTGTGGAGTAGGTGTGCACATATAAATAAATAAATACTGCAGATTGGTATGTCAGTCATTGTCTACTAGTTGTCTTAGAAAACGTTAGACAGCAGCGCCTAAAAAGCAGGGTCCTCCTCCACCACGACAACGCTCCAGCTCACTCCATTTACGACTATCAAATATTTGTCTATCGAAGGTGTGGAGCTAGTGAGTCATCCTCCTTAAAACCCCGACTTTTTATTTATTTTCAAAAATAAAATATAAACGTAGAGGAATTCGTTTTATGAACCCTGAAGATGCCGTGGAAGAGATCTCTAAAGAAGAGTGGGCTCACTGCTTCAGTTAATGGTTCCATCGCATGCGACGGTGCTTAGAAAGGAACGGAGACTACTTCGAAAAGCAATAAAAATATTAACAGTCTAATATATCATTCCGGTTTTTCATTTTCTAAAAACTTTCAATGTGCACAGAAGATGTGCAGTAGGTAAGCTTAAATTTATTAAATAATAGGTAAATATTATCACAAATTTAAAAACTACATGAAAACGGCTATATCAAGCTACACACGTCCACTATACATAACATATATGTGTTGACCTGTCACTTACAATGACAGTTCAGGTTATACTGGCTAATAAAATAAACCAAAAAAAAATAAACGTAATGAATTTATGGTTGCAATTCGACCGATCGATTTGATCTCTAGTTTTTATTAGAAATTGAACTGTTTTATCGTTTACTATAGATACCTACCGCTATTTAAAAAAAAATAGGTACTAGTTTTTGATGTGGCGACAACACTTTCTATGCGGCCTATAGGCAGCGGTCCAGTCGCAGAGTAGAGGTCGTCACTGACAAAGTGACAATACACACCGGTTGAAAACTTTAAGGATAGATGTAGCTCTGGAAGCTGTATGCTGTCGCTTTATGTAAGTCAAATCCTTCAAGTGATCTTTTCCTCAAGTTTTACCTGTCAAGTTGAGTTTTCCAAATTGGAAACTTCGTCATCAGTTACCACAAATCGGATTGCACAATGTATACGTTGATAGCGGAGAACATTACCAATTTTTAGGTACCTTCATTACCTAGGTACCTATGAAGCACAAACAAAATAGAAACTTAAAAAATATAAACATTGACGAATCTTGGATACATCACTTGTTCTTTTATTAAAATCAGATAGACACTAGGTATCAAATCAGTAGCGAATCAGATCGTTTGAAAGATTTATATAAATAAACATGTTACAATTTAATAAAGAAATAAAAAACACTAACTGCCCTGCCATAAAACGAATTACGCGCCATGCAGCTACCACATTGAGTACATCTAATAAAATTCTCTTCAGGTATTTAGAGATTATGGTGGAATAAAAAACACACATACTTACATGAACCCTGAAAACATTACACTCCTTTTTTGGGCAGTCGTGTAATTATTAAGAAGCCTGTAAGTACACATCATTCTGCTTATTGAACAGTCTATTGATTCTGCAGTCTAATGATAATTATTTATTATATAAAATGTTACCTAATGCTTTCATACAATAAAAAGGCTAATTTGCCCTCTGTTTGAACTGGACGTATAAAAAAACGTAATATTTTTTTAGATAGACCAGAGTAAGGTTTGTCACCTTTAAAAATATGTAACCACATATATAATATACATATTGAATGCACCAAATTTGGTAATACGACATTGGGTGATAATTCTTTTAGTATTCTTGCGGGTCCAATCGCTTTGTTGTCCATGTTAAACGTGAATACCTACTTTTTAAATCTTCGTAATGAAAAGTTAAATAAGTGAATCTCCAGGATTACAATAAAGTTAGGAATAAAGTAGCACGCCTTCATTAAAAAGTCTTCACACCACGTGCTCTACCCAGAGATCCTGTATATTTCTTCAATCTGTAGAAATAGAAAGTAAGTGCATGAAACGTGATGTCGAATAACTTTAGATACGCCATTTCCTCCCTCCATGATTGTCGATATGCTTCTATAAGTAATAAAGATATCAGCTAGAATTTATGATATATTTAAATAGGCGATAGACGCTACCGTCTGGCTTCTGCGTTACAGCCTTCACTGCATCAGCTGACAATTTTTCCACCGAGATACAGCCAACTAATGTTTTATTTATTAAAAGTAGCACGTAAACTATCGCATTACAAGTTTTCTTTTTGAAATTATGAAAAAAAAAATTACGGTTGTGGGAGGCTACCGTTGCTCAACCCACCCAAAGAACCGCAAGTGACGTTCACGAGTCTTGGTGATACAACTATCTGACGCATTATACTAGTCATCGCCCAAGAGGAACTTGGTCACAAAAATCATCACTAACTATCAAAAACAGTCCAACATTATTTACTTAGTTTTTATGAATTGTTTACTTATAGGTATCCATATAACTTTGTTGCATTACGAACTACAAGCAGACATCCGGCGCTCATATGCTTATGCATCAAAGCTTTTATACACGATAGATTTTTTGATTAGACTAAATAAGAGCACGCACCAAAATTGGTCCAAATAAAAGTTGAAATAGAATATTTTCTAACAAATAGAATAAGGTGTATCAATACATTCTCATATATTCTGATCCGTATTGGGTATGTATTGCAATCTAATAATAATAATGCTAACATCACGTCCGCACTGCAGTGACGTAATCCATTGTTGATTTACCTGCACTTCATACCTAGCCATGCTGCATCACTTAGATCAGTTCTCTTGTTGCCATGTTTAAAATAAACTTCAAGGGCATATGTACCTATGTAAATGATAATTATCTTCGGAACCATTGCACCCGTTTGATTTTATTCAATATTTGAAAGACAGATAGATAGATAACGCTTTATTTGTACATTATTAATACAGTGCAAGGTACATTTAAGCCTAATTTATATTCGGAAATTAGTGGCATAAAATTAATTTCATGACATTACTTTCACAAGCAATTTCACGTGTAAACATTAGATTTTACAATGCATGCATTTATGTCATGACTCATGACACTCAAATAGTTTCGTGCCATGCGCAAAATTTTGTTAAAACTAATGTCTTGCAACTAATTTCACGGTGTAATCGCGACGCGAAACTAGTGTTAGCAGCATCGCGAAAGCGCCTGCGTTGAATAGAAGCGAAAAATGTATCCTGTTAAGATATTTTGTTGGACACTTTATTCGTAAAAATTAAAATGATCTCCTAATTGCATAGCTCTCAGGATCTTGATCTGCTAACTCAAGAAATAACTACTGCACCTAAAAGTTTTCTTGCAAACCATTCTCATGACCACCAACGACTTTTCTTTCGAGAAAACTTTTTTGTAATTTAAATATTAACATTTGTACCATAACATTTTGCATTGTAATATTTTATTAGTTTATAATAAAGCTTCGATGCTAATGGAACCGTAATCAGCGATGCAGATGAATTCATGACACTATAATTTTCACGCAACAATTTACACAAGTAGAATCGAATAGAACTAAACTTTATTGTACACCAACAAAAAATGTTTTAACAAGAAATACATCAGGTGAAAATGTACAAAGGGCGGCCTTATCGCTGGAAGCAATTTCTCCAAGGCAACCTTTTGATGGACAAATCCACAATAAACAGATGAAATCATGGTAGGTGTGAGTATGGTAACTAACTTCATGAAATTAATTTTATCATGCGTGGCACTTGTTTCATAATGAAAATTCGGCTTTACATATATTAGGGCGGCCTTATTGCTAGATGCAATCTCTTCCAGGCAAGCTTAGGATGGATCAAAATGATTCGGAGAGACAGTGGCAGTTGGTGGTGTATTTGAAATTTCTAAAAATATAAAAATATAAAAGATACATTATTAAAGTTTTAGATAAGCTATATAATGTATATTATGAATAACTGTCGCTATTTACCTATAAAAAGAGACACAGTACAGGGCACAGCGAAATTACCATTCGCATGGATCCATAACACTGAGCAAGGTTCTCCATCCTGTTTACAGCGTTCAGAAGCCCGCATAAATACCTGAGGAGCTATTTATAAACAATTCAACAGGCGCAACTTGTATATCGCTAAGAGAGGATTTAGGTTATCAATAGGTTAGTGCGAATTAGCAGAGTACATACGATTGCATCTAAAATAACCTTGCTTGCAGCATACAGCTGTAAGTGTCTCTAGATAGTGTAGATTTTTTTTAGGAATATGCGTTCGACATACCAGCACCCAGAACAAGACCCTGAAAAAGCAAGCGTCATTACATTCAGGTGCAATCTGGAAAATTCTGAAAACACGTGGAATTGGGAAGTGACGTCGTAATACTGTTCCCCGTCGTACCGTATGCACCATTGAACAAAATAGACATTGATGAAACGAATGAAGAATGAATAAGCATGATTATTTGTTCTGTCTATGTGTAATTTATCTATAAAACGTATGTATTTAGAAATATATAAATATGTTTATCATCAGATTGGTCACAGATAAGATACTAGTTACTTCGGTCTGGTTACCATAGTAAAGACTCTGCCTAGTTTGTGATCAGACGGCCGTGCGTGAGGTGTCTCAAGTTATTATTAGGTATTAAATATAGCCTAAGTTATTTCTGGATGAAGTGGTTTAAAAATCACCTATTTTTCAGTTGTAAGGGACACTTTCCAAAATCTTTTGTACCACTTAGGGGTTCAATTTTTAAATATAATTTCTCATTGCATCACTTCTTACTATGAGGAGTCCACCTACATTTCAAGCTTGTTCATTTATACTTTGTGAGATTTCGTGATTAATCAGTGAGTGATCTTAGCTTTTATTGTTTAAAGGATTAACTGTGATATCAATTACGAGGGCACTACTGCAGTTCGGATTAATGCCCGTTAGTGTCTCAAGCCATTTTTTATTTAAAAAATCAAAAGGCTTCTTAGAGTTATATCCATGCCTACAACGCTGGTCCTGGCGTTTGACAAGGGTAGAGCGAGAGGCATTTCAGATGTATGTTAGGTTAATAAATATTAATTAAGAAATTTACAAAACTCAACTTTTATTGCAAATATCAACACAACACTTAAATACAGGTAGCTCTAATTATTATTTCTGCAGCCGCGCACCCTAGCGCCCCATAGTAATTGCCAACAAAATTTAACTGCCGCTGGAAATTGTTTTTGCTTTTTGATGCTTTTGACATCTGACGCCTAGAGCGACAGCTCCACTCGCTCTCCCCGTACGCCTTCCAAAGAGGATTGGTATTTTTTTGACAAAGGAAAACTATATACCTAATTTTAAATTACTATCATAAGATGTTTAATTATTTTACGTACCTAATAATAATTTAATTATAGACACCACGTGGACAACACGACATACCAAGTCATTGTTTGGCTACTTTTGGGTATTCTTTGTGTTTCTCTACAAACCTTGAGAGGAGTCTATGGCCTTGGATATTAGATAGGTTACTTACAGTCCATGGTGTAGTACGAGCGCAAACCATAATAATATGCTTTAAGCCACTCTTAAACCGGTTGGTATAGCACGCGAGGATGTTGAAGGACCCGGCGGTATATGTTGTGTGTATGTGGATGTTTCAGTAGTAGTTAGTATCACTAACTATTGTAAATATTTTTATTTACCTCCACGTACTATTTTGAGTTAATATATCATAACTAGTAGCGCCATCTATACGGATAGGACCAAACTATGACAAACTGATTACTATTTTGGTAGTAGTGCTTCATATTGGTAATAGTGTAAGATCATAGATGTCACTTTTACTGTTAAACTCAAAAACCATGATTTAAAAATGTTTGAATCTATTTTGTATAGTCCAAGCCTGGAACCAATGTTGTTGCGATAGCGATAGTATCCCTATCTACTTTTTTTCATATGCCCTAAACGCTTTAACAATATTGGGATCGGCCACAAACAGTTACCCTTTTGATAAATTAAGATTAAGGTGTCAAATCATAAAGACTAATATCAGCATTACAGAATTGTTTTTTATTCAACTTAATTAATAAAATTATCATAATTATATAAATTAAAAGAAAGATAAAAATTACATGATTTAAAAAATTTGCCTATGCATTGTTGTATCAAAAACTGTAGTATCTGTAGTAGAAACTACAGTCAAAAATTTGAAGTCTACAATAACATTCTTCGAACCTAAGAAACTTTGCTATTTTATTTTTATATTATTTATTTTATTAGTTTTTTACTATTAGGTATATAACTAGTTGCCTTATTTTGATACATGTACCTACTACTTACTGTTCATAGAAGAAATTGTAATAATTTAAAAAGTTATATCTCATGTCCCGGATTTCTTTCGGATTTTCTTTTTAATTCTTTTTCTTGTCATACAAAGTTAAATAACAAAGACATAGCAAGTTCATAAACTTGCTTAAGCTATGGGTCAAAATCGCGTGTAAAACTTAAACTAGGTAGGTACTTTTGTTCGTCGGAAAATCATAAGAAATAGTAATTTCACTATGCGCTCGTTTAAAACCATTAGCTTAATTGTTTATTAATCAAAATGTAAACATTTTGAAAAAACAACCCACTTTATTTCTATTTTCTTGCATGTTTAAGTTAATTTGAATTACCTACTAGCAGTAACCGCGCGGCTTCGTTCGCGTGTACATATGTATATATTTTGCGCGAAATCCTAATTATGTTTCCAAAATAAAAGTAGCATAGATTACTCCTTATAAAACTAGCTGTCTGACAGGGAAAGTCCCGTGGAAATCAGTCCACCCGTTCCGGAGATTAGTCGGAACAAATAGACAGACAGGTAGACAGACAGACAGACAGACAAAAATTATAATATAATATGTATATACATATAGAGGTGAAACTTATTATTACAAGTTTAGTTTAGTTATAAGTTTTGGGCTTCACCGCAGTCGGGTGAAAATATAAAGGTATGAATGACAGTTTGAACTCAATATTTCGAATTCGTCTCAGCATTTCAGCAGCCGAGCCGCTCTCTTCGCTATACAATCTACCTTCCCACGAATTTCGCACCGGGTCAATATGGCTTGTTGATAAGGTTGCTTATGAGTATTGCAAATTCTAAAGCTATTAGTAGAAAAACAGCTTTCATACTCTTATATTTTTGTTATAAATTGAGTTATCAACGAATGGAGGTGATTTTGCTCTCAAATTCAAGGAATTGCCGAGTTTTTGCAATTCATGTTTTTATAATTAAAAATTCGTTATGTCCTTTCAGTTATTCTACTAGTTGGGAAACAAAAAATAAATGTAAAATCATTATATAATCATAGTTTTGTAAAATGAGTATGATAATTTGGACATTCTTCTACATATACTATGTCTACCAATTTTCAAGTCCATAGATCCACTACTGGACATCAGTCCTTCCTCAACGATTTCCTAACGGCTTGCATTATTATATTTAGTTTATCTTATCTTTTATATTCCATTGAAAAATATATTACGTCGCATCATCAAATTTATGGTCATCTTACAATAAAAACGATCACGTCAAGTCTTAAAGATGATTTTCACAATTTTATTAATAATATTATTTTAATAATATATTTACATCTGATAACTAAGTTACTTATACAACACTCGTACTTATATTTTTGAAGAATACTGTATATTTGAAGGTAAGTTACTGTGCAAGTAACCGGTGCTGCTTGTGGGGATCGAGTTCGCACTTGTAGAAGCAGTCACATTGTCAGTGTTCAATTCCTTGTTTGATGTTGTTGTGTCCGTAGTTCTGTAACACAAGGCGTTAGAAAATGTATGTATGTAGTTTAATATTAATCGTGGCACGTGACTTGTAAATGAACTGAACCTAGTGCTAGTAACGTTGCTTTAGGTCTGGCTCTGCATACACAAAGCTTCTCAAAACGTGGCATTGCTTTTATGTAGGTGGTCCACAGGTAATTCTTTACCATTTTACTTACTGTGAAGATGTTATAAACTATTCATTTGGGGACAGAACTGGGGACTGGTTATCGATAAGGTGGAGGTCAGTTTGGTCCATTTTACCATAAAAGATGCTTCATGTTACATGGGGTACACTTTTGTATAAACCTATTCATTTCACCGGGTGGAGTGCGAAGCTCGGTGCACGGTTATGTTACGGCGTCGACAAATCGGTAGGTATTTGTTCCTGACCCGCCTGCGACATGTCGAAAAGTGATCTCTGATGATAAATAATCGGAGATCTAGTTTTCTTAAAACATCATAAATATATAGTAATGAAACTTACTTAGATTTTAAACATAAATTAAGCAAGTTGTTAGCAGGGGCTTCCACCAACAGAAACAGTAGCAGCGCAACTACAGACCCCCAAAATATGACACCAGCGGCTGAATTCAACTAGAAAATAAATAGATATTAGTCATATTATCTATTTACGTGACTAAAATTACTAGATTAGGTACAGTCACGTTTTTGCCTGCACGGATGTGTGTAACCGTGACGAAAATGCTTCTGTCCGTCTCCAGGGATAATATAATGAAATATCCAACTAAATTTGGATGAATTTAACATAAAGGATAAAATAAATCCTCTTTACGTCTAAATATTTACGACTTAAGTTACGGCCTTATCTAGAACCTTGGTTTCACACATTTTCAGACTGACAGATTCAAAACTTAACACCAGAGAAACATACTAACAATTTTTCCTATATTATAAGAATCGAAACCTTATGATAGCACGTAGCATGTAAGCGCAAGCTTATGAAAACTCTTTACACTAATTACGGTGCCTTTAAAAGTCAAGAATTTTCAAGTTTGAAAAGATTAGAAGCAGCTGCAGCTAAAGGAGGCAGCCACGCAAGACAGTGGTTTCTCCATTGATACTGCAACGCCCCTTGAGGAAGCTTTAAAAACGAATGTTTAAATTTTGTTTCGTGTTCAGGGAGTATCTAAATCAGGTTTGAAAGGGTAGTTTGTTATACTCCTACTTCTTTTAAATATGAATACCTATGGTTTCTTAACTGTGCTATACATCGGTTCTGATTTTGTGGTGGTATAATAAACTTACGATTTCAAAATAGTCATTATGCTGAGGATTTCTGGTGGTGAAGACATTGCGTGTGATCATTGTTGCGTGCGCCAGGTACAAGCCGTAGGCTAGCCGGCTTAGAGGTACCCACGGGTACCAGCTCAGGAATGACTTCACAATCGCTGAAAGATACATAATATAAACATAATTTACATATACATTTAGGACAATAGACATATAAGGATTTGGCTTAGTAACTTTCATAACTGTACAATTAATAAAGACACATTAAACATAGATTAATAAGAAATAAAGTCGTAATCATTCAGTCAGTATCAATAAAGGACGATTTTGATCATCACATGATGATGATGTGTGATACGGTAATTTAAAATTTAGCATTGCTTATCAAGTGGACCTTCCCTGCTGAATGTTGTACCTGGAATTCTGAACAAGTTGGGAATGTCAGTGCCAAACTATTAATTTTGTCAAATACGACAGTTAGCAGGGAGGTGGACTAAATTATTTGAGAAAATTTTAAGTAAAAATTATTGGCAATGTCTTTCAACTATCTGACTCATACGTAGGTAGTAGGTACTTACGGACATGTCCAAAAGAACAGCAAAATACCAATAGCACCACACCGCACGCCCAGACAGGCCTGTTAAGTGCAGCATACACAGCTCCCTCTAGGGGACTGACGCTCCTCCACAGGAATGTACTACCGTAGAGCATTACGACTAACATCAGAGTTAAGGCTGAACATGTGCCTAAGATTGACCATTTCTGTGGGCAACAAATGAATAATATTTTTAAACACACCCGAATATGACCAACAAAGTGAGTGATAACTCTGTCAAAGTTATTTAATTTATAACGTAAACAGTGTCGGACTCGATGAAATAGTTTAGCAATCAACCCAACCAGCAATCCTTTGCTATATTTACGTGAACCATTTCAGGAACACGTGCCACTTTCTCGACTTCACACAAACAAAATATTATAAACTGGCATCGCCCCGCGGTTTAACCCGTGTAAGTCCCGATCCCGTGGGAATATCGGGATAAAAAGTAGCCTATATGTTAATCCAGGTCTCCAACTATCTACATACCAAGTTTCATCGCAATCGGTTTGGTAGTTTTGGCGTGAAAGAGTAACAAACCTCCATCCATCCATTCAAACTTTCACATTTATAATATTAGTAGGATGAAATCAGATCAACCACATTATTGTGAATGTAAAGGCAAAGTCTTTGCCACTAGAAATCAGAATTTAGTGGATTTTAATGGTTATGAACTTGACGAGATTTTTGTTTAAGTACGTATGCAAACAGTTACCTAAGCAACAAAAAAACTCGTCAAGTTCATATTAAACTTCACTTCTAATAAACTTTACTAGTCCCTCGGCACTCAGGTTTGCGTGTTATCGTCAGGTATTGAGTTCAATGTTAGGTTCAATTATAATAATAATAATAACTTGACACACCTCAACACGGCCGTCTGAACCCAAACTAGGCAGAGCCTTTGTTATGGTAATCAGACTGTTTATAAACATACTTATATAATTCTAAATACATACATATTATAGATAAATTACACCCAGATACAGAACAAATGATCATGCTCATCACACAATTTTTTATCCTGGGTGGGAACCGAACCCAAGTCCACTGGCTAAGCAGTCAGGATCACTGATCAATAGACCAACAGACCCGTCAATTCCCGGGTTTACAATGATTATTGATGTTGGGGTTTTCTGTTAAATTAGGTAAAGCGTGTAATAATTTTCTGCCTATCCCTTTGAAAATATTCAGGTGTTCTTTCTGATCTCCCTAGTTCCCTATAATCTTAGATATAATGTTAATAAACAAAAAAAAGTTAAATACCTGTTTAATTTTATTTACAGATGTATTAGCTTTGTATTTGACGATTACCCAGCCGCTGTAGAATCCGACCAGGTAGGCAGCGTACCGGGTGTGGCTCTTGATGTAGGCAATGTGATAGTCTTCCTTGCCACGAGGATTCCTCAAGAACCTGATGAATTGGCGAAAGTGCATAGATAACAATGGTAAATACTTTGATTAATTAAATATATAAATTCATAAAAAAATCGTTTTACTTTTTCCATATAAAACGCCAATTTTATATGTAAAGACCTAATAATTAAAAGAAACTCGGTGGATATATCGAATCCACCCACCTATGGATCTATGGCAACAACTAAGCATAATCTTCAATTAAAAGCGATAGACACGGCAGACAAACCAAACCCCCTTAACAAACTGCAAGAGTTCATTCGCTGTCGACTTTTGCGAAGTTGAAACACCCGTTGAAGTATCACGTCGTGCTAGCCGAAGATTACTATGTTATTTCCCAAGGTTCTATCTACATATATCTATACCAAAAATTCATAAAGATTGGTTTAGCGGTTTAGGCGTGAAAACGTAACAGACGTAATCACATTGTGAGGAAAACTCCGATAATGGGTGGAATAGCGGCTAAGTGTATGGGTAAACATAAGTTAAAGGGCCTTTTAAGTGATTATCAACTCGGGCCCTGTCTCGACGGATACTCGTTCAAATTTTTTGATGAAATACTTACTCAATAGTAAATAGTTGAACTGCAGCGAGCTGATACATGTAGTTAATGACTCCTGGCACGACGATAGCTCCAGTTGTAAGTACTGCTGCTATTACTAATCCAAGTTTAGGCCACTGTTTGTACAATCCGTACACCAGTACCGTCACTACGAAGAAGTGGAAGTCACACGGTATGTACCAGGATGTCACCATGCACTGTAAACCATACAATCTTTACATCGTCATACATATGTATAAATAAAACTAGCAGCCCGCCTCGGCTTCGCACCGGTAGCAGAGCATATATGCCTACATTTTTTCTTTATTGTGTATTAATCTTAGAAGTTAGACATATAGCTTTGCTATATTGTAACATATATTATTATGAGGAAGAACCACAATACATTGTTTTCATACAATTCTATTGGTTTACGCGCCAGTAAAGCTTCCAGTCGGCATGATTATTTCCGACATCTTCAACAATCGTCGTCATATTTCAGCAAATTTATACAAAACCCTAATAAATTATACACCTAAACCTTCCTCATGAATCACTTTATGCGTGCGTGAAAACCGTATGAAAATCCATTTGATACTTTTGCAGTTTACCGCGAACAGACAGACAGACAGACGTGGCGGTGGACTTTGTTTTATAATATGTAGTGATCTAATAGAAATATAGGAATGGAGTATGTATTACAGAATGGCTGAGTTACTTAGCTCTGGCCTAACGTTATAAAGATAGGTTCTAGTGTCAAAGATGAATATGGAAAATCTGGACTCATTTCCACCATATCTGTAGCTCAACTAATAATTTGGTTGGAACTAAAGTCACTATTAATAATTCTCTCGACGTGGTTGCATTCAACGAATGAGACACTGCAAAATATGTACCGTTTTCCCATACCATCAATACTATGTCGACCTTACAAGTACAAATGCATTTGTTATCTGGTTCCAGTCAAAGTTTGTTTCGTTTGTCAATTCTTTCGTGATAATTAAGTAATTTATAACCTTTCATTATATAATATAATCAAAGTTTATAACGGGTGTAAGAGACGGCCTACCGAATCTTGAAATAGTGGTTTCAGACCATAATTAATTCTGAATCGAAAATCATTAGAATTTTCTGTCGGAAATTTCAATTCTTTTTTTTATTTTATATTTTTTTGGTTAAAAGTGATATCATAATGAGTAAACAGAACATTTTAGCAAAAAAAAAAAACAGTAACCACCCCATACGGTAAAAAACTGCAATGTAATCAATTAAACAACATTTATGCGATCAGCTCTTTCAGCGGCGCCGAACGTAAGGCCATTCAGCGTACCGCACAAAAATTATACCTACGTTTGTTACGTTTACATTGTCTAGCAAAATCAAACTAATGACTGTAAATTCCTAATCTCGCATTTTTATGATGAACCACATATCCATTTATAATATAATAAATATATTGTTGTTTTTAAAGTATGTTTATAATACTCACAATATTTTCTGTGTCAACGTAATTGCTGACCATGAGCAAATTCAGCCACCAGTTCTTTCGGCACTGTTCGGTGTCCTGTGCTATTGCCCTGTTCCAAAGCGGACCACTTCCGGTGTAAGGGAACACTGCGCTTATGTAGAAGATCATTACAGCATAGGCAACTATCAACCTTCATTAAAAACCATCATATATTATTGACTCTATTTTACAAAATACTGCTTTCTCCATATATTTATGACACCTATGTTCATGGGCGTACCCAGCTTTTAGCCCAAGGGGGGATCAAAATTTGTTTCTGTGCTCCCAGGGGGGGACAAAATTTATTATTATGTATGTAAAATTTTATGACGAGCAGTGGTTGAGTAATTAAAGGATGAGAGCGTATCAAATAAACTCACTTTCGCCATTCTATATAATATTAATAATCCTTAGATCAGGGCTGCCAGTAAGGTTAACTTATTTTATACCGCCGAGCCTCAGAACTTATACAAAATCATGTACTACAATGACATATTATACAAAATCAGTGTTGTACAGCGTCACTCGTCACTCTTTGGGGATTTTAATAAAATGTGTTTTAACTTTAACGTATAAGGGTTCAACAGTGTACTACAGAAATGATTTGTTTTAAGTATCTTGATGTGCATGTACGTACTTATTACGCTATAACATCAGTATTGACATTGTATCCAATTATACAATGCAATCTACTATAGAAACAGGATACATAAGATAACCGAATTATACGAATTTTGTATCCAATTATACAAACTGGCAGCCCTGTTAAGGATTACGATAGAATAGTGTCGAAACCAGGACAGTTGATATTTTAGCGTTTAAAAAAATCAACCCCTAAAAAGGGTATGTGATGTGGATAGTTATGCAGCGTGGCTGACAGCCTTGTAGACTTACCTGACATATCTTTGCAAGATGATAATATATTTCACTTTCTTCAATTTCTCCAAACTTGTGATAGTAAGAAATCCAGAAAGTAGAAAAAAAGTGTCCACGAAGAGATCGTTATGTAAAACCAACATACCAACCGCTGATTGAACGTCCTGTGAATGTAAATAACATTTTGCTCATAAAATAACAATATTCTTGACAAACTTTCTATGAGATAACTTTCGAACTATATAAGAAAGTCGCATCGCGCTCATACAACCTGTGCAGGTGTGACGACGAAAATATGGAAGAATACCATACCTGCATACACTGTGTGGCAAAGTAACCAAGTACCCGGTCCTGCCCCTACCCTGGGGGACGATGGAGTTTTGTTGAGGGTTTCATATTTTTTATTTATTTGATTATTTATCTCACCAAATTATATACGAAATGCTAGTTTAATAAGTAAAGAATAATTCTGCGGTTTTTTTACCAAAGTATAGAAATGCTCATTTTTAAATATCCCTAAACTTGAGAAATAATTCTTCTTCCATACAATCTTTCATACCATATTTTAACCCCTTCAATCTTTAATTTCCCGACAAAAAGCAGTATGTCCGTCTCCAAGGTCTAGTCTACCTCTATACTAAAATCACTTCACGTGTTCACAGGTGAAGTCGCTTTTATTACAGATTTTCGTCGGTAGTCCTGAACAAGCCAGTGTCACTATGGCTATGGACCCTAT
This sequence comes from Euplagia quadripunctaria, assembly GCA_963859945.1. NCBI lineage: Eukaryota > Metazoa > Arthropoda > Insecta > Lepidoptera > Erebidae > Euplagia > Euplagia quadripunctaria. Next base: position 11,224,231 of record OY982577.1, read on the forward strand.
TGCTTTATAAGGCACACAAGTAATTTTATAATTTGATAAAACTTTAATTATAGTAATCGTTTTATAATTAATATTAGATATGGTACAAAATAGATTGTTGAGTGCTGTGTTTTTTTGAAGTGAAAACTTCTTTAGGCACTCGTGACCGTCACGCTAATAATACATATAAAGATCCACTAGAAGGCGTTAATCTAAACATTGAGTTCTGTCAGTTCCTTATTAACCAATGTCACCAACCTGCTAATGTGACGTTTTAAGTTCGTCGTTACGTTTAAGTTTTCACTTCTGTTGGAAGTCCCATGACTGCCTATTTTTTCTAGAAGGAATTCTGAAGGAATTTTTAGGTCGGGGTGATGCATATTCGCAACCCTTAATAACAACAACAACAATAACGTTCATACTTTGACAACCAGTAAATATCCTTTAATTTAATTACCCGAAGTAACCTCTAATGTTTTAGTTTCAATTTCAATACGTTGCATTAGAATAATTCCGTATGTAGTTAAATAATGCAAATTTCATCACGTCCTAAAAACAATAATAGGTGACTACTGTCGTCTGAAAATAACGCCATCTATCAATTTCTCTTTACATGTGTAGGTATCTCACAATTCTTTTTGACCTTAAACGTTTCATAATTTAAAAGCTACTGTTGGCAACACTATTATGTTCCCAACATTAGTACCAATTTTCAGCTGAATGCGAATTTTTACAAGCTTTTTTCGAGTTAAGTTGACGGGACTAATAGCAATCTTATCAATGATAACAAACCATCAATAAGTGCGGACTGGTGCGGACCGTCAATGACAACTGTCAACCTTGTAATTTTTTTTTTTGATGGACACGGAGAATAAAAGTTTTGTTTATATTCAGCCTTAAAATCAGACTAAATAAAAAATAAAACGTTATTCTCAAAATGCAGGTGTTTAAAATTCTGTTTTTAATATCAAAATATTTTATCCAAAAATATTTTATTAATTACAATTGGAATTTAGAATGGAAGGAATTTTTTGGACAACTCCTTACTAACAATGTTAGGCTCCCTCTATCTAAACTATTTACTTACATCCATTTGTTACATGTGGGCATCTCACATTCTCTGTAGGGAGAAAACTGAAAATCAATACCTGATCAATTGTAAGTCCGTCGCTGATTGGCCCAGCGTTATATATTCCGATCTGGTGATCAAAGACAATGAGGCACATCGTCAAGTATCGTATGCCATAGAACACTTCAACACCTTCTTTCTTCATGTACAGTAGCTTTGAAGCATTTTGTTTGAGATCAAATGCTTCAACGATGCGGTTTCCTGGAAATATATAGTATGAAATTTAACTTATTGCTTGATCCAGTGGCAAATATTGAATGACTTTAAGCCACTGTCGAAATTAATCATAAAACAAACCAAACTTTGTTCTAGATTTCCCCTTTAATTTATTCCACCTCTTGGTAAAACTAGTGGCACTAATAAATATAATGAATATAGACAGAATTAACATTGCACTTCAGAGAGGTGTTACAAGCTTTCTGGAACCATTACCCACTTCGCCCACTTCACCTGCACAAGACTCGGTTATCTGTTAATCAAGGATGCAGTTTCTCTGTTCGCTATATTCCATTCAAATCCATGTGATCGAACAACGAATACCATGACGAACTGTGTATGATTAAGTTTAATGTAAATAAAGCATCCTATACAAATTGCAATGTAAAACAGTGTCTCTAAGAAAAGTATAAAATGACTTACTTTTCCTGTCAGGATCTACGTCCTTTCTTCGATTGTTCAAGTAAGTGCAGATAAGGCAAATTAAAGTTATTGATCCCATAACTACGCTGCAAAATAAAATATGAAATAAATATTGGTCATCGCCGTCGTCATGATACTTTTGATATTCCCTAAAATAATTTGAATTTAAATGCTTAACGAGTCCAAGTGGATGGACATGAATGGACAATTTATCTGTATTTTTACCTTTTTTAACGTGTGTTTTAGTCGTTTATATACCGGAGTATGACTGTATGGACTAATGAAATATATGTAATAAAATTAAAGTGTTATTAAATTGTAATAATATATTCATTTATATTTTGATCGACGAAACATTAATACCATTTTTTTAACACCAGGTTATAGGGTATTTATGCCCTGCACTATTTTATTTATGTTTAGTAAGCTTAGCTATTTACGTAAGACGTAGTCTGTAAAAGTAATATGTTGTCTAGACGATTCTTTCACTGCTCAAACCAATTAAAAATTACTTTGTTTAGGGCTTACTGCTAGTCTTTCTACACCAGCCAACTTTGGTATAAGTACACGAAGAGTGAGTATAACACTTTTCTTGTACCATATAATAACACATTCCAGGTCATGCTCAACTTGCCCTGGCGGTGTAGTGCGACTAAGATGTTCGCTGAGAACAAAGTTTCTGAATTCTTTTGCAGTCCTCAGAAAGCTCAAGGAGACATTTAGTACGAGACTCAGTGAAAATACCAATAGTATAGTCACCGCTGTTTATCGTAGTGCGTACCCCGGCTGAGGGAGATATTTAAAGTAAATATAATGTTTTCCAAATGTGCGTTTATTTTTTATGTCTCGGTTAGCGGTGAAACGGGTTTACTAGTTGTTATGCTTAAGTCCTTTTCTTTGGTTCTTTGTTTATTATATAATTTTTAAAATCTGATTGTTTCTCTAAGTGTCTAATTAATTCAGGCATAAGATACCCATCTTATGCCTGAAATAAACTATTATTATTATTTTCGACAGAGAATCAATTCATTTGGAATGCCAATTTATTTAGATGTCAGATGAATGTTTTATCAACATCTTATTAGAAACTCTTCCCTGCTGCCGCATTGTCATCTTGAAAAGCTGTCGGTTTGCCTTCAGAGGAAAAACAGGTGCCAAATCAAAGTCTTGAAAACAATAAAATTAAAATATTTTTACACGGTCAATGGCTGTAGTTTGAGTGAACTTTACACATTTATATTTAAGCGAAGTATAAAGTCTCTTTCAAAATAAGAATTGCCAAAAAAATTTACCCGTTATCACGTTCTTTATATATCATACTAGCGACCCGCCCCGGCTTCACACGGGTGCAATGATGATACTAAATATACTAAAGAATGTCTTTATATACAACGTTCAAAGATTTTTTGTCATTAGACAATACAAACATGTTTTCTTCAGAGGTTGAAAGAGCGACATATAATTGGCCATGTGAAAAACACTCAACGCTCAAATCTAAGCTTGCAACATTGAAAGTTTGACCCTGCAATTTATTAATGGTCATTGCAAAAGATATCTTTGCCGGAAATTGTCCGGCCCTCTGGACAATTTCCGGCAAAGATATCTTTTGCGGCGGTACCGGCCAGAGGGCCGGTACCGCCGCAACAGCTGTCCCTGCATTTTAAATCTGTAATATCTTCCAAAATATTCATTGGAATTACATGCTGTTAAGGGCCATTTTGATCTATATTAAATGCACAATGTATTTAAGGTACTTAATTGGATAAGGATTAATGCTGTGTTGCTTAAAATCGCTTCGTAAATAAGCCATTATTTCTCGTAAAAAGTAAAGGGTAAAAAATGGTTATTGTGGGTTATCCCTAAGAGATAGACATATACCATAGCGGACTTTTTTGTAGACCTTTTTAAGGTGTACAATACTGTGGTACATTATTTTGATCTATCTCATAGGGTTCAGCCAGCGTTTGCAATGTAAACGCAAAAAAAAATGTGTTTATTTACGACATCACATTAGAAACCTCTAAGTTATCAGTATTTCTCTACTATATTATGCATGTATTATACATATAAACCTTCCTCTTGAATCACTCTATCTAATAAAAAACACAACAGCATCAAATTCCGTTGCGTAGTTTCAAAAATCTAAGCATACATAGGGACAGACGGACAGCAGGAAGCGACTTTGTTTTATACTATGTAGTAAAGATTTCGTTTACACCCTCACCGTCATCAAAGCATTTCGCAAATTTATGAAACAATTCATTTGGAATGCCGACTTATTTAAATGTCAGATGAATGTTTTATTAACATCTTATTAGAAACTGTTCACTGCTGCCACATTGTCATCTCGGAAATTGGTTATTTAATTGAGGTTATGCCTCAATTAAATAACATACATAAAATCAATATTATAGCAAAGACATATGTACTAACAAGAAAGCATAAAACAGCCCATCAAGATCCCTGTGATCTTCGCTGCTTTGACATTCCTCCTTGATTGTGATATTACTCTTCATGCGGGTAGCACCAAGATGGCTGCGCGCGAGCATCACGCCGAGGAGTCTTTCCACCGTGCGAGGCGCGCACGCAGACGGAACGCATGCGCCCCATGTCAATTCATTCAGAGCACGCGTGTGCGGTGGATGGTACTGTGAAATATTATGTGTGATATAAAAATGATTAGGAAATTTGGCAATACCTTATACTTAATATATTTCTGGCAACCCCATGCAATAATGTCAATTTCTAAGTTTTGTCGTTATTGCGTAGAGTTGCCAGAAGGTTGTCTGCAGGGGTTCTGCAGGGTGTGGAAGGTCTTTCTTCTTAGGGTATCCCGAGTCCCCTGCAATAGATTTATTTGTGACGGAACACCGTGTGGTTTTAATCGGTTCGAGTCCGGCCTACCACTTCACCCTCGGCTCCGGTGAGGTAATGACCCGTGTGGGTTTCCACACATCAAAAAAAGGGTTGCCAGCCAAAGTTGAAAATTATTTTAAACATTGAATAAAACATAAAGAAAAAAGTCTGTACATATATTCGTAGAGTCTTCGTAGCAAGCTGCTACGGAAGTAATTCAACATAAATATTTTAATAGGTAACATAATGTTTATATACTCCAATAACAAACATCACATTACATCAATTAATTGCAGGTTATTGACCCAGGACGTATAGACCTGAGACGATAATTTAAACAAGTTTTTTTTTTAATACTAAATGCTTGTGTTAGGAGTGGGTCCACATCGGTAGTGCACTGGGTGGGGTTCGAACCAGCAACCACTTGATCGCAAGTCCCACGCCTTAGCCATTACGCTACCGTCGCTTTTTAGCAACACGTGATGATAATGGAATAAACCTGTTAGAAGTTTGAATTAAAATTATTTTTTGAGATGTATACTATATAATAATTTAATAAAATAATGCCTCCCTACCGCGTCTAATAGCAATTCGGTGTGAAAGAAGAAAGGTATTATTAGGAATATTTTCTAGTCGGTTCAAATCAGGGTTTTGTTTACTAAGGCATTTTTACATATAATAAGCACGTTTAATAAAATAATTACAGTCATTAAAATTGTCAGAAACTAATAAATGAATTCTTAAAAAAAATTGCTACTTTACCTGAAGAAAATCCAAAGCAGACTGGTACGGGTAAAAACGTTTCTCAACGCGTCGTCGCACAGCGTTGTCGGTTCTTTGTAGAACAACCTCAGCCAAGCAGTACTTGGTCTTCAGATTTGGATGTGTTTTAGACCAAGGTGCTTGTATACATTGGTCAAAATTACCCAATTGGTATCTATTGCCGAACAGAAGGCCTTGAGGTTCGGATGATAATGCATCCCAATCTGTGTGATAATGAAATTTATTTTATATTTGTATTAAACAAGTTTAAGATTTGTTTCATCTGATTTATGTATTCATAGTAAAAGTGGGGGGCACAGGTTTACAGAATAAATTAAGTAAGACTTCGTACTAATTTACAGATAAACTTCAGTACATTCAAATGTATATACTAGATGGTGTCCTGAAAACCAAAATAGAAGATTCAGTTCAGTTCAGAGTTCAAAAGTGGCATCTTCTGCCGGAAAATTGCAGCTTCTGTAAATTTCTAAAGTCATCAGTTGAAACGATTGCATTTGTTTTATTAACTTCATTCAATTCAACTTACACTATCGTATTCTTGACCATAGACATACTTATTATGTATATGTATTTTACGCTTCTATCGGTTCTATCGGAAGAACATATCTATTATGTGTTTCGCCTCTAACATCTACAGTTCGACCATTATCACGCTTCATGTAAACAGGATAACAGTTTACTACTTCACGGGTTACCACACAAAATTCTTTCTCTTTTTTTCAACATTCTCCGTATAAACCGCATTAGTAGCTTTTTAACGTTTTCATCTAACTTTGGATGCATTTGTCGATTGGGAATGTCACAACAAACAATCTCATCAATAAGCTCAATTGTAACAAGTTTGACGTTTTTCCACAGCGTAATTAAAATATGTGTGTGTGGTAAACCATGCTTTTAAATGAAATTCTATAGTATAAATTAATGCAACAATTTTACTAAAAAAATATTTTGTACGTATGCATCTCCATAATTATTTTAATTTGGGTTTGAAAACTCGAACAATTATATCAGGCCTGAAATTCAAAGCATTAGGAATTTGATTCACAATTTCAGGCCAATTAGGATACATGTCATCGTTATAAATAAACTCCATTTACCATAAGGCTGTTCACAAAACATCTAAATAGTTCAGATACACATTACGTGGTAAGCCAACAAATGATGATGGAAGAAGAATTCGACGTCCATCATTTAAATTAGGATTCAAATTTAAATAATCAGTGAGATTTTTAAACAAATCAGGTCTTATATTTGTTTGATTTTGTTTAATGAAATGCAAACATGAGCCTTCAATACATGTATATCAACTATCCACTGTAGAAACTAATATTGCCAATCAGTGTAACTGGATCTCTGAGCACAAGAGCATTAAATGTACTTGCTATGTTATGATTTATGTTATTATTATACCATCCAGTATCACCATTAGGGAATAAAATAGGATATGCCAAAGGATCTAATGAACTATTTTAAACAGAAATGTTACGGATGGTAGAAATCACTTTATTATTGAAAGCAACAATATTTCTTTCTAAAGGTTCTCCATCTGTAGTACTAAAAATAACTGCAGCCGAATACCATCACTAAATCTTCTAATTATTATTATTAATTATTATCTTAACTTTTAAAACCACACCTCCTTACAGTTATTGTTAACAGTTTCATTGTGAAATTCATGAATCGATTTAAAAGATCTTAATTTTAAATTTAATTCAATTGCATTGCGATTTCCCTCATAAATTGATTATCGCAAAGCATATTTGCATTTTTACGTAACCTCAAATCAACCGCAGTATGAACATCATAAAAATACAACTGCGCATAGCACGGACTCTTAGAATATTCATTTACCAAAGCACCAGCACGAAGATAAAACACATCATTAATGTTGAAATGAAGGACTCACTGCATCAAATTTGTATCAATTTTTGCTTTTGAACTAACCATTGCAAATGCTGAGTTATAGGCACGAATATTTTTAAAGAGAATTATTTGAATTTAATCCATGGAACAAACGATTAAAAAAACTATTTTGAGACAATGGCAGAAAAAAACTTTTCTTTTATGACAACACGATGTGAAAGAAAATTAATCATTTTGAGTAATTTGACATGAGAATCTACAGTTGTGACTAATACCCTGGAACAATATTCAAAGCACATTTAAAACTATCTTTAATTTGTTTTATATTATTTTCATTATCAATTTAATTTTGAATATTTCCACGTGTATTTCCGTAGAGATAATTATTTCTATTTTGTTTTCTTTTGATTTGCCCAGAGAATGTACGCCGCCTACATATTCAATTGCGGCGTACATTAATATTTCTATTCCTTAAAAAAAGATCATTACTTAAATAAACCTGAGGTTTCTCTTCTAAGCTTCCTACCAATATATGTCAGCCTCTTACTCCGAAACTTTCATTCAGAAGTAATAACAAATCAAATAGTACATACCCCAAACTGCCCAAAGCGTGAAGTTCTGCAAACTATAAAGAAGACGATATATGTGATCCAAACAGGGCTTCTCGTCGACACTCCATTCCTGGTTTTTCAATGTAAACAATACGTCATCAAGATAAACGTTGCTTGGTTCTTCTTGCACTTTTTGGGAATTATCATATTTTTTATCAATCGAATCTTTGAAAAATTCATTTCGAGGCTCATTTTCAGACGGTACTTGAGTTGTCTCACTAAGGTCGGGATGCTTCAGGCGATCGGTTACGTGACAACTAATTGTACTAAAGGCAATAATGCCATAGAATATCGCGTAGATATACTTCATTGTTCGCTTGGCTATAAATGTTAACTGAAAAATATACACGATGAACTTTAGTTATAAAACAATAATGTTGCGCAATTAATGTCAGGCAATGGTTGAGTCTGTTGGCTATTATTTCCCATTGTAAGTGTGGCGTGCACTGATGTAGGGTAAGTAAATAAGCATAAAAACTTTAAAAGTAGAGGTTGTCCGACTTGTCTGTGGAATGTTTTAAATATTGTTTGTAAAACATATTATGACTAAGTATTGCATATAAGTGTTAGGGAAACACTTGAAATTAGGCAGATTAGTTGGTTCCTGACTTTTGTAATTCCTGATAAACCTATTCCTTTTGCAATAAATACGATTAACAATTTCGTGAAACAGAATGCAAAAACAATTTTTTTTTTTTTGTACTCTTAGTTGTGTATCTTTGTAGGGTTAGGTAGACATGTATTATGCCCACATTTCACCAGCCATATTTTAGTCCCAAGTAATAGGGGCGAGCCTACTACTTCCCGGTAGTAAACGTTTACACTCAAGGACCTTGAGATGCTCTTCAATTCCTATGTCCTTTTGGAGCACCATGGCGAAAGAAGAGATATTTCCAAGAAATCATCAGTGCGCTAGCCTTGGCAGTTAAAATGGTGAGGGAGAGGCCATTCTGTGAAATCGACGGTTGCAGGAGTAGAAAAGTTCTCGACATGCCTTTATGAGCAGTCAGCCGGTGCTTAAGAAGGCGCGCCTTGCAGTTCATAATAGCGTACTGGTGCTCACCTTAATGTAATGTAGCGAGAGATGGTTATTGCTGAAAAATTATGATAGCAGAATAAATGCTGTTGAAATGAGATCACTGCGAAGTATGTGCGGATAACGATTTGTTGATAGAAAGAGAAATGCAGGCGTCGCATTACAACTTATGTAAAAAAATATTTTGTAGATTTTAATGATAAAGGGTTTGCTTGAATGCGTTAGTTTTAGGATCTACCCAAAACTAAATCTCTACATAGCTCATTTATTTAGTAAAGTTATAACGCATTTATTCAGTAACCATATAACACATTGGAGCAACACAGTTACTTTAAATGTAAGTAAGAGAACTGTGGTTTATAAATTAATAGAAGTGGTTATGGACATTGTGAAATTGCGCCATCTACTCATTTCCAAAAGGTACAAAAGCATTAAATGTGTTTAACTGAACATGTTATTTGTTTTCGTTAGCACAGACATGTCATGTACGAGGGTTGAAAATAGTTCGTCAGTGCAAATATAGAGGGCACTCTGAACAAATTTGTTCGATTTAAGGATGTTCAATCTAAAGTTCATGATATGTTCAATTTTTTTATATTTAAGACTGCTATCGAAAGTTAATTATGTAATGTTTAAATCTTCTACAATACTCAGCAGCATTTATAGTTAAATTCATGATTTTGATAACGTCGAAGTTATCTTTCTATAAATTTACGCACTGCCATAGAATGAAATCCATTACCAAACAGTATTATGAAAAAATGAAGAATTCATAGTATGTAAGTAATTTCTAAAACATACTACGACGTCCTCTATGCAGCTTGTCGATTTCCTAAATGAAGTGAATACTGACCAGGAGTTTGGTGGGCATTGAGGGAATATAGACTTAAGAAGGTACAAGGAATAGGCAGACGAGATTAACAAATGATTCATCTGTGAAAATATAGGTGACGTTGCTCGAAATCATACATACACAATGCGCAGGTTTGGAATTACAGAAATCTGTAGGTACTCGTATATCTTTTTCAAATGGATCGAGGGAGCCCCGGTCATCAGTCGAGTCCGTTAGTGTCGCTCCGGCTGAAGCGGCGACAATACCGTTTCAGCCGGGGCGCCACTTTCAGTTATAAAAAAGTACTGTGTGGGCGCCACAATACGCTTACGCTTGTATACTAAGTTTATGGGCGCCTTTACCCGATGATAATAATATTGGAAATTGTATACATCTAGGCGATTATCACGCCATTGGCGCTAGAATACTTTCGTAACGAAACTAAGTCGGTAGTATATTTTAAGCAGAAAGTAATTGCTGTTCTATATTGTAATCACCGTGTAGTAGAGAATAATGCGGTAACTTATTTATTAAGAACATGTTTCGTCATATAGAATAAATTTTTATTTGTTTAAATCCCTTGAGTCTGGTTTTTTTTTTTTTTTGTGTTATAGGGGGCAAACGAGCAGACGGGTCACCTGATGGTAAATGACTACCACCGCCCATGGGCACCTGCAACTCGAGAGTTACAAGTGCGTTGCCGCTCTTTAAGGTGGGAGTAGGAGAAGAGGGGGAGGGGGGGGAAGAGTGGGAATAGGGGGGAGAATGGAAAGACAGGAATAGGGGAGAGGGAAGGGTTAGGGCCTCCGGTAACCTCACTCACGCAGCGAAATGCCATGCAAGCATTGCTTCACGGCCGGTTTTCTGTGAGGCCGTGGTAATGAGCGGAGTCGAGTCGGCCCATACGTGCCGATGCATGGCTCTCCCACAAAAAACAATTTTGATTTGGAAGGGTCTTCACCGGTTTTAAGTCAGATTAATATTCGTTTAGTAAACAAAAGTGTTGTCACGGCGCTTGGTCCTGTTCAAAACGCCTATATTTGCGCTCGCTAATTTGTTTCTGTATTTTCGAGTCTTGCGAATCACGGTACTGCATACAGTTCCGTGATTAGCAATATAAAATTATTATAATACGTCTTTTACTCGGCGTACCGGACAAGAAAACTCTATATTCCTTTCATAGTTTTTATGTACGCTAACCTAATAGAAACAATACTTTGAGCTGCTAACATGATTTTGAATGATGTAAACTGTGGTCGTTTTGGTAAATGGCCAACTCTTACAAGAGGCACAGAATAGTCTTTTACCGCCTCTCACTTTTATCTTGTTGTGACAATACACATATTCTACTTCTTCTTTCAGCACCACAAACCTTTGTGGTTCTTGGCCTCCTTAACAATCTTTTTCCACTTTACTCTGTCTCTGGCCTTTCAAAATCAAAAATCAAAATTATTTATTTCAAGTAAACCCATTGTAGGTATTTTTGAATTGTTAGGAGGAGTCAGTCAGTATAAGTCGGTCGTGAAGCTAGTTTCAAAAATGTTACCCTGTCTATACACGTAAGATCATCCTCGACAGTCTCGCCAACACTACCTGGATCTTCTTTTGAGTTTATTCTGCTGCAAGTTGAAGTTGGAGATGTTTTTGACTGCTCTGGCGTCATCCATACGTTCGAGGTAGCCTGGCTATCTGAGCCTCTCTGTGTCTTGCCGAACCTGACGATCGTATTTTTTAATACGCATATTACACTGTTCTTTGTTTATTTCTATGTAATTAAATCATATTAGACTACTCGCGTGTTGGTCGAATTTCGACCATGGTTTTTTCAAAGGCCAGTATAACTTGAGCTGTCATTGTATATACTTACTTACCGTGACAGGTCAACGCATATAATGGACGCTTGTAATTACATTAAGCCGTTCCCACGTAATTTTTAAAGTTGTAAGACATATTGTTTAAAAATTTAGCTTTCTGCACTTCTTCTCACTGACCTCTATTATACAGTACTTGTATAATAGAGGTCAGTGACTTCTTCTATATATAAACTGTAAATATATCAAAAATTCACGTTACTACGAAAGAATTCTCTTCAAGTTCGTATTAATATAATGATTAAAACTTATACAACGCCACCTACATTGCAAACAGCACAATTTCTCAAATTGTAGTGAGAGGAATTGAGGGCTGGACATGTACGGCTGAGGGTTGGAAATAATTTACCCATTGCAAACATAGATGTTGTTAGTGGTCTGAGTACCTACACGTTGTCAGAATAAAATGTGTAAATCGTTCACTATTTTTTTATTGTATCTTCATTCTTCGTATACAATAATTAAAAGTGAATCCGTTTACTTTCAAGATTCGCATTAACAATATCTTAATTTCAATGTGCCTTTCAAAAACTCCAAGACAGCGTTATTTAGACAAAAAAATGAAGAACATCATACTTTTCCGAGGGTCCTTTTTTCTTTTGTTTACATGTGGAAATCCCCACGTGTCTTCGCTTCACTGAGGCTAATGGCAGTATGACGATCCTGGAAGGGCCTTATAACGTGTTTCTCCGTTTAAATCACTTATATATCTATAGTATTGATAATATGCAGGTGTCCATGGGCGAAGGTAGTCACTTACCATCAGGTGACCCACCTGCTCAAAGAGGCAGTCATGGGACTGCCGACAGAAGTGCAAACTTAAACGATACGACGAACTTAAAACGTCACATTAACAGGTTGGTGACATAAATTAATAAAGAGACACAACTCAATGTTTAGACTGATTAACTGACACTCACTCACTCACTCACTCTCCCCACTCTCCCACTATACCACTCTCCCACTTCCATTCTCCCACTCTCCCACTATACCACTCTCTCACTGTCCCACTCTCTCACTTCCATTCTCCCACTCTCCCACTCTCCCTCCCTAGATTCCCTACTCCCACTATCCCTACTCCCACTATCCCTACTCCCACTATCCCCACTCTCCCTCCCACCCTCCCACTCTCCCTCCCTAGACTCCCTCCCTACCTCCATCTCTCTCTCACTCCCTCCCTTCCTCCCTCTCCATGTCTCTCTGACGCTGTACATGTAAATATGTATAAGAAACTCACCTCCGTCTTAAGAATTTTCAATCTCGTCATAATTGTTTTTTTTTTAATATATTACACTCGGACACATTTTCGATCAAGGTCGACGTGACTCTGAATTCTGACGCGAGTTTAACATTTTTTACCCATCTCAAAAAGTGCCCAACAAAAATTCAGAACATCTTCCATTTGTTGAGTGTAACTTTGTAATGTGCTAACCTACTCGGTTACCACTTAGCTATGAGCCTATATTTAATAATACTATGTAAAGATATATATCAGCATTGTAGTCCGATACGCGGCCAAGTTTGCTGAGGTCCTCGTAAGTCCTGTATATGTACTTAAAAAAAATTAATAAAGAAAAAATTCAAAAATTTCGAGTCTTAGGGATAAAATTTACAAAGTGCCGTAATTCCTATCCCTAAATAACTACTTACTCTATCACTTTAGAGATAAACGGAAATTTTAACGCACCGAATGGGTTTCGCCTAGTTCATTTTGTAAGAGTAATGCTACGCTAAAACTATATCATTAACGATATAGTCGTGAAAGACGGAGTTCACTTTTCTAAACATTTATACGTAGAAAAGAAATTGCTTACAAAATATCATCATCAAAATAGGCGTAGGTAAATTCACCAAAAAATGGTAGATCTGGGATCGATCAGTATAAGATTTTACTTTCGTTTTAAGTGTGAGTCAACACCCCACGTACTAGTACTGGGAACACCCAAATACTCCGAAATATTTAATTCCGAATTTCGATGTTCCGATTTTCAAATGTCCGAATTTCATAACACCTAAGAATCATAATGTCTATTATTAAAAATCACGAATTTTATTTTACCGAAAGTCGATATTGCGATTTGTTAGTTTTCCGATTTTCATACGTTCGAAGAATCAAATTCTCGGAAGGTTCTCGGTCCGAAAAACTACATTCCGATTTTCAATACTTCGAATAAACTAAACCGTCAACATGTTGTGCCAAAAAATTTAGTAACAGAAACGAATCGCTGCAAAACCGACTTCACGCAGTCTTGTCTGCCCTACCCTAGAATGTAATTTAAGCCCGCGTAGGCGCGGAGGGGTGGGGCGGCCCGCGAGCTGAGGAGCAGGTGATCACCTTCGGCTTACTGGCCGGCTTCGCCGGCCAGCCTCAGCCGCGGCGGCGGGCCTTGAAACCATCTGCGACGATAAGCTCGCGTGGGGCCGCCCAAACCCCGCAGCGCCGGAGCCGTGACAGAAACAATGCTTGCTGCATGCATGCCTGCTGATGTTTCGAATTATCATTAAGTCGGACTTTTTATTATTCGATCTATTGAAATTCGGTATTTTTAAAATAGTAATTATAAACGTTAGGAATATTAAAATGTAGGATTTATAAAAATAGGAGTAATGATAAGTCGGAGTTCTTATATTCGGAATTTTGAACCATTCGGAATTATGAATATCGGTATTTTGAAATTCGTGTTTGTGACTTTCGGAATAAAGTTTTTCGTATTTATGTAGTGTACCCATCAGATTGTGTAAAGTTTTATATCGCGATGCAGGAGCACTGTGTTCAAATAGTTTAATCTGTTATCGTGAGATGGCATTGGCTTTATTCGCCGTACGAGTTACTGTAGGAAGCAGATAGTGTAATTAATAAGTGAAAATGTAAAATAATAATGTTGTTCTCAATATTCCAGATCTACTTCTTCTCGAAGCCCCTGGGTCCGCCTGCGCTGGCCACAGCTCAGGACGTACAGTCCACGTCTAGTGCCTTCACGCAGAAACCTTTCAATCCTAACGTCAATATTGACTCTATGGTAAGTTAAATGCTGTGGCGACTAGTACTTTCTGAGAAATAAAGAAAATTTTAATTTTAATCATTTATTAATGCCTTTCAATAGGTCTAATACTACAACTACACATTGTTCTACATTAATATTTATAAGATATGTCACAATCAAACTAAAAGTAAAGTTCATCAATCAGTGCAAACTATATCTAATTTAAGGTACATTCGTGCTATAAGAACAAACTTACACTTTAAATATAAATGTTTACGATTATAACGTATAGTGACATTTTATTTTAACTACTTGTATGAGTTGGGATAGTACAAAATGACTATAATATATATAAAACTTTTATATGAACCGATTCGTCGAAAACTCAAACTTATGGGAACAGCAATAAGGGAACGTACCCATACTACGTGACCCATTTTTTACAATTTTTATACCCCCCCTCGGTGACTACCCGTAGTATATGCCGAGACCCCCCTCCCCCTCTAGTTTTCACGTGGTAATTTATAAATATGGTTTTAAATCATTTTTTGCCGACAGAAACTTAAAAAGCGCTAAACGCTTGTTTGTTGCCACCTGTGAGTTTCAAAAGCGCTAAATGCTGAGCGCCATATTTGAATATAGCTCGAAAAAGCACGAGACTTCCCTAGAGGATATTGACTACGTGACGAAAACCTAAGCCCCCCCTTTCTCGGTGACCAAGCGTTGTATTTTGAAGACCCCCCTCCCCCCTCAAAACGAGTCACGTAGTATGGGTACATTCCCTAACATATATCAATCGGAGTCCAGAATAGTGTCCTAACTAAGTACTTGATGATGGCAGTGGAACTTTTTCAACGATAGGGAAATAAACAGAAATGACTGAAAAGACACTTAAAAAAAGTCCTTTGATAACATAAAAATACTCATCATCATCAGCCTATCGCCGCCGTCCGCTGCTATGCAAAGACTTCCCCCAAAAATAAAAATACTTAAGACAAAAACAAATACTATGAACGTAACTGTTTCTCTAGACTATAATTATGGTCTGCCTATTGCTATTTTAAATTCCTAATGGCAAAAGCTATATCGACTAGATACTTGAGTCCTTTAAGAATTTGGAGTTGGCGTGGCGTTGGCAATTTTTCATTGAATTTCAATAATGACAGCTTATACAATCCGAAACAAAATAAGACATTAATTTAAATAAAACACACACTTAAAAATATAAGTACATGTTAATCATGTCTTTTTTTCTACTTAATTAGGTACCCTATAAATATTGAAAATATAAACGCACCGACATATTTTGTTATTAAATAAATATTAAAAATACATTTTATTAAACTTATGTACTTAAACTTTATACAGCGTTTTATTATTTACAAATCTTTGGAACGCGTTTCGAAGAACACACTGACTAGTTTTCCACTCTATATAATCTTTAAATTATATTATTTATATGTTTTAATCTCTTATAATAAATGCAATATTTGTTTTACAATTTCATTTTATGAAAGTATAACAAATAATAACACACTATTTTAATTAAACAAACTAACATAATCTAAGCACAAGAAATAAATTATAATAAAAGTTAAATAAATAAATATTTAAAATACGTTTTGACAGTAGACACACATTACGTTCAACGACAAACATCTTCCAAGGTACCAAGTAAAGGCACACATTTTGTTTAGTTGTTAGTGTCACCGCGTTAAATTGACTTTTGGTTTTATTTTTAAAACAAAATAAATGTAAAAATTTGTATATTCTTTTAGCACATGTAACAATATATTTTCCATGTTATTTATTAATGCATTTTAATTACTTAATATTTGCTAATTACAAATTGTAAATAAATATTATTGGGATTTACTTTATCACAAAAAAAGTTTATTTAAATTATTTAATAAAAAATGTAAAAAAAAATAAATAGGTACCTACCTAATATAAAATGTGTTATTTATTTATTATAAATTATATATTTTTTTGACTTAGTTCTTGACTAGAATAATATCTTTTGACTAGACATTTGAATATTAGATTGTGACTAGATTTAAAACAAAAATGTTCTTCCTTATAAACTTGTATGCATTTTTAAATGAATATTTTGACTAGATCTGTAGATTTCTTTGTTATAGATAAAATCATTGCTATTTGACTAGAAAATAAAAATATTAATAAGACTAGAACAAAATGAGACCAAAATTTCAAAACTAAACTTAAATATAAATGACTAGAATATTATTTAATTTTAAGAATAGATTTCAATGAGACCAACTTATCCCAAAGACTAGAATAAAAGGGACTAGTTCCATTACTTGTTTAAGTGAGATCAAATACCTAATAAAATTAGAAATTTTAAGAAAATATTAAATGACTAGATAATATTTTAGTAAATAAGTTTATTATTATATATCTCTTTTACGTAATCTTTGTTTTCGTTTGTTTTGTTTTGATAGTACGTTTGTTTATACACGTGGATAGTGCAAAGATAGTGCAAGCAATATATAAAGACGCCCTAGTTGAAATGGCCAATTCCGATGAACGGTGGGTGTTGAAATAGTAATGAGACAATGTGGTGCCTAGGTGTCTTTGCCTGCCAGTACTGGTGCATCTAAAAATATGCTTGTGAGTCGATCGATTGCGGTGACCCTTCGCGCTTTGACTTGCCGATCGAAATGTGTGTCAATACTGCCTTTGGTTTGATTGAAAACTTTCATACACGTCAAGCATTTAAAACCCAAGGTTATTAATTTATTAAAATGTAAATTGTTAAAGTTTTGAACATAAACTTATTGCCTTATTCTATGTCTATGAATAATGTTAAATACCTAATACTTTTCTGACATATATTTAATGTTAATGTAAAAAGCGCTTAGTTTTCAAATTAGAGTTCAACAAACAGAACGTTCTTAAATTATTACTTATTATTATTTAATTTTATATTACTTTAATGTAATAGAAATATTTTGTTATTTCTAATAACTAACTATAAATAACATCTATTTCAATTACGGATTATAGTAGGCTAAAGAGAGTAAAACATTAGTTGATATTAATAAATAACTTTCATACACTCTATGCTCACGCAAATGTTTGACATCTACGTGTGTTTTGATATTTTGGAATGTGCTGTAGGAGATCATAGATATTTACAATAATTTACTTAAATAATGTAGCAATGCATTAGAATAAAAAACTAAACATCAAAGTTGAATCTATACTATACAAATTCTGTATTTATACAACTACGACTATGATATAATTATGACGGACGTGATAAACAATAAGTTCGTATTAAAGTTTAAATTTCTAGTAAAATTTACATTCACATTTATTTACTGGCGTATGATCTTTTCTTGAAACTATCTTGACTTAATCTTATAACTATTTTTGCTTTATATAACGTCAGAATAGTAAGCAAAATAGTAAACATTTTCTCTCTGAAAATCTGAAAATTTACACTGTCTTAAGTCTGTGGCAACTTTGGGGTTTCCATTTAATTAAATGTCATTAGGTTAGATAATTATTAAATATCAATTAGGTATATGTGTTATACTACGCTTATTTGTGATCGGTTAGTATCGTTCAAAACTGTTAAAAAGGGATAGTGTAAGTCGAAGTACTTTGAATCTGAAAAACTGTGTTATATACTTTTTTAGATTAAGAACAGTTGAAGTAGTTTTTCTACAGTTACCAGTTTACGAAAAGTACATTTGTGTATCCGGCCCGTACGCTGAGGAGTACGGGTATAGTGTTGTAGCGACAGGAGCGTACGAGGGAAGTCGCGGCACGGGCCGCAAAATACGCCGTCACCCATCTCCTAAACCACCCCCTTCATCCTCGGAGCCCGTGACGTCTAGACTCCGGGAGTCTTCTGAAGAACATGATGAACCGCAACGCTGACGGACCCCCTCCCAGTTCAGCTCTTGTTGAGGAGGTGGAATCTTATTCCAAAATGTATTGAAGTTGTTGTCTCTCATTGTTTCCTGTTAATAAAGTTTGTTTGAGAATAATTTAAGTATTAAGCCTGTACAATATTATCTTCGCTATCTGGGTTTAAAGAGAATGAGTATAATGGCATCGAATAACACAATTATTTGTTTTTATATTTAACTGTCAGTATGAAAAAGTTAATATTATTAGTAGTACAACTATATATTTAAAGTATTATTAATGTGTAGTTCAAATAAAATAACTTGACGATTATCTTGATCTCTATGCTTTTAATATGGACAAGTTTCTGGGCCAAAAATAGAGCATTACTACTTAGGCTTCATTAAAGCTAGACCATAAGCTGGAGAACGGTCTGTTAGATATCATAATACTTTTTTTGCATTACTTACTGGTTGATAGGCAGTGTAGTCCGTATGGACCTGACGGAACGCAGAAGGTTCCTTTTCAGGTTCATTCTCAGGCTGCTCATGAGCGAGCATATGTTTCCTTAGGTAAGCTTGCCTTCGGAACAGTTTGCCACACCGCTGACACGGAAAGCGGCCGGATTCACTCGCAGGGGCTTCACGCCGTTTGGTAGCACCGGGGACACGAGGCTTATGCCATCGCCGATGTGATGCTAAATTCGCAGGACAGTTGAAAACCTGGGACAATGGAGAGTTAATTTTAATAATATTATCAATTATTTATATTGTTAATTTATAATTTATATTTTTAATTTTTATTGTGATCGTGGGAGAGTCATGCTTCGGCACGTATGGGCCGTCTCAACCGGGGTGATACCACGGCCTCACAGAAAACCGGCAGTGAAGCAATGCTTGCATTGCTTTTCACCGAGTGAGTGAGGTTACCGGAGGCCCTAACCCTTCCTCGCCCCCTCTTCCACCTTTCCCTTACTACTACCTTAAAGGCCGGCAACGCACTTGTGACTCTTGACTTGCAGGTGCCCATGGGCGGCGGTAGTCATTTACCATCAGGTGACCCGTCTGCTCGTTTGCCCCCTATACCATCAAAAAAATACAGGTAGTCTTGTAGTCCACCATTATTCTACATTTATAGTGTCAAGTCCCGTGTTAGGACGATAAATCTAAAGATAGCCCAGTTAGTGTCGAGGCCTAGGGCCTCTATGTTGTACCAATAGACAGCGTGCTGATCGTTTTATGTTCATACAAACTTAAATTTTAAATTATGATATTCAAAGTTGGAAGAAAAGGAATACTGACAATGCGCCACATTCGTTTATTGCTTCGCAGTGTTGGATGTTAAATGATTTTAAATGTAAAAGTCTGTTTTGCAAATCATCTATATTAAAGGCGCGGATAAAAAAATTCTACGGCTGTACTTTTACTTGCTTTCTAAAGACATCGACACTCTTTTTTTGCGAAACTGGCTCAATAACAAGTGTTTTTATTATTTTAATTTTATAAGACATGTGGTAAATAAATCCCATGAAATTAAATAAAAAAAGTTATTTTAAGAAGCAATTTTTCCCATAGAGCCTTGGGATATGTTCTGACTAATTTAGTCTTACTAAACTTGGACTGTTTTTGATGAGGTCTAACTGAGGTAAAACTTAAGTATATTATACGGGCATTAAAGGCCCATTCACACATATCAATGAAGTCACAATTCCGGCACAGTTCCGGCACAGTATTGTGACTGCACTGACATGTGTGAATCGGCCTTTACGCGATCACAAACTAGATATTACATACCTCTGAATTGCTTGACGTTTCGACCAGATTGCACTGGCCGTGGCCATCGCGTTAATTCCCGTGTATATACCATAATTATATCATGGAACGCGAAAGTTAAAAAAATTGTGAGGTAAAACTTTTTCGTAGTGTAAGTATATAAACAAAGTATACAAGTTTAAGAGAGTTAAAGTTAGTATATTATTGTCATTAAAACATTTTAACAATATGAAGAGTAAGTATCAATTCAATTTATCTAGAATGTACCCTTCATAAAGATAAATAACTGCTAATATTCTCCGGACACGCACCATCAAACGTCTCAATTAGTGGAAACCCTTGTACAAACATAGTTTTAACCATTACGGCTTCCCATGGAAAAGTGCCAAGTGTTCCAACCACCCTCGCTTTAGTTCCCACGCACGATATAAAAACAGAATTATGGACCACGCACCTATCTCAAACGTATTTATAGATAGTGTCAAATTAATCCAATGATGACAAATGTATTGCGATGTCATAAAAGTAAGGGGTAAGTTTGTTATCAATAAACATTTAATAGTATTTCATGTGGGAACTGATAAGGTTGAATTGAAAGGTTTGGCCTCTTTTATACAAAAACGATGTCTACATTTAATTAAGCAACGTTATAGGTTTATACTACCCACTCTTAACACAAGCATTATACTTCGTTGTATGTTAATTTTA
The DNA here is from genome assembly GCA_963859945.1 of Euplagia quadripunctaria. Classification (NCBI taxonomy): domain Eukaryota; kingdom Metazoa; phylum Arthropoda; class Insecta; order Lepidoptera; family Erebidae; genus Euplagia; species Euplagia quadripunctaria. The sequence continues at coordinate 11,245,173 of OY982577.1, forward strand.
TGATTAAGTTTGGCCACTATCTTACCTGAGGTTAAGTGCGTTAAAATGAATTTCAGCATAAGTACAGCAATAAATATTTTCTTATTTTCTTCTGTTGGTCTAGTGATCCTGACTGCTAAGCCAGAGATCATCCAGGACAAATAATGGTGTGATGAGCACGATAATTTGTTCTGTATCTGGGTGTAATTTATCTATAATATGTATATATTTAGGAATATATAAGTATGTTTATCAGCAGTCTGGTTACCATAGTACAGGCTCTGCCTAGTTTGGGAACAAACTGCGTTGTGTGAGGTGTCTCAAGTTGTTATTTTTGCCATTTAAATCAGTAAAATTCATTAAAGCTAGATGACACTTAAAATGATATAAACGCTCTGGTGATATCATGGCATGTTTGGTAAACAAGTCATTGTATAATTGTTACCTAGAACTAATTATCACGTATCTCTGGCATCGATGAATAATTTTTTTTTTTTCTTACGTTTTATTCGATCTGCAATGAAGAACACTTGCCTAGAAGTTACTTATTCAGCCGCGACTTGGAAACATCCAGAGTGAAGTTATCGTTTATAGATTTCGGTATTTCAATACTTAGAGATTCGTTAAAGACATTATTATTAATAATAATGACACCTAATGTATAAGGAGCCGCCAGAAGGTTAATTAAATATTGACTGACTGCATTGGCGGCAGACAAGGATATTTTTAACCGCTACAGTATGACGAGTTTCGAATTTAAGATTTGGTCACCAGATTGAATGGGGACTAATAGACATATATAATTAAAATATAAAAATAATATATATTTAAATAATAGTAGTTATAAATTTCTCAACACTTTCCAAATTTATTTGACTAAATCTTTACCTTATCGCATTCGGGACATCGGTATTCAATGTGAACGATCCTCGAGCATCGGTGTTGTGCCAATGCAAAAGCATCACTGTAGAGCCTTCGGCACAGCCTGCAAATATACCGGCCAAGCCTGTTTTCTATCGCCGCAATCAAAGCCTTCGCTTCTTCCGTCACTTCCACAACGTTGAACGCCGGATCAATGTCTCCCTACAAAAACCATAATCATGTACATGCAAGAAACTAAAACGATTTCTTATCATACCACAATTACTTATTAAATAATTCCATATCATTATCATCTTTATTACTTCTAAATGAAATGTTACAGGTCGCTATCTTAATTCAAAAAAACTTCAAGACCGTATTGAATAGGCGATTTATTCCGTATTTAATGTTCGTATGACACACCCCCGGCGAGCGTTGCGAGTCGCCCTTAAAACTGTTATTAGCGCAAAACACAACACAATAGCCGATTTCGTACCTATTTAATTGCTAAAGCGATAAGGAAAGTCGCCGTGCAACCGACTGTAATGGTATGGTAAGAACGTCTAATTAATAGTTCCTGTGCAACATTGCGTTTTATTTTAGATACATATATGTAATTAAGCATTGTATGCAGTTTATTGTAACCATTTTATTTGTACACATATTAATAGGTGTATAATAAAGATGTTAAAATTAATTACCTTCCGTACGACTAATGTTTCATCTTCAGCCAGATCTCTGATGATTGTTCCCGAAACTGGTGATGTTTTATCTTCATCGAACAGTAATCTCCGTACAGCTTTACTCTTTTTGCTCGGTTGTGTTGGAGGTTTTGGAGATTTCTTCGGCCGTTCCTCTACATCTTTTATTTCAACAATTTCCGGTGAACTTCTACCACTTTTTGACGGCGTCTCTTCTCCTTGTGTAGGCAAACAAGATCTTAGTTCTTCAAAAAATTGTTTTGTGAATTTTAGTTTCTTCGCTTCTGGACTGTCACTGTCATTTGAACTCTCATCATCTAGTTTTCTTTTTTCCGTTTTGTGATCAGCTGCTTTTGTATCTTTATCTTCGAAATGTCGAAATATTTTTGGTGATTTGTCTGGTTTAGAATCATCGTTTATTTTTCGTTTCTGTGCAGGAGGTGGAGTGCATGGAGGGGTTATCGGGGTTGTAGATTTCAGTGAGAGGTCAAGAGGTACCAGAGGTTCATTATAGTAGGCCAAATATTGCTGCAAAAGAGTAGGATGCTGTTGAGGAAGGAGATCATGAAGATAATTGGTAGAAATCCGAACCGGTGGGGCAGCATACTGTTGGTAGAATCGTGAGGATGTCATTCGATGAAAGTGCGGCAGAGCTGCTTCCATAATCACTGTTAGACAATCACTTGTTCAATGGTTATGATATTTTTCTTGAAAATCATTTTTTTCGTTACCCATCGTCCACATATCTATAAAACCTGTAACAAAGAAATATTTATAAACTAAAATGGACTTTAATAAAACAAAGTACATCATACAATTGTTCAGGGGTTCCAATAAAAGGACAAAGACAAGGCGTTGATTCGATTGCGGTCGAGTGGTCCATTTGTTGATTGTAGTAACTACGTAGCGACAAAGACTTCCAAGAAACTAGATAATTTTACTATTTTTAGAAATATTGATCGCGGATAGTTGTGGCTGCTCTTTAAAAACCGATAAGGTGTTTGAATTTTAACTTAAAATGCAAATGTGAGTTATCAGATTTAAAATCTATTTAATTACCTACACGAAATATAAATTACAGAGTGCTTTGTGTAAATATTACTGCATTAACTTAAGATTATAAGTAGAGTGTAAATATAAATGAGTCATGAAAGTTGAAAAAAAAAGTTGAAATATAAATAATCCCACACGGGATAAAAATTTGTTTGATCCAGAAATAGCTGTTCCGAGACTGGGTGTTCATTGTGTCCGTTGTTTGAATGTTTATGAAGCTCCCTGCGAATGGAATGTTCCTAATGTGATAGTTGTCTTCTTAAAAAAAAAAAAAACAAAGTATTAAGCCTGCTGCACAGGCCATTGACAGGCGTAAGTTCCTGCTAAAAGTCTGTCAGAAAGCCCAAGGTTTACTCTTGTCCAGTCAGTAGATACGGAGAGAAATCCGTTTATATTACACCGTGACAGTAAAGTGACCTTTTTTACATGATCATACCATAACCTGGATAAAAATAACAGCAACACCGCAGTCATGACAAAGTTACACGGGAACAGTCTTAAATTCTTATCAAACCCTTTTTACGGCATAAAGTAATTTACCATAATTTGTGTGCGTTGTTTAGTGCAGAGGTGACTGACTTCATTGTTTGCTATGGAATTTAATTTTAAAAGGCAAATAAAAGATAACGCATATCGTTTTTTTTAACAACGCCTATAAAGGAAATAAATATATGTATGGAAATTTTATTAAGCTACATTCTTTTGTTAGAATTTTTTAAAACGCGAGGTTGAAACATTTCTCGCAGGACTTGCAAGTGCACATTACGGAACATGTAAGTTCCGTCAGCCTCTAACACGCAGACTGGAATGTTTATTTGCTATAATTTTTACTGTTCCCTCTCATGCAGGCAAGTGATTTAATATTTAAATGTTTAATTCTTAAACGATTTTTTGTGTACCTTTTTTTGCTACTTAAACAAATGGTGTTCCGTCACAGGCGGATTTATTCTTAGGGGTTCGTTTATAAACCAAGATTATATTTGGGGAAGAAAAAGGAACTTGACGGACTTACAAAAACTGAAGTGCTTAGAACAAAGATGAATCGATTTCAACAAATCATATAACAATCATGGAATGTATATCACTACATATTATAAAACAAAGTCGCCCGCCACGTCTGTCTGTCTGTCTGTTCGCGATAAACTGAAAAAGTACTGAACGGATTTTCATGGGGTTTTCAGTAATAGATGATTGAATGATTTTCAGAGTGATTCATGAGGAAGGTTTTGGTGTATAATTTGTATCCGTGCGAAGCCGGGGCGGGTTGCTAGTATAAGATTAATTTAACAATTCTTTCTCCTACATAAACCCATCATCAAAAAAAAAAAGAAGTTAGGGGTAGGTAAAATTATAAGACACTACTTATAATTTAGTTAGTAGTATGTAGTTTATAATGTAGTTTAGTAATAAAATACATATATTTAAAGACACTTGTACCAGCGACCCTACGAAGGGTGAATATTTAAAAGGTAAGCCGAAGAAGTTTAAATATACATATACTTGAATTATAATTGCAAAGTAATCTGACGGTGGCAAACAACCTTATAAACAATTATGCCTATTGTAAACCTTCGCCGTATTTTTAAGAATATAACTATCAATAAACTACGTCCGCGTTTGTTAAATTCCCCGTTCTTGCAATATTTTTCATTAATGCTCCGCTCCTATTGGCTGTAGCGTGATATTATATAGCCTATAGCCTTCCTCAATTAATGAGCTATCCAACACTAAAAGATTTTTTAATTCGAACCAGTAGTTCCTGAGATTAGTACGTTCAACGATACAAACAAACAAACTCTTCAGCTTTATAATATTAGTATAGATATAAACAGTGCCGTTTACCACAACAAATTCTCGCAATTTATTGTAAACCAAACAAAAATGCGAAAGCCGAGGGTTTGTCCCCCAAGCGTGGGAGCTGCCGAGTAATTAGGCAACGAGGTGACACCCCCATACGAAACTAGACGAACCAACTCAACGAGGATTATTTTACGACAACGAAAACCATTGTAATCTTCGCAAAGTCGCAAAGTCGAGAAGATATTCACTAAAGTAAATATATTCTGACTTCTGTGTATATTGGTTGGTGGGGTGGCTTTATTTGTGTAAATATTTTGATATTTAGTGTAGTAATTAATTAAGAAAGAAATAAGAAAGAAACAAGAATTAATATGTTTCTTGTAGAAATTATGTTAAAAATAACTACAAAATGGTATTGTACATTATAAATAGTACCTGGGAGGCCAAGCTTAGCTCGGTAGCTTTTTGTAAAATCGTATTATTTTTATGCAGTTGACCTTAAAATGCAAAACTGTATCTGTATACAAAATTTCATCAAAATCGTTGGAGCCGTTTCCTAGATTCAAATTATATATATATACATATATAAAAGAATTGCTCGTTTAAAGGTATTAGATAATGTAAAACTATGTTACGGTCTCTCATATCTCAAGAAACCGAAGAAATTCGAGAAATAAATCGGAAATAATTAACTTGTAAAAAAGTATCACTTACTTCAATGCGTCTAAATCATGATAATTTGTAATAAGCTGTATTCTTCATCCCTTCATTTCCACCCTTGGAGGTGGAATATTTTTACCTTTTCGATTATTTTAGCCTTCAGTATGAACAATTCTAATAAAAAAAAGAATTATTGAAATCGGTTCACAAATGGCGAAGATATCGAGTAACATAAACACAAAAAAAAACAGTCGAATTGAGAACCTCCTCTTTTTGCAGTCGGTTAAAAAAACTGGACGAAATGCCATGTATGTAATTTTTTACCAACTACCGTCAGTATCAATAGGATGTTTTTACACAAATAGGATAGCAAACTAGCATTCGTCTGAGCTGTCAACCCTATTTTATCATACCTCTCAACTTTGGCAACCCTATTCAAGTGCAGAAAAATAGTACACACAGCGTCAGTACTGTCGACTTTGGTTATCTGTAGGGTCGAAATATTACCGCAGCCAGCCGGTGTGTTCTGAAGACTGAGAGAGCTGAAGTCACAACATGAAGGACAAATAACTTTACACAACTTTAGGGCATTAATACGTGTGAAATTACTATGGCTAATAAAATTAAATAATAAATCAAAGTTTACAAAAACTTATCTCAAAGAAAAAGCATTCATTAATAATACTCTAGTCTATGAGTCAAACTCATAACTCGATTCCGGGATGCTGCATGCGCACTGCGCGCAATATGAAAGGGAATCTGGATGAAACCACTTTTTTATGCCGCTAAGGTAGCAAATAAACATGCAACTCGCCTACAGGATCGCTTATTACCGTTTATCAATCGTAAGTGGTTGACTTAAAAAATCAAATTTGAAATCCAAATTTTAAAAGTGAGAGGAGAATCTCAGCCTTAATTTTCTTAGTGTCATCAATATTTAAAACAACAACACAATCATTCCAATTTCAAATAAAATAATTATATTATTGAAATGCTAATAAATTAATATTTGAAATAGCTAATAACCCATCAATTTAAGGTAGATATTATGTCCATTTAATAACACTTTGGTTACTTTAGCTACTGAATTCTTGATGGCGACGGGCCGGTCATAAAGGCGGGGTACACACTTACACACCTTCGCTCGTTTTAAGCAAAGGATACAATTAATAACATTTAATAAGCGACGTCTACACCCGATAGCTAGTTAATTATGCCTTTATGGGTGTGAATATTATTAATGGTACAGTAAACTGTGATTTTTTGTACCTTATTATTACCAAATTATTATTACTTTATCACCTGTAGTCGTATTTTTTTTTCAGAAAAAATTCGACGGCTCGTAATACGGCATTTTAAAATACTGTGTTCAGAATATTTAGAATATTGTAGTTTGTTTTCTATACGAAAATTATAAAGAGGAAAGATTTGATTGTTTGTTTGCATTGAATAGGCTCCGAAACTACTGAACCGATTTGAAAAATTCTTTCACTGTTGGGAAGCTAAATTATCCCCAGGTGACATAGGCTATATAACATTTTCAAAAACTTAGGAATCCTTGCTAAAACTCCAAAAACGTAACCCAAGGTGTAAAAAAAATACCTAAAATATTCTTTATATCGCGTGCGCTGCGAAAACTATTGATGATAGAAAAAAATAATGTACGATGTCTCTGCTACCCGTGCGAAGCCGGGGCGGGTTGCTAGTTATATATAAAGGAAGTTAAACATACGACTCGCAATGGTAGACAATTACACTCAAGTCTCTTTAAACACTATTACACCACAGCTTCATAGAGCTTTAACAAATCCTTTTAAAAAAATATATAACATTACGCAAATAGGGTTAAATAGGGTAGGGTCAGTAGTAGCCTATCCACGTTCTGCATTAGGAGGTATTACCTACTTCATAACAACGGGCGAATCCGATCCAGGAAGCATTTGCTCTTTCCCTTTTTCATGTAAACGCTTTTAACAACTGCATACGACGCATGCACGCAAATTAGTACGAAATTGATGAACTAATGAGCAACATTGGAAGACCTGGTCTATATATTGATCCTTCAACCTAACAGTGAAACTTTAGTGTAGACACGGAATATGCAATATCTTGTACTACTGAAAGTTAACTGGCCGTAGCGCAGTAGGTATCTAAGGTATCGGGATCGCTATCAAATTGACGCAGAGTTATTACATCAATATTAAACCAATGTTACGCAGAATTTTTAATTCCCCATTTCTTAAAAATCAACAAGACTCTACATGGAAAACCATCTTCCCCTTCTGACTAGAGAATTGACTTCGTGGGGAGCACATTATAAGAAAGAATCCCACCAATATTATAAATGTGAAAGTTTCGATGGATGGATGGATGTTTGTTACTCTTTCACGCAAAAACCACTGAACCCATTGCAATGAAACTTGGTATGTAGATAGCTGGAGACCTGGATTAACGCATAGGCTACTTTTTATCCCGATATTCCCACGGAATCGGGACATACGCGGGTGAAGCCGCGGGGCGCTGCTAGTGATATACATAAATAGGCTTTTTTTTTTCAAATGAGAAAATGAAATTTTTTTTCAAACCAATTACCTGCAGAAATTCGTTTGGACATTTCTAAAATGAGTTCTTTTTCAATACTTTATTGTTACTGTTTTTTTAAAGGTAAATTACCTAAAATATTATCAAATCATGAATGCTAACGACAAAATAATGCAGTTAATATACCATAGAATTATTGATGATTTATTTCAGTGAAAAGTTGATACACTTCTTTAAGCTTCAAAGGAACAAAACTTGTAATGTGGAAGTCGAGGCACCTTTGCCAATTTCACTCCTGTCGCTAAGTATCGTTTAAGACGTTACTTTTAAAAGAACCTTCTATTTGAATATAGATACTTAGTATTTCAACCCGTATCCTTTAAGTTAGACATCAAAACGCCTGTGTCCGGCTTCTCCAAACTTCATCTGTGTTATCGCGAAGGACAATCCAGTTTAGTGTTACATAATATATCTAGCTGTCTACCTATACTCTAAAATATCCAACATTGCATTGATACAAATATTCACCGGATAAACCTTAGTTATTATACAATTATTATAACTTTCTTACTCACCAGCCTGACCACGGCCAGTGTACTTGGTCGAATTGTCAGGTAGTTCAAAGAGATAGAGATATATATATATATATGTACATACCCCAGCCATCCCGTTAATTCCCGTTTAACAGTTATTATAACCTTCATTATAAGTAATTTTAGTCCTTTGATAGGTGAGAAATTGCTTTTAGTGATGACGGTGTTATTGGTGCATGCGTGTGTATTTAAAGTTTATTTTTTTTCTATTTCTAGTTAATTATATAGATAGATAAATTTCGAATTGAGAGAAACATTAAAATTAGCACATTATAAAAACCATTTTTATCTTTTGTAGTTACATATGTTTATATCTTACCTTTATCCTTCCTTGAACAGTATATAGGAAGTGTCGGTAAGTGTCTATATTTTTGCATTTTCGTTTAATCTGAAGAACTTCTGAACGGATTTAAATTCGGTTTTTGGTATTATGATCTACATTTTGTCCGAAAAAGTATAGGGTATTCGAAATTGTCATAAAACATTGTAAAAACAAATTTGTGACCCGTTAGCTATTTTGTTTATAAATAGCTAAGCTTTTATTCAAACTTTAAAATGCATTTTAATTTATAAAATTTTAATTTGAGTTAGTATGAAGAAAACTTCTAATATGTATGTTTAGAGTAATTTTATAGAAGACAATGAATATTGAATAAAAAAACTACCAAACATATTTCCAAGGTTACGGTAAACTTACTTTCATTGTAAATTTAAAGATAGTAAAATAGATTTTAGTTATCCACTATGACAAAGCTTAGAGCTCTTCCTATTAGACTTTACAGTAGAAGTAACAATACTATCTTAATTCGACATTGCATCCAAAATCACAGAGATGTCAATCTCGCACGAATATTGTAACGTAGGTGCGTGACGAGGGTGTTACTATGGCGAAAACTTAGTGACTCACCTTCAGTTGGTCCTGCTGACTCAGCCGACACCCCTGCACAGGAGAACTTCAAAAAACTTTTTTTTTAAGTATTTAAAATTCGAAGGAATTTATTCTTTTAAAAATCTGCTACAATTAAAAACTGCCAGTAATTTATGGTACTACAGAAACTTTTATTGGAGTTTAAATATTTAAAATGTTATCGTATGTGAAAATGCGGTGTAATTGTTTAGGGGTGCGCGGTGGTCCGCTCGGCAGGGCGGTCGGGACTGGACTGGTGGCTGAAGGGTGCGCACCCTGGCGCGTGCGGTACCTAGCCCCTGTACAGGGTGCTACTGACATACAATACATTTTGTTATTTGAAAAGTTTATACCTGATTTTAATCGGAGTAATAATACTAAGGTTAGATGTCGGGGTGGAGGGCGCGTATCATTACAAGATTGTTATTATAGTATTCTTGAATTCTAGGTACAAATTGAAACAAATATTTTAGAAATTTAGAAATACATTTTGATATTGTAAATTTAAACTAAGCAAAGTTTATTCGCATAAGTCGAAGTCGAAACGATCTCAAAATAAAACAAATATGTATATTTGGATCTTTTATCCGCGTCATAATATTCTTTTTACATTAAAATCACATCAACGGAATGAAAAAGTCTAAGAAATTTATTTAACTAACCTTATACCCTGCCCACCTGGTCTACGCAAGCCGTAGCGACACTTATTCAACCGCGCACCACGAGCCCCTATACACGCGCTACAAGTGTCTACTTGGCATTTTTAAACCTTTACCACAATACATGCCGTAGATACCAGATAGCGCCCCCATCTTGTATGGTACTGCGTACAACTCGCCACATTCTCGTTTCGAGTTTCGTGTTTTACTTATTTTATTAATTTCAATCTAAAAATATTACTGTTTCAAACAAACAATAATTAATACACTTTTATAATTTCAATTACAAGCAAATATCGGGACAATAATTTGAATGCTTAAGTCGATGTTAAGTAATATAAAAAATGGCCGCCCCTCCATTGGCCACTTATTTTCTGCTGTTTTTTTTACTGACTTCGCTTACTTCCTTCATTAGTGGTCAAGTGTGGAAATTACTGACATATAGGTTTTGAAAGCCTCAGATCAATAAAAAAGTACTACCTTTTTATTGATCTGAGTTAGAACCCGATACGAAATTATACGATACAAATGTATCATTTAAATAATGACCATTCCTTTAGGTATTGACATTGTTTATTGATTGTTATGATTGTAGTGGTTTTTTTATCAAGGTTCATAATGTCTTCGTAGTTTGGTGTAAGTGACATTTCTAGGCACATTTCATTTATTTATATGTACATTTATTAATTAGGGAAAAAATATAATAAGTACCAGTTAAATTGCTTGCCCTGTACTAATAAATGTCGCCAGTACAAAACAATCAATGTAGGCATTACTTAAAGCTTGCACTAGTCAAAGGGTTAGGTTAAAAACGATCTATAAGTCATTTTCTATGAATAATAGGTATTGTTGATAAACAAGTATCAATACCAAGTTTGGTTATGATGTAGATACTGCACTTTACATATATAAAGTGAATGTTTGAAATTGTAATAGAGTTGCGACTCACAGTTTATTATACACACAGTTTGACGTTTTTTTTTTTGTATCTTATAATTCTTATTCTTATAGATTCGATACCTATAAAAATACAAACCAAGACTTTCGCTAACTAAGAAATTTATTGTTCTTAAACTTTCGCGACTTTGGTACATATTACATGTGTAATTCGGGACTTAATCGCGATAATATTTAAACGGTACAATACCTCTTGGTTACATGACGTTTCGATCGAATTGCACCTATCGTGATCACGAGTGGACTGTACCTTTTAAATATTATCGCGATTAAGTCCCGAATTACACATCTAATAAGAAATTTATTGTTTAAAAATATATGTATTATATACTCATACGTCCAATGTTCACTCCATCAGTTTTTCAGTATTAAGTTGACAGTGTAGGAAAGATAAATACGGATTCAATTTATAGCTATTTCTCATTTGTGAGACGTTGGTTCGAGTTTCTTTGGTAGTGCTACGCTTCTGCCATGAACTTGACAAAACTCAAGGTAATTTTAACATTTTGTTACATGTTTGTTAAGTAATCATTTGTATGCGTAGCAGATAAGAACTCATTAGAATTCTTAGGTTATTTAAAAACAACATCGGATTATAACCTAATTTGCAAAAACATTGCATATTTGCTTAGGTTTTCAATTTAATTTTATTAAAAATATCAATGAGTGCCACCCATTGTTTTAATAAAATGTTTAAAACAATAGACATGTCTGATGTTTATTGTTTTAACAAAACGACAATAATAAGAAAATATGCTTCTTTTCATTTCATCTGCATTCAAAAGCATAGCAAAGATTATTAACTTTATTATGAATTAAATAAACACATCCCAACAAAGTTCTATCCATAAAAGGAGATGCAAAGATGTCTTTGGTTGGGCGGTCCTGTCAGGCGCCCGCCCAGCCGCCCGCCCAACTTTGTCGCCCCGCCCACCCAGCCGCCCAGGGCTGAGAGGAAATAATTGAATGTAATTGAATCACGGAGCTGGAGTATTCAATTAATATGGTACAGTGGCCGTGTTGTGTAATCAGTGCAATTGTTGCGATGCTTTGAATTTGCCGAGCCGTCAACAGGAGTGACGCAAGCCTCAACTTTGAATGTAGTCTTTTGTAGGCATAAATGTCATTTTGTAGAACTTAATCAGCATTTGTTTAAGACACATTGTATTTGCTATACTAACTTTTAAACTTTCGCGTTCCATGATATAATTATGTATTTATACGGGAATTAAACCAGGTTGCACTGGCCGTGGTCACAGGCTGACAGTCAGCCTGTGACCACGGCCAGTGCAACCTGGTCGAAACGTCAGGCAATTCAGAGGTATGTAATACCTTTTCGTGATCGCGTTAATTCCCGTATAAATACATAATTACATTGTATTTGTTTATTTTAATAATTTCAAAAACTTTATTTTAGATTTTTTCAAAGCCCTGTTTTAAGAAATTTGATTTTATTGTGCGAATAAGCTCTAATTTCTACATATTGAAACAATCCTTGGGGTCAGTTAGAAGAGCCCTCTGATGGTATTGACTGACTTCCGTCATACTGGTCCTGAAGAGAATGGAATTTAAAGTTTCCGTTAACCCTAAAAAGTTGCAAGTAATTAGTTCGCGACCTTCAAATGAATAATAGGTATCTATCCACCCTTTCTGGTTGATTAGCAGGATAAATTATTTGTACCATCCCCATCGCTTAATACCAGCCTCAGGGCTGTCACGCCGTTAAAAAAGCTGCCTCGTGGGTGCAATTAGGGACTATGCTGAAGAATGATTTAAATAGGTAATGATATTAAGTTGGTATTCTTATTGTACTTTTTATTTATTAAATTATAAAGTTATTTTCTTCGTTACCCATTCTCACAAGGGTATTAGGTTCTGACTCAAGCAGCAAGTATTATTGAAAGGCGGAATAGAACATATTCCGCCTTCCAATACCACCGAACCGTACCGCACCTCTTCGGCAATGTTAGTGTCAATTCTCTGTCTGCGGAGAGTTGAATATGTTCTTCTGATAACGACCAATGTTCGAGCAATTGCTATTCCGTAAGAGTGTTTTTATAGGTAAGTTCTTTTCGGAAAAAAATCTTTTAAAGAACATAACAACTTGCTTCGTTTCGGATCTTGCTCGAACTTTCGAGTTAGAGTTAGAATTATCTATCATTATAAGAATAAGGTATAAAAAAATAATTTAAAACATTCCCAGAAAAATTCTTAGCTTTCTTTTGAACTTCAGTTCTTTGAAAATGAAGAGGTTTTGTCAAAGGGCAGTTGATTGGATGCAGAGCTCTTCCCGCTCCCTTCCACTTCCCGCTGTGCGTGCGTGGCTTTTAGTGTCCAAGTCCTCGCCAGTTTAGAAATATTGTGACGACAACAGTATTAATTAAGACATTTTTTACTACTGATTTAACTTTCTTCACTTAAGAATTTAAAACAAAGTAAAACTAACATCTAAAAATAAATTACTACATCCGTAAATAAAATTACAGACCGGGCAAAACTATCTGCTGTTTACAGGAATATTTTGTTTGGGTAAAAAGATCTATTACAAATTGTATAGTATTTTAGATTTGGCTCTTTACTGATTCTAATAGATTGTTAAAGTTATGAGGGGAAGAGAGAAGAGTTTTCAATTTAGTTGGTGTCAAATTTCCTAAAGTAATGACGAAAGTTGAAGTCATACATCACAAAGACTTAACGTGCCATTGCAGCAGAAGAACTCATCGGATTCCGTCTTCGAAATAGAAATAACGCCTATTAAGTTGATGAACAATTTCCACACGCACATAAGAAACAAAGGGTGCAAATATTTCCCCAAAATAAATACAACTTCATCTGTTTAAATAATGCAGAATCCTTTTTATTACTACATGCAGTGGGATTTTAACCAAATTAGATATTTGTACACAGAAATCTATTGTTCCATTGGTTCTGACAATCATTTAAGGTAAAGGCTTTTCTGGATCCCTGACAACGAGGATGCAAAATTTCATGATAATTGGTTGATTTGTTAAGGAGTGAAAGTGTCACAAACTTGCAAGCGCATTTATACTAGTTGTTGCCGAAGACTAAGTTTGCGTCGAAATCTGGAAATTTTGGTGAAATCTATCCCACATGAACCTTAAAATTTTCTGGGATAAAAAGCCTATGTGCTATTCCAGATTGTAATTTACCTCTGTACTAAATTTCATCTAGATCCGTTGAGCGGTTTTTGCATGAAAGAGTAACAAACATCCATCCATTGACTGGCCTGTTGGTCTGGTGGTTAGTGATCCTGACTACTGAGCCAGAGGTCATGGGTTCGATTCCCACCCAGGGCAAATAATTGTGTGATGAGCATTTGTCCTCACATTTGTTCTGTGTCTGGGTGTAATGTATCTATAACATGTATGTATTTCGAAATATTTAAGTATGTTTATCAGCAGTCTGGATACCATAGTACAGGCTCTGCCTAGTTTGGGATCAGACGGCCGTGTGTGAGATGTGTGAAGTCATTATTATTATTATTCTCTTTATTTATTTAATATACATATAACTTACATTTTTAAATACATTCAAATTAAAAAATATATATTTAAAAATATAAAAATAGCGTCCCACCGGTATCGGGTACAGGGACCAAGCTACCGGTGGTTAGGACTCCAGAGACAGAAACCTCCTCACTATGCGTGTCGTATCGAGGAGGACTGCCTTCTGCATCAGGCTCTTAATCCAGTTGCCTAACGTGAGCCTCTGAAAGTGTTGGTCGAGGCTCTTAGCAATTAACTAAATTAATTATTATTATGATTGTTCTCACAAACTTTCGCCTTTATAGTATTAGTAAGATTAGCTAGGATTAGGATAAGTCAGTTGTAAGTAGCTACTGTTTTTGTATTTTAAACTTTACAGCACACAAGGTTGGGTCCAGTCTATGAGTGGACCCAACCTTGCCAGGGATATACCAGACAAATTTAAATTCATAACGGTATTAGAAATTCAAGGCTTCTTTCTTCTTCTACTTTACAAGGGCTTCATTATTTGTTTTTTAATGAAGAACAAATAAGTTTTAGTATTTCTTTTAATAGAGACCGTAGCGACATGTTATTGTACTTACTCATTAATGTACCTACTAGATAATACTTTACCCTTTAAGTGTCCGGCTTAGCGCCTGCGCACCAACCTAATTAGGATATTCTACTAAGTTATTTGGAAAATTTGCCTTCACCTTTAAATTTAAAAAGCTAAGGTTCATTTTTGCACAGGTGTTACTTTTACAAGGTTTTTAAAAATATTTTTCCCTTTCATGAACTTAAAGTTTAGAATTATAAGAGCTAGTTTCACGTAAGTTTTTGTCGTGGTAGGGTGAAGTGGACGGAACTGGGAAGCCGTACTCACGCACGTGCCGGAAGCGCTGCGCGGGCGCAGCTATACTACCGGTGTCGTTTACCGCCGGCTGGACCTGTAATTGAATAAGTGTACTTATTGTATCAATGACATTATAATGTACTTGCAACGTCCTATCTTCCTGTTGATGATTTAATTAAATTTTTGTGGTAGACGGGATTGTCACTGGATTCTGTGTAGATAATCCTTTTTAGGAAAAGGTACCATTGCATCTGGTGCGGTTCAACGGTGTCCTGCCAAACGGTGAAGGAACTATTAAACTTAAATTTGGAAATCTTAATCTATATGTCATTCATCCTCATTCTATATGGCTTCATTGTTATCTCGGATAGCAATTAAGACTGTAATGATTCATCAGCCCGTAACAATATTTTTATAAGTCCTTTTCGGAAAATACTTTCAAAGAACACAACAAAGTGTGTTTCGTTTCGGATCTTGCTCGAAATTTCGATGATATGTTGGAATATATAATATCATTATAAGAATAAGGTATTTAGAAAAAGTGTTAAAACGTTACCAGAAAAAAATGTTAAATACGGTAAATTTATTTCTGATACTTTTAATCCCTTAGAAACACATTCGATGGAATTCTATTAAAAGGATCAGAAATAAGTTTGTCGAAAATTGGACTAACCATCTTATTTTAGTATTTTAGTATATACTACAAGTAGATGAAATATAAACCAATGTCAATATAATTATATATTTATTTTTAAACAACTTTTAAATTAGGGAATATTCCACCTGAAAACCTGTGTAGGTATATATTTAACAGGTTAAGTGTTGTCTTAGCGATTACACCACTGCACCATCCATGCAGTCAATTGCCAATTTTGCCAGTCATTGCTAAGTCATGCAATACACACTTGCCATTTTAGTAAATGTGTAGGTATTGGTTTCCTTATTGTAACTATGAGTATAAATATTATTTTTCCATTGAAAAAAAATGATAAATATTTCCTTGGAAGGCTCTGCGTAACCCAAGAAGCGTCTAAATCTACTGTCGAGCCTGTATTGCTACTAATTATGTAGTGTTGCTATCTGTCTAGCTATTGCGTCTTGTTGTATGCACATATTTGTTGCGTTTGCAATCCAGATCAAAACACTGTATTTGCTAAATGTGATATTGTTACGGTTGTAATGTGTTTTGTGCATTTAAATAAAAATAAAATGAATAAAAAGTATATCAACATATAATTCTCAACAGCAAGTTGTCGTCTATTGTAATGATACACCAAAAACGAACCAATTTGTATGCGATGACATACTCATCAAAGTAATGAATGTAGGTATATGGTATGGGAACTATCAAAAACAACTGTTCATCAATTAACGAGAGCCGTGGGAAAACTGAGAGAAAGCGTCACGCCAATTGGTTTTCAACACCCTACCTGCGGAGAGACGGTACAGTGTAATGAACGTTTTAACTGATCCAATCTGACGATGACTCCGCAGACAAAATAATCTCTTTTCGAGATTAGTGTTTTCTCGGATTCCACTTCTGCGTAAGTCGAGTAAGTGGTAACGTCATTATTAAATCAAGTCTCCTCCAGGTGTAACATTGTGTAGTTGTCCACAAGGCATCTACCGTGTTGTACCTGTTGCCAACAAAGGCAGGATTTTTTTCTTCTCATGTGACTGTATCACTTCTATTGAAACAGTTTATTTGCAATAGCGGCAACTCTTTAATTCGACCCGATATTGCTGATAGGAACCAGTTGTCATTTCGTTACCATTAGGTAATTTAGGTGATTTTTTAAATAACCAAACCTAGGAGAAACTACTACTAACCGTAGCATCTATCTTAATTAGAGTGTACTAGCAACCCGCCCCGGTTTCGCACGGGTAGCAGATACATCTTCAACAATCAGCATCATATTTCAACCAATTTACACAAAACGTTAACAAATTATATACCTAAATCTTCTTCATGAATCGGTTTACCTTTTAGTAGTAGTAGTAGTTTTTGAGTTTATTACGAACAGACAGACAGACAGGCAGACGCGGCGGGGGACTTCGTTTTATAATATGTAGATATGTAGTGATAGTACAAATACAACCGACGTTAGTCATTAGCATCACTGACGTTCATCTCGACAAAGCACGATCTTGAACCATTTTGAAGGATTATTCACATTACCTAGACAGTGCCGGGTGTAAGCCGCCGAATCCGTCACTCGTCCGTGCCGCAGGCGCTGCACGTTGTAACATGGATTACTTCATATAAAATGTTTGATGTGACTATGCGTAAATTACGAACTAGTTCTATTTCACTAATAAGTATGGCTTTGTAGTTAGAATAGGAAGTAAAAAAGACATGCTATAAGTCCAAGGCTTACAGATTAAACAAATTAAGGTATTTTAAGTTGTCAAAGTTTCATTATTACAGCAGTTATTACAGAATTTCTTTATATATAATAGCTTTTGTCCGCGACTTCATCCGAATGTAGTTAACTAATCCTATACCGTGGGGATATCGGGATAAAAATCCATAGGCACATTTCTGGATAATGTAGTTTACTAATAGTGAAAGAATATTAAAATCGGTTCAGTAGTATCAGTGTTTATCGATTATAGCTAACCGCCCCGGCTTCGCACGGGTCGAAATATAGAAAGATATTATGTACTTACTCTTTGCATGGAGCATGGGGCCAGGCAGTGCTGTATTGTTTAAAGAGCGTTTGAAATACCAAAAAAAATTACAAACTATTATTCAATTGTTTCTGGTTGACAAAAAATAAAATGTGTAGGTAACTAATCGTCGCCTACACCACGGTATTTACTTACTTTTTAGCATTATTATACGCGTCGTAACTTCTTAACGAAAAGTCTGCTCAGAATAATTTAATAAAGAATTTACATGTACATAATCAACCCTGATTATGAAACTATTTAGTTGAATAAGGATTAATATGATAATACTAACGCCATCATCTTTCGATTCTACCCATGTTTTGATTGACTAACTTGAACAAAAAGCGGTTATTGCGACTTAATCACATAATTATATTATAATAGTTAGACATGCAGCCTCGTGAGCTGTCTTGTGGGTAATGATGAGTATTACAAAACTGTATCTAGTAGGTACTTATTTTATTTATCATTATTAGTTTTCGCAGCGCATTTTCATGGGTAATTTGTCTGAGTTTGGTAAGGAGTGCAATGAGACTCGAGATGATATTTAGTCTGTATTATTTCAGGTACAAGCAGGACTTATATACTACTGTGGTGCGTGCATATAATTGTTTTACTTAATCTCTAAAGTTAATCTATGAATGTGATTTATCTAATTACGTGCAATTGTGTATATACAAAGGTGGGAGTAGGAGAATAGGGGGAGGGGGGAAGAGTGGGAAGAGTGGGCAGAGGGCAAGGAGGGGAATAAGGGAGAGGGAAGGGTTAGGGCCTCCGGTAACCTCACTCACGCGGCGAAATGCAATGCAAGCATTGCTTCACGGCCGGTTTTCTGTGAGGTCGTGGTAACGAGCGGAGTCGAGCCGGCCCATACGTGCCGAAGCATGGCTCTCCCACGTGAGAAGATCAAATCTTTTCCCTTTATAGTACTATTTATTAGATTTAGATTTGATTCTGCGAACTGTAATGTAATTTTTACTTACATTACATTAATTTACGTATAACTATGACGGAAATTAACGTCATCATTAAGTATTTCAATTGCCTGACGTTTCGACCAGGTTGCACTGGCTGTAGTCAAAGGTAAAACTTGGTAATTTTATTTACACTCGTGCGATATGTAGGTAATTGTATATTATGAGTGATAAATTTATCACCTTATACCTGTAACTAGCGATTCATGAAATGGTCCACGCCTAATGTGAACACACTCATAACCTAACAGAGTAAAACACTCATAACCACTACACCTAGAATAACGTTCAACATGTTGTAACACGTTCCCACCACAGTGTCATTACATCCCTATTAAATAGAAAAAAGGGAAACAATTAAAACGGTGTGCTGTGGCAACACTCAACGTGTTCACATCCTTCCGATGACTAGTAACACGGCCGGTTTGTTCCCACGTGTGCTTTGTGTACATCTCAGTCGAGGACCTGTGGAACTGGAGTAGGTATTTTATGCATGAGACCTTTTTGAAAGGTGCATATAATAAAAGCAACGGTAATTGATTGAAAAATGTATTTCTATATGTAGTGATATCTTTTTAACCCCCGACGCAAAAAGAGGGGTGTTATAAGTTTGACGTGTCTGTATGTCTGTGTGTCTGTCTGTGGCATCGTAGCTCCCAAACGAATGAACCGATTTAAAAGCGTTTTTTTTTTGTTTGAAAGGTGACTTGATCGAGAGTGTTCTTAGGTATAATTTAAGAAAATCTGTTTAACCGTTCGAAGATCATAAGCTCTTTTTTCTAATCGTTGAAGTAATTTTCGAGTCGGGGGTGTTTTAAATTTATGATTATTGTGACTACTAGACAAAAAAATATGAATGTAAATAAAGTGAAGGCTGAATAGTCTAGTTGATCGTACAGCAGTGAAAATTCTTAAGGTAACTTAATCCAATTACAAGGGATCAGAAATAATATTAATCATAATATATACATATTCTTTGCATCACATGCTTCTGCAGCCATAATTTCTATACTAACTTCCTTTCCGTGGATATTCCCCTCATCTTAAAGCCTATATATACAAAGACTGGCCATAAATATTGTACTACCATTAATTTTCAGTGATAGCATTGCACAAGTTAGGTAATTAGGTATGGGACCAAATGAATTTTTTGAAACTTTCAATTCGGCTCCAGCCTCCCATTAATCGAATGGTTGTGTCCCGGGCTATTGATAGGTATAGTGAAATGTACTCTGTTTGTAACGAAAAAGATGCGGTGATCTGATCAGATCTATGTCGCGTATTTTAAAAATGACTTAGGACTTGCAGCTTACAAGAGATGCACTAGTCATTACCTAACCAATAATTTAAAATGAGTATTGTGGTAAAATCAAAACAACTTCTTAGGCGGGACAAAAAGAGAGGAACAAAAAATGCTTATTTACTAACGAGATAATTTTTACTCGAGCAATATTTTAATATGCAGAATGACCGAGTTTATGCTCGAAGTTCTAGAGAAGATTGAAAATAAGTAAGTAGGGTACAACGTACACGTTATCCGGCTTCAGTAATGGTTTGGTGGAGTATTAGCTATTGGTGACAGCCATATTTTTGTGTAAAAGGTATCAAAACATTGGCCCATGTATATCTAGGTATGATAGTTGAGAAGCCTTGGTTAAGCCTCTTAACAAAACCATTTTCCATAACCAAGACTGGTTGTTTCAGCACCGGTCACAATTCAGCACCGGTCACAAAGCTAGATTCTCACAAGACTTGGTCAGAGCTGAAGATGGGGTATCATGTAGTCCCGATCTTAATTCACTTGTTACTTTTTAAGAGTATAAAATGCTCTAATCACATGTCCCTAATACACTTAATAAGATTGGCAGTGGCAGATTTCTCTGTGGAGAAAGTGCTTGTTTCAATCGTTAACTGGCCACAATCTTTTAAAGATTGCATTAAGGCATATGGAGATAATTTTGCATGAGCTTCTTTTTTTTTTGAATGATAGTATAATAATAATAACTTCACACGGCCATCCGATAGGCAGAGCCTGTACTATGGTAACCAGACTGCTGATAAACATACTTATATATTTCTAAATACATACATATTATAGATAAATTACACCCAGACACAAAACAAATGATCATGCTCATCACACTATTATTTGTCCTGGGCGGGAATCGAACCCACGACCTCTGGCTTAGCAGTCAGGGTCACTAACCACTAGACCAACAGGCCAGTCTACTTAATGTAGGTACCTATAACACAACGCACAGTGCAGTGATAAATGTTTCATGTCATAGAAAAACGATGTTTTCCTTGTAAGAATATTTAGAACAAGACTGTGAATATAATTAATACTCTCTTCCTAATACTCCTTTACATTTTTAATGAAAAGTCCATATCCACTTACATATATTGTGTAGCAACATAAAAAGATATCTACCAGAATTCTGGGTAATTACGACCTCTGAAAAAAATTTGAAACACAATTTGCTAAACTTGTCTAAGCCATAAAAACTTACGTTGTTTTGTTTGTATT
The DNA here is from genome assembly GCA_963859945.1 of Euplagia quadripunctaria. Classification (NCBI taxonomy): domain Eukaryota; kingdom Metazoa; phylum Arthropoda; class Insecta; order Lepidoptera; family Erebidae; genus Euplagia; species Euplagia quadripunctaria. The sequence goes on from OY982577.1 coordinate 11,266,399, forward strand.
TTCTAACCAAAGCCTACTGACAGGAATTAAAGTTTTTAATTTAGTGGCAGGGTAGGCTGTAACAAACTGTGGAAAGAGCGACTTGAGCGACCGAGCGCAGGGTACGCCACAATTGTGGCGGTAAGACCCATCATGGAGGATTGGCTGGAGAGGCAGCACGGCAGCCTCTCCTACCGGCTGACGCAGGTGCTGACCGGCCACGGCTGTTTCGGAAAGTACCTGTGTCGCATAGGCCGGGAGCCAACGTCTGCGTGCCATCACTGCGGAGGCTGTCGCGAGGATACTGCACTCCACACTCTTGTGGAGTGCTCAGCGTGGATGCAACAGCGCCACGACCTCGTGGCGGCTATCAGTGTGGGAAGCCTCTCGCTGGAGACCATGGTTCTGTCCATTTTCCAAAGTGAGAGTGCTTGGGAATCCGCCGCTTCTTTTTGTGAGGAAGTGATGTCCACTAAAGAGGCGGCGGAAAGGGAACGGGAGAGGACTAGTACTCTCTCGTCCCGAAGAAGAGGCACCAGGCGCCGGAGAGCGCAGAATGATCTCCGGCCTCCATGAGCGCTGGCCTGGGGGTAACGGGTGAGGCTGCCCGTTACTCTAGCAGAAGCAGGCCTGAGATGGTGGCGCGACGTGTTCTCTCTAAACTGAAAGGAGGGCAAGGCCCTCCGCTACCATTGGTGTGGCTGCCTTCTATTTGAGGGCGGCCAAAGTCTGCTAGGGTTCTCGGGGACTTCCTTCCTAGGGTATACCCGAGTCCCTTGCGATAGACTCACTTGTTACGGAACACCGTGTGGTTTTAGTCGGTTCGATTCCGACATACCACCTCACCAATAACCATGGTGAGGTGATGACCCGTGGGGGTTTCCACACGAAAAAAAAAAAAAAAAAAAGGCTGTAACAAACTTGTGGAATAAACAATCGGAGTCCAAGTTGCAAGTATTTTTACTGTTAAAATCCCTTTGGATTCATTTATATTCACCAGTAGACTTTATTATGGTGATAGAGATGAAGCGGAAAGTCTGTTCCAATCTTTTCTACGACTACCTACTACGTACTAGTATTCTTGTTAACCCCAAGAACTAAATTAAATTATTTTCTGATTCGAACTCGCGGGCAATTTTCGTTGAAAATTTAACGAAATTTTACCGTCCGTAAGCAAAACGAATCGTTTCTTGATTATAGGAACGCGGCATTAGTAACAACGGTACCGTTTAAATTACTATGAAATTTGAGTACACACCGAACGGTTTATATTTAATGGAATCATACCGACTGACCGACCATTTAAACGCACTGAACTGCTTATATATCATGGGATAACCCGAATTATTATCACTGATCATTGCGATAAAGTAATGCTTGGTACGTTATCGAAATTCAGTATTGATTCGGATAGTACTTTGGAAATCAGAGCGTAGGGTGCGCGCACGCTGCCCGTGGCGACCAATCAAAAGCAGCAACGCGACAGATGCGCGCGCAGCACTATTGTTGTCCCAACTATTGTGTGACGGGATAAAAGCTGGGGTGGCATGCGTGTGAGAGCAAACATATGAACCAAACATTACTTCAGTGTAATAAAATAACGGTGAAATGATGGTACACACTGTTTGCTAACGAAAATTGAGTAGCGTAGGTACATTGATATCAAATGGGGATCAGTTTCATATTTTTGTCTACTCCTGTAAATATAAAAGACTGATATTATGTATTATATGTAAAATATATATTTTTGGCATTTGATTTCCAAGAAGTATTATCATATACATAAATACAATAATCATGCGGCCCACCTGTTTTTTTTTTTTCACACACGGCATATAGTATTTACGATGAACTATGGCACCCAGGATAAGATTTAACTTGTGTTTAGGGTACCAGCGTCCTCGCGCACACTATAAACATATTGACGAACACAGTGTTAATTAAGAAACATAAAATATTAGACAAACAAAAACAAACTTGCTAACATTTCATTATACTACTGTAGCCTCGTGTATGTTTATGTGTGTGTGTGCCTGTGTGCCTGTGTGTGTGTGTGTGTGTGTGTGTGTATGCGTGTATGTGCGTGTGTGTGTGTTTATGTGTCGGTGACTGTTATGTGCTTGGTATGTATATATTTGTAGGAAATATATATTTATAAGTTTAAGTCTTAGGATTCACATCGTATTAAATCCTCTGTCTCTCTATAATCCAATGTCAACAACGACTTGGACACAGTGGCTTTACAATTATTACGACACATAGGCGCATGATTGATGGTGACGTGACTTGTACGTTGAGAATCCTATAGCCTATGGAGCTTTTGTGACATTGCTTTCCAGTAGTAAAAACAGCATTGTGCAGGTAATGCAGTCTTCTGCACTGTCTTCTTAATATTGCATTTGACCTATCTCTATGTACAACCGATCGCCCTCTGAGCAAACACAAAATCAATCGATGAAACAACTTTGGATCTTTAAAGGGTTATGCTATGCTACTCATAAAATATAGGAACCTGTATCAATCCTGCGTATGTCAATTATTAAACGTGGGAGAGCCATGCTTCGGCACGTATGGGCCGGCTCGACTCCGCTCGATACCACGGCCTCACAGAAAACCGGCAGTGAAACAATGCTTGCATTGCTTTTCGCCGCGCGAGTGAGGTTACCGGAGGCCCTAACCCTTCCCTCTCCCCTATTCCTGTCCTTCCCCTCTCCCCCCTCTAATCCCCCTCTCCCATCTTCCCGCACTTGCCCTCATCCCCCACTCCCACCTTAAAGGGCGGCAACGCACTTGTGACTCTTGAGTTGCAGGTGCTCATGGGCGGCGGTAGTCATTTACCATCAGGTGACCCGTCTGCTCGTTTGCCCCCTATACCATAAAAAAAGAAAAATTAAAATATTGGTTCCATCCATAGGTGACAAAAAACTTTGTTCTTCTGCACTTAGCAGTATACTGAACCGCAAATATATCGTCACAGCGACTAAATTAAAAAAATTGTGTTTACCTACAATAATGTCCAATTTCGTGTTTCTTTGAGTCTTCAGCCTTTCATTCTTATGTTTGTGAACGGATTTTTTCGACGTTAGAAAGGATCCTTGCTAGCAAGCAATGGATGGATCATCGCACTATTACAGCATTAACGGTTAAAACATTTTACAATTGTAAGAGCCCCACAGCACTTACAAACTCCGTGGCATTCGGTATGCAGTTACAAACTTTCGAAAACATACTACAGAACTCTTACGTATCTATATTTGTAGGGTTCCGTATCCGAAGGGTAACCTAAGTCTCCGCTGTCAGCGGGCTGTATTTCATGATCCGTAATAGGTGGACAGTTGAAATTTTCACAAAATGTGTATTTCTGTTGCCGCTATAACAACAAATAATGAAAATAAATTAAAAATTATGGGGGCTCCCCTACAAAAAGGTGTTTTTTTTTACTCGATCTTAATATTTTGTTCGACGATGGTACGGAACTCTTAGTATGCGAGTCTGACTCGCACTTGGCCGGTTTTTGTTTTTTGTAATAATATTTTTTTTTTTGATTATATGCATATAGCCTTTAAAACTCAACGGTATACGGCGGGTAATCGACATCAAACTTCTAACTTTAGATGCAAATTCTTAAAACAATAAACTTCAAAATATTACGCAAAAGAGAATTGATCTCCAAACATTGTTTATTAAAACTGAAGAACATCTCGACAAATAATAGTTAGATACTGTCTATACTTCACTTGAGTAATTAAAATGCTTATCCTGAACTCCTACAAGTCCAATAAACGGAATTAAAAATATTAACCCCTGTGTTCGTTAGATTCAAAAAGTTGTTTATCGAATAGATGGTTGTCAAGGTAACGCACCCCCAAGCCGACCCGTGCCGTGCCATCCTGCAGGTGTGCGCAGGATTTAATCAACTGATTGTTACTGACATACACAACACCCACACACATATACTTACCTGTATATAGCCGGGGTAAGGGAACTTACCGTTATGAGAGGAAAATAAAAGCTATAAAAATATTTGGGGTAGAACAATTGATTGCCGCGTGCAGTATTACCGAAAATTGATGTTGGAATTGGGTTGATATTTTTACTGTAATTAGTTTGAATATTATCCAGTTGAACGATTTTCATAAAAGCTGTGAGCCGTATTAAGCCGTATGAGTAAGCTCTTGCTGATGAACTAAGATTTAAAAATAGAATACTACCCTCCTATTCTAATTTTATGCCATTTTGCGTCAATAATTTCGGTTACCAGAATGACGTTGTAGATTTTGAAGTGAAAACTTCTTTAGGAACGTTTGTGCACTTTTGTTATGGGGAAAAGCATTGAACTCGTGACCGTCACGCTAATAATACATTTATATATAGACCTACTAGAGGGCGCTAATCTAAACATTGGGTTCTGTCAGCTCCTCATTAATTAATGTCACCAACCTGTTAATGTGACGTTTTAAGTTCGTCGTTTCGTTTATGTTTTCACTTCTGTCGGCAGTCCCATGACTGCCTATTTTTTTTTAAGGCTTCTTATATTTCGATAAAAAGTAGCACGTGGGCAACTTCTGACATCGTTTTAAATATTTTTCTGAATGACACATTATCAGTTCAATTTAAATATTTTGATAACGGGAAGCGGTGCAAAACATTATTCGAGCGGAACTTTCATGATTGTTTGGTCGTAGGTTAGTGAAAATCAGATGTATTAAACTGTGACTATTGTGTGTGTAGTTCCTTTTTAGGGAGCCAAATGACTTTAAAGGGTATATACAGCATAAAACTTACGTCTAGAAAGAAATCATACATTTTCTCTCACACTATGATATGAGATTTCCATAAAAATAAGGCCCATTAACAAAAATCCTGTCTGTTATGGTCATAAAAATATTTCATGTAAACATGAATGGGCGCTTTCTTCCGTCCCCTCGCCAATAATTCGACATAATAGTGAAGTAATTTACGAACTCATAGTCGATTTAAAGCAAAAAGAATAAAAAAGCTGCGTGAACGTCCGCCATGACAGTGCAGAAACGTGGAGCCGGGAGCGCAGCGCGTGCGACGCGTGCCTGACACGTGCGTGCGCGCCGTCAGATATGCACCTTGCTATGGTCTGCAGAAAAAACACATAAATGTAATACAAGTATTATGTATACCCTTTTTTATTTTTCGGCCATAATATTTTTTTGGTCGAGTTACCCATATATCGTCAGTTACAAGTTTAAATGATAGTGGTAGCTGCATTCAGCGAGGTATATCAAGCTAGCACTACAAAGTTAAATTTCCCATTCCTAATTAGCACTATAATTTGACGCTAATATTTTGTGGTCAAATCTAAAAATTTGTCACTCTAGCCAGTTAATAATAAATCGACATGGTGCTAGCCTGATATCAAGCTGGCCCTACACTGAGCCCATACACTAACACCTTGTTTCAGTTCTATGAAAACTGAACCAAGGTATGTGATATGGATACGAAATATAATGTTTGTAAACTTCTTTTATTTCTTAAGTATTGCTGACTTCCGACATTTTTTTATTGATTATTAAAACACAACTTTAGAAAACCCAGAAGTACAAACTCCAATATTCGACGACTTCAGTCCAGTAGGCGAAAAACAAAAAAATAAAATGAAATTAAAGCAATGATATTTCTGACCGTACATCGACCTTTGTACCAAGCACCGGATTATTTCATTGTATTTTTCGATGAACGGTTTCTTTTAAAGGGGGAGTGCAGAACACCTTTATATCTGCTCTGTTGTACTCGAAGATTTTTTTGTTAAGCCAAATACTTGTTTTAATATATTTTTGTGCGACAACAGTTCAGTAGAGATGAACAGACGTGTCAATGCCAACACTATTGTGGAACATTAAATATGGTTTCTAAAATATAAACCAAACAAATAAAAAAATGCTCCATAGTCACAAACCAGACAATGTAAATCTAATAAATGTATTACATATCCCCGAAGGGGTAAGCTGAGGTGTTTAAACACCCAGATTTAGCCAACTTACATAATTAACTAACAATATCAAATGAAACTCGCGTGTAGAATTATGATAATAATTACCGACTAGATACTAGACCACCGATGTCGGTGGTCTAGTATTTTTTATATTTTTAAATATATATTTTGTTTTATACATATTTAAAAATGTAATTTATAAGTTTTAAGTTTAATAAAGAGAAATAATAATAATAATAACTCCACACATATCACACCCGTCTGATCCCAAACTAGGCAGAGCCTGTCTGTACTATGGTAACCAGACTGTTGATAATCATACCTATATATTTCTAAATAAATACATATTATAGATAAATTAGACCAACAGGAAAGTCAAAACGAAAGGAGACGACGCGCGACGGCCTGGCAACGCAAAGGATTTTGATGGTCTCTAACTTGACAAAAAGGCGTTTCATTAATGGACTTTTCTGAAGGCTCTTATGAAATTGAAATTATATTATTTTCTTGTAAATAAAAACTTGGAAATCTTATTACACTACTAAATTACTACTGTTGTACTGTTGTTTGTATCTGTAGTGGCCTAGAATTAACTTTAAGTGTTAAAGTGTAGTAAGTTAACTTATTTACTATTAGAAGGATACTACAACTTGGTCCATAGTCACAAACAGGACAATGTAAAATCTATTCTCTAATAAATATCTGTCTGTCTGTCTCTAATAAATGAATGTAATAACTGACAATAATGAATTTTTGAAAAAAAAAAAACTATTCGTTTACAAGTCATGACCGTTTGAATCTCCAGGTATTTTTACCTCCGTTTCTCATAAAAGTTTTCAATAAAGGTAGGTGAAACGTGTAAAGTTAAAGATTTTAAGTCGCATGTATTTTATTTTTAAAAACTAACTTAAAAAGTTTTCAAAGTTACTTTTTATGAATTTTGTTAGTAACAGAATGAAATATTCCAATATAAAAAAATATCTACCATTTAAAATCTTTATCTTAACACATTCCACCAACTTTTATTAAAAACGAGGCAAAAATACCTAGAAATTCTAAACGGTCATAACTTGAAAATGGATAGTTAGATACACCCTGTATATACCACTGACATTAGCGCATAAAGATTTTTGATGATGAATTTTTGAATCTTTGTATTCGTTACTTTCAATGGGTTAGTTTCCACTACATACCTGCTCGTATTTTGGTAAAACCTGGTAGCATCTAACTGGTATTGTTCGCTTCATCATCTACAAATACTAAACCACCATAACATTCTCATAATAATAATAATCCTGATTTATATATCTATAAACAAAAGGTGAATCAAAACGAACCGGTTAAGTTTGATATGAGCTTCAGTTAAAAGGTCGCCTGCTCATGTTTGAGCAGCTGCGCCCGAGGTCCGTGGAACGCGTGCGCTGTGATACGGGCAGGTGTACTTCAACCGGTGATATACTTGGAAATATGCTCTACCTTTTGTTTAATATATGCAAAAGTTTAAAATGTAACGGAATGTATTTGGGGTCCTTTTTGGAATGGTTATTTTTTAAACACTATCTGGATTATTTGACTTGAATAATTTTCATAGATGTTCAGGCACAGAATATTTATAATCGAAATAGAAACTCCCTTCTTAGGAGGAACCCCTACCTACAGAAGACTGCTGTTAGACAACAGTAATAACATAGTACTGGTTTTTTCTGCTAGTGGGGTAACAAGGGTGCATTCTAAGTGTTTATGGGTACTGGAAACCGCTTACCACCAAGCGGGCCGTGCGCCCATTTACGAAATAACTTGTATAAAGCAAAAATTACAACATTAGAAAAAAAACATTATTGACACTCGCCAGTCTCGCGTTTTGAAAATTACTTTCCTAGACATGAAATTAGTAAAATGACAATTAGGAGTTGTGGTTTGATATAAAATTTATATTTCATGTCAGGTTCTACTTGAAATGTTTGTCCATCTTTGTGTGTCAACTTACTTAATTACACTTGTTTAAGCTGTAGGTAATCACGACTCAAAAACTCGACACGAAGCATTTCAATTATACTTAAAGAACCGTTCCGTAAAGAAAATTACCTACTATTGTATTTCAAATATCCTCTGTTGCTAAAAAATATACGCATAGGAGTTTATAACTTAGGTACATTTTATCAGCTATGTTGTTAATTCCACATTGTATGGGAGAAGCCTGTTGCCTTGCACGTTTCCAGATTCCATACCGGAAAGTATTCGACACCAGTAATTGTCTAGAAAATTTTCGAGTCCAGCAATTGTACTAAGACTTATGCCATTGGACCATTAAGACAAACTTTATTAATATAAAGTTTAAATTTATCACTGCTAATTTAAGCCATACTGATCAAAGAAATATCAATATAATCACATTATAAGTAAAGCATATTATCTTACATACCGTAGAATGAATGAACCATAGAAGGAGTGCTATCGCGTATTGTACAGCCACTATACTTATCTGTGGGCAACGGACCGAGCGAAATGCGGGCTCTCCACCACCCATTATAGTTTTTTGCTATTCAAATATGCGATACGATGTAATTTTACAACACTTCAATGTTAAATTACATCGCTGTTCTTTTAAAATGCATAGTGTCATTCGTTACACAATAGGCTTCCATCTCTTTGAATTAAATGACCTTTTGACATATTGTGCAAATATGTACATCTGTCGACTGTCTACATCGACTATGGGTTCAAAGAATTACGATTTACTAGAATTAATTAATAATTAATTTAAATCCTTTTTAATCGGAACTCTATTTGTTTGGTACAGTTTCACGCCTGAACTACTGAACCGATCATCGTGAAATTTTGCACACCCGGTGTCAAAGGTATATAAGAGGACATAGGGTACCTTTCATACCGAAAAAAATGTACTGTGTCCCAGGGAAAAACAAAAATGTATTCTTCGGGCATAAGCTAGTATGATATAAAAATTATAAATGGTCATATCGTTTTTAAAAAATGGCAGAAAACAGAGGATCATTTTTGAATTTTGCTAAATTTTCTTTTATACATACCACTTGGATGGTAAGATGTTTGAAAAAGATATGATTGATTCGTAACCGACTGCATAAAATCATAAAAACAAGGTTTGGATAGGAAACGGGCCACCCATAGGACATCTTTTTCAGACTAAGCCCCCTCTTTCTGCATGGATCAAATTCTCTTTGACTTATACTTTCCACCTTTCTAAGAATAAAAACAAGATAATAACATTATTATCTTCATCAATCTTATCTACTCCGTAAACAATAAAATCATCGAAACTACCCCTTTGGACAAGTGCTCAAAATTTAAACACCGTATACATTATCAAGACATTCAAGAGCTCATAAATCACCTTGCAAGGAGGCGCGTGCTCCCCTAATTTGTGTTAATAGCGTGAGGGTGCAACAGGTTGCACTGCCTTGACCTGCTTCTTGAGGGGTGACTCAATGTGCCGACACTTGCTTGGGAATGTCGATATAGGGATAAGAATATACTGGATGGTGCAAGCTTAGGATCCTTTTTTCTTGGCTAGTAAGAATTTCTGATAAGAATTTTGATAAGACACACGTGTAAATATTTAAAAAAAATTCTACAATGTTAACAGGCAGATCCACAATATTGCACGCTACAGTAAATATCTAATAGGTATAGTGTAGAATGTCTGAATGATTATGTTTTATATCGAAATAAATATTAAGCCCCATTTATTTTCATTGTTATCTTATACTACATTATATTGATATGTTCTATGCTGATATGTGAAACTTTTAAGTAAAAATCTGACACCCAACAAAATGACGATCACTCTTTTCCAATTTCTTTTACTGTTTGAAGGTATAAGGTCTTTATCTATATGCTGGTGAATAAAACACTTGCAATACGTCTATATCGATAGAATATTTTATTTGTACTACAACATAATACATTGAGTAGTAACTACAGTCCACCTGTATGAATGTATTTGAATGAGTGAGTGCAGTGTGAGTCTGTGAATGTGAAAGGTTTGCTATCGGTTTGCAATAAGACTTTTTTATTTAGACATTTACAATGCTACTATGTTTACTTAGTAAGTAAGAAGTAACTTAAAATACATTAAATATTAAATTAAATTAACCAAACTATTTATTTAACGTAAGAAGATCAAACGAAAATGGGTCAGATTACTGTACGGTGTAGGACAGGGGCCGAGACAAGATATCACCATATTTTGTTAAATAATTGGGTATGTGCAGTTAAAGTAAATTTCTATACGGGCGTTTTTCATAAAATTTGCACGTCACTTAATGGGAATTCCACATACATAAAAATGATTTCATTTAATTGTGATTAAATGCGTTTGATAATTAACATAAATTCTAATATAAGTATATCTATATTGAAATTATTACGAAATTCCGAAAAAAACTGATTTTGAAAAAAAGTTAAATAAGAATATAAGTTCTTAATCATAAACTATCTTAACTTCATTTAAGAATATTATTAAGGTTTTATTGTAGTAAGTAGTTGTATGTATATTTTTTTATACCGCATATCTAGAAATTGATAATTCAATGTTTAGAGAGGTGGCCTACTGTGAATAACTAGATTCACAGTAGGGCCACCTGTTATTATTATGACACAGCGCGGCGGTGCATCACATATCGCCAACTTTCGTCATAAACTCGTAACAGGAATTAAACAATACACAAGCTATAGTAAACTAACTACCATAAGTATTTATGAAAATAGTATAATACATTAAGAAACACTCGTTTGTCATGGTGAAAAATACTTGCCATTGACCTACAATCATGAAATTTAGTAAGAAGCAAGGTCTGACAGCGCAAGTAAAGGAAAGAATCCAAAAGTTGTTAATTTGTTGTTATATAACATAAAAAAGTAGTTTGTTGTGATTACAAACTTATATTTTGCGGTTGGATTGTTCAGTTTGTCATACTTCGCATCCAAGTTAAGTTTGTCTTTCGAAAAAGACTGGCAAAAGTCGAGAATTGATTCCCGAGATGGACGTATCTAAATACAAGTTTTTTTGCTTGAGGAACCCTCGGTGCGCGAATTAGACTCGCACTTGTCCGGTTTTATTTCTTCCGCTTTCACTACCAATTTCGTAACATGCTGCCCCACAGCCCCACGTTATCGTAGACTACGAACGATATGAGGATATGAAAATATTTTATGAAGGTAAGGCCTACCTACTTAATACTTCCTTCGACCTTTACTCACGACCTTCATATTTCATAGAATATCTTCTTAATAGGTACCACTTCACCGATTGCACGATGACGTGTTTTGTCGAACCGACAAAAACCACACGGTTTACGTCGTTATAGCCTATAGTCGGGAGTTGAGATATGCCTTAGAAGGATTACCACTGAACAATACTGTGTGGGGAGGCCTTTCCCCCCTCCTACATAGAGTTGCGTGCGTGAGATACGTCACGCTACCGCACCAGACCAGACACCTATCTGCCGAACTGCTCTTAGGTTAGCGCTCACTGAGGCCGGAGATCGTCAAGCGCTCTCCGTCGCCCGGTGCGTTTCCTGCGGGAGAGTTGACTGATTCTCTCCCTTTCCCTTTCCGCCGCCTCTTTTGGTGTACATCACCTCATCACAGAGTGAGGCGACGGAATCCCATGCGTTCTGGCTGTGGACCATGTATAAAACCATTTTCTCCAACGAGAGGCAACCCGCAACGATGGCCGTCACGAGGTCACAGCGTTGATTTGCCCACGAGGGACATTCCACCAAAATATGGAAGGCGGTGTCCTTGCAAAGAGCCCAGCCTCTGCAATGGTGCCACGCGAGGCGTTGGCTTTCAGCCTATGCGACGCAGGTACTTTCCGAAGCAGCCATGCCTCGAAAGCACCTGCGTCAGCCGGTAAGAGAGGCAGCCATGTTGCCTCTCCAACCAGTCCTCCATGACGGGTCTTACCGCCACAATGGTGGCGTGCCCTATAAATAGTAGGGATAGCACATTACAAATAAAAGGGCATCATAATGAGTCTGCTAATTATCATATCAGCACATATTACACGTAACATTTAGATTTATTACGGATACATAATAATTTTGAGCATCCTCACAGACCGGGGTAGCCGGAAGCATTGGGAATTAGTCCATTAACATAATTAGACACACAGCTGACTTAACCACCTTGTGCCATAAACCACACACGGCAACTAATTTTACACTGTGAATGAAATTTCTGAACCTCATGAAATAATAGAATGAATACAAAGTTGTGAAAAAATAAGTGAAGCTAATTTTAATTATCAAGATGATTATAATGTTATTAGATTCTACTTTGTTTTTTTAGTTACTGTCTTGCTACGGGTCTAGCAATACCTGAGTTATTCCGATGAAAACTTTTTTCAGCTGTCTAATGTGACAGATGAATTAGAACTTACAAGTCTAGATCGTTCACTCGTTCAAAGGTTTTCAGCAATACCTTTTATTTTCTAAAATGTGACAGAAGATGATGAGGTGTTTACGAAACATATTTTTTTTCCAAAACTTATTAATAAGAGAAAGTTGCAAGTAAACTTGAAAATCGCAAAAAGGTTCATGAAAGACTTTTAGGTTAGTCTGTTTAGGTGCAGAGGTGTAATTTACAAAACTTGTACGTCAGTAATACTATAATAGTAGCGTCAGGTTTACCAACAACGGAAGATCTTCGAAAGTTTGAAGGACTTCCCTCTTAGACTAGAGTAACTACATCGATCGATAAATGTCTTGTAGCAACACGGTAAAGAAAATTCAACAATATAATATACGAAGGTAAGTAAATAAGTTGAGAGATTTTTTTAGGAAGTGACCGGCTTTTTGATGGTTCATTCTGTCTGTAGATGATTTCTGATGCAAGTAGGTTAGATTAAGCGGCACCCATTATATTATTGATGTAACAAATCAAAACATTACTCAGTATATTGTTTACTTGTACACAATGTACACTTTCTAGGAATAGCGTGCAAGGTGCAATAAATATACAACACTTTATAGTACTGATAATTGCTAGACACCCACAGTAGTAGTTTTAAATATGAGAGTATCAAATATATCTTTATTAACAAACCGAATATAATGACAACCGTTACCCACCATATCAGATGTTACGATTTAAAATCAGTCTTTCTCCGCAAAAAACTAGCACTTCCGACCCTCAGTTCACCCCATTGAACATCTGACGAGGTGAATGAATCCTTGTGCATTAGGGTGGTGGCCGAATGATATAAAAATGTACACCGCTTGTAAAGTTACGAACAAACAATTACATTCCGGCACACATCTGTCGGCGTTTAGACAATCACGATACGTCACGCGATTTGGGTAACGTTTAATAATTTTGATACTTTCACCTTATTTCAATGAAGTGTTCGAAAAAAGTTACAATATCTCAGTATATATTTTAGTTTAAAAAAAATGGTAAACACTAATCAGAACTAGAAAGTTGAAAACAATTTTTTATTGCAAAAAAGCGTGGAGTGCTTTTTAATATTTTTTTATAAAAACTACCTTTATAAATAGCTTCTAATACTTATATTAATAGAACTTTACCTTTATAAATAGAACTATTTGATGTCAAGCATCACACACTTTTTTAAATATAAAGATATGGAATCGATATTTATTCTGCAGAAACGAGCTATCAGAGTCATTTTATAATCTACGTAGTCACGAATCCCTCAGGCATCTATTTAAGGAAATTAACGTCGTGACCGTGTCTTGTCAATATATTTATGAAAACATCAAGTATGTGAGAAAAAATTGAAAACGGTGTGAAAGACATAATTATAGTACTAGAATTTACTTAACGTACCGAACGTACTTCAAATAACTGATAAGAAATTTAAAACTTGTAGAAAACGCACGCTATGTAAACGAGCGTATTATAAACTAGATCATTATTTAGATGATAAAAATGCTTGGCAGAATACCGGTGCTGCTCCACAGTCACACTGTTAATGTGTAATATAATAGTGGATCTACGTATTGCAACAAGTAACTAACTTCAAGACCGATTTATAGTGACTGACTCCTACTCCTGACAATTTAAAAATACTAATTAGTTTAATTGAAATAAATTATTTTGATTCGATTTGATAAATATTACTAAATGTTTGTGAAGTGCTAACATAATATGTACATCTAAAGTTGTTTAAAGAAAGTAAAGTTCTTATATTTAAAGTTAAAAAAAAAATTGCGATGTTTTTAAAGTTCTATGTGGAAGAGAATAACAAAATAACGACATTTCGAAACGAAACTGTAATTATAATGCGCCCTACCAATCAATCAGGATCAAGGATCAAAAACCTGTAGTCGTACTACATACGATACGACAGCTGCGGCGCGCGCCCCGCACCCGCTACATTCATACGGTAATGCGCCGCCTTTTAATTACGACGCTGATAAATCTGCGCACGCGCGTGCCGTGTCGCACTGTCGCTCGCGTATGCGGCGCCTTATGCTGTAATAATACTAATCATGTCCACTCTCCCTAACTTTTTTTGGGCTTAGGCCTACAATGTATAATAATAGATACGTGTTTTGTGGCGTTTTGGTGGAACAAGTAAGTTGGAATAAAAATATGTTAACGCATAGCCTCAATAAAGAAATATATCTCCCCGATATATTTTTTGAATTGTGTGTACTAAATAGAGATTCTTAAAACTTTCCTCCCCATGGTAATAATGTTGGCCACACGCAAGTGACTCAACATTAGTATCTACCTACTGAAAATGATTTAAGGCACCAGTAATCCGTTTTTCATCAGATGGTTTGGGTGCTCGTTTGCCAACATGCGTATCAGACTAATTCATAAATTAGTAATAATAATAATAAATTACTGTAAAAATTATCCTTTTAAAATTTGCTTAACTTATTGACGTATTCACAAGTTTTGCGGATTTGACTAAAATATTAACCGTAACTGATTTTATAAAAATCTTATTTAATTTTTCATAAAACGTACGTTTGTAGTGGATGGTGGTGGATAACTGTCTCAATTTAACAGATACGTGAGAATACATTAAGACATCTTTCTCATAATCCTATTCTAAACCTTAGGTTAAGGGAAGTAGTTCCAAAGTGAGAGTGCGTGGGATTCCGCCGTCTCGTTTTGCGAGGAGGTGATGTTGGCTAAAGAGGCGGCGGAACGGGAACGGGAGAGGACAAGCACTCTCCCATCCCGCAGAAGACGCACCAGGCGCCGGAGAGCGGCAAATGATCTCCGGCCTCCATGAGCGCTGGCCTGGGGGTAACGGGTCGGGCTGACCGTTACCCTTGCAGAAGCAGACCCGAGACGGTGGTGAGACGTGTTCCACGTGCATCTCTCCGTGGTGTGATCGCCTGCTGAAGGCAGCCAAGGTCTGCAGGCGTTTCCGGAGGACTCCTTCCTAGGGTATACCCGGGTCCCCCTGCAATAGACATACTTGTGACGGAAGACCGTGTGGTTTTAGTCGGTTCGATTCCTTCCGATCACCACCTGCAACATTATAAGTTGCAGGACATCCTCCACTTCTCCGCCATCAGATTTCTAATAGCACTATACAATACTCATTCTATATTCATTCCTTGGCTATGAGAACATACATTTAACTTTTTATTTAAACACTTGTCATAGGTCGATATCCTACAAAATAATTATTACATAATTTAGTTTGTCAACGAGTAAAATTGTTGCATTTAATTGTTGGTGAGCTAATGGGCCTTGGCATTTGAAGGGTCGCCATTTTGTCCGGGACACGTGTGCTAATAACCTGCGACATTCCACTTATTATTACCCCGCATTGTTACCGAACATGAACATGCATTGGCGTGATTTTGTCCCTATATCGGAAACTTATTAACTATAGTTTGGGTTATAAGTTTATTTGTTATGAAAATTTAAATTTTTGTGTATTTTTATAAAAAGCGTTATCGTTTAATTTTCAAGTTCAATTTGTCAGTTTCAAAATAATATTTCTGTATGAAAAATCACTAATTTTCCTAAAAGCGTTGCTTTACGATATTTACGGAGTCTACTTACGACCCTAAAATATGACCACACCTTTCTGTAACATCCTGTATATGACCTTACCGTATTCATTATGTATGTACAAAGGCTCCAAAAAATTAGTAGTTCATCACTACATATTATAAAACAAAGTCCCCCACTGGGTGTATTTTTCTGTATGTCTGTCTGTTCGCGATAAACTGAAAAATTACTGAACGGATTTTCATGCGGTTTTCACTAATAGACAGAGTGATTCATGAGGAACGTTTAGGTGTATAATTTGTTAAGATTTTGTGTAAATTGATTGAAATATGTTGAAGATGTCTCTGCTACCTGTGCGAAGCCGGGGCGGGTTGCTAGTTTAGATATAATATAATAATAATAATAATAATAACTTCACACGCCTCACACACGGCCGTCTGATCCCAAACTAGGCAGAGCCTGTACAACAAAACTTTCATAACTCAATATAGTAATGAATGGTGGTCGAAATTCGACCACCAAGGTCTCTAGTAATTATTATGTTCTAATTTGGCGTTAACGTGACTCGTACTTTCATATTATATGATTTTTTCTTACAGAACTTTTCGTGGTACCCGATTAAGGTGAGTATTTAATATTGCCCTTCTCCTCAATGCTGAGGATCTTGACCGCATTACAAAACTCTTTCGTGGACCATTTTCCACCATCTCGTCCTGTCTTGAGCCGTATACTCAGCAAACTAATATTGCCCAGATTAATTATAAATCTCCAAGTGTTCAACTTTTTTTGCACTCATTTTATAGCACGCAATAACTTTTCAGTACAAATTATTAGATGAGGTTGGATTTATTAACAAAAATAAATATTCGAAAAAATTGTTCGAGTATGTATTATATATATATTAGAGATGCGCCGAATATTCGTTTGGTATTCGGTATTCGGCGTATTCGGCATCTTTTCCACTATTTGTATTCGGCCGAATTATTCGGTTTTGTTGCCGAATATATTCGGTTCAAGCTTTTCTATTTTCTTGTCTCATGTAGCCAAGGTGTAGGACTAAAAGACAAGACTTCCTATGTAAGATTTATGTTATATTATAAGTCAAAGAAAATATATTTATTTCTTAACCTATAGTCAACATTTATTTTAAACCTTAAATCAACATTTAATTTAAACCTCAAAACAATGGTACCAATTCTGTTATTTCACTCTCTAAATTTAAATTGACTAAATTTTCTTCATATAAGATGTAAACCTTGTACACTTCGAAACAAGGTCTTATTTCAAATTTAAACAAGTAGGTAACATATGTCGCTATCGAAATAAGCAATTTATTTGTCGACTAAAATCTGACACGCTTAAATAAACTTTAATGCCACGTAGCGAGAGCCGCTATCCGTTGAATGCCATCTCTTTTGCTCTGTGTTTTTAGTAAGCGTCTTCGTAGGTGTCGATTAAAATAACGTCATCTTAGTTCGTTTTGAATAAGTTTTTATACGGCAATTATACGGCATTTGAATAAATGGGGACTCTCGCTGTGTGGAAATAAAGTTGACAGGTTTTAGTGAAATTTAGTGGCGCTGAAAAATAGATGCCAGTAACAAATATACCTTGTTACAAAGAAGACAAGGTTGATTTGATGAAGAAAGAGTGAGAGAGAGAGTGTACAATAGAATCGGGACCAATATTTATTTTTAAACTTTAAATGAACATTTATACGCAGCAAAACAATGTAAACCGAATAATTCGGCCGAATATTCGGTTCGGTAAAAGTTAAACCGAATAATATTCGGTATTCGGTTATTCGGTGAAACCACTATTCGGCGCATCTCTAATATATATATAGAACTCCGAAGATTTCTGTAGGAATTAAAAAAAAAATATATATTATTTATTTATTTATTATTGACAGAAGGCGGCAGGACTAGAGAGAAACGTTGCCAGCGTTGAACGGAGAAAGTAAATTGTTGTTTTTTTATGTGACGTAATAAATAAAACGTACGTATAACAAAAAATATAACAAAAGACAGTTTGTATAAACACCCCACTGATTACAATCGGAGCGTTTTGATAGTTCCATTAAAAACAGATGTTTGGTAGCCATTAATCGCTGAATTAATCTATACAACATTTGTATGGTGTAAAAAAATGGATTTTCTCTCTCATAAAAACGGCGTTCTGATCAATTCACAAATACTTTTATCAAGAGCCCTCTTAAAAGTACCTTAGTCAATTTTTAACCTACTTCAAAAAGGAGGAGGTTCTAATTCGACTGAATATCGTTTTTTCTGTGGGTATGTTACGATTTCTTCGCGATTTGTGAACCGATTCTAACAATAATTTTTTCATTGAATTGATTTTACTTAAGATTGGTCTCATTTAAAAATTTAAATGAGACCAATCTTAAGTAAATCTTAAGTAAGTCTTCAAATGAAGAACATATTTCACCTCTAAGGTTAAGCGATGAAAAATACAGATTATTAAAATTTATCACTGAACTCGGTGATACTTGTTTTAAAGTCAATTATTTAATACGCCTGTGTTAGCTTCACTTCTAACTAACTGATAAAAAATTACATTTGCCCAAACGCCCCTTCTTACCATTACCGACTATGCCGAAGTCAGGTTATCTCGCCGAAGCTCAACTTGATAAACTTGTCCGACTTCAAAATTTTTGTATCCGATTCATATTTGTACTTCGCAAATATGATCATGTTTTCCAGTTCTGTAAAGAGCTCAAATGGCTACCAATCGGCTTACGCAGGAATACTCATATCGTTACTATTGTCAGACGAGCACAATCGTGAGCTAAGTTCAAAGTAATGTTACCAAATTATATTTACATTATTTATTGTATATGTGTGTATGTTCAAATATATATTTATGTATATATATAAGAGTACTTGTATATAATATGATAGGTAGGTGTAACTATTGAGTTCTGTGTGTATGTATTTTTTTTTTAAATTTATTAAATGTGTCAAAGGTGGACTTAATGCCCTAGGCATTTTCTCCCAGTCGACCTTTGGGCGATGCAGAGACAAAACAAGGTAGATGCACAGAGATTAAGACATATTTATTTTAAGTTTGATAAATTATTATTTTAGTACCCACAGTACTAATATAATACATACACATATACATATATATAATAAGTGATAATGATACTATTACATATACTGCATATATATATATATATATATATATTTTAAAAACTCGTGAAGGAGAGAGTCTAAAATTAAATCTGACAAGGCATGTCTCCGCAACATGTATTTGAAAGTAAGCCGACTTTTTGCAATCCTGATCTAGAGAGGGAGGGCATTCCATAACAGGACAGATTGAACGAAGAAGGTAGAATGTACGAAGTCGGAGCGATGAGTGGGACAATGGAGAAGCCGGTTATGTGAAGATCTAAGATTTACAGTATGATTTGCACCTAAATATTGAAATTGAGAAGTTAGGTAGAAAGGAGGACTTGGAGAGAAGAGTATAGAATATAAAGTGGTTAATGCTCGTGTCTGTCTACGTTGGCGAATTGCCAGCCACTTCAAGTTAGAGCGGTGCTGGGACACGTGATCATATTTCCGTAAATTGAAAACGAATCGAATGCAATTATTGAGAAGACGGTCAAGTTTATTGAGCAGATCTGCATTCAGGTCAAAATAGCACACATCACCATAGTCAATTATAGGGAGTATTAGAGTCTGTACAAGTATTACCTTAGTTTTCGTTGGCAGAAAGTTTTTTAGCCTATAAAGGGCCCGCAATGACCCTGTTACTTTCTGATAAATAGATGCAACATGTTTTCGCCAGCTCAGAGTTGTGTCGATATGCAATCCGAGGTCTTTCACACTTTCACGGTATGGAATAACCATGCCATCGTAAGTAAGTGGTGGGAGTGAAGCAAGGTCGAGTTGGCTCATACTACGGCTACTTCCGACGATGATAGCCTGACATTTATTCGGGTTCACTGACACGCCGAACATATCAGACCAATGTTTAATGGCCGCTAGATCACTATTTACTAACGAAACCCCGGACAATATATTGCACAACTCTGTTTGATAATATAACTGCAAGTCATCAGCGTAAAGATGGTAGGAACACTGAAGTCTTGGGGTGATAAGATTGATGAAGATCTAAAATAGAAGAGGTGAAAGAATACCGCCTTGAGGGACACCAGCAGCGAGACCACACCAACTAAAACAAGAATCTTCAATACGGACCGACTGCTGACGATCCCGAAGGTAAGAAGAAAGCCAGTCAAGTGCTTCTTGAGAGACCGAGAAATGGGATAGGATAGCAAGGAGGAGTTCGTGACTGACAGTATTGAAGGCATTGGAAAAATTAACCAGGACCAAAGTAGTACCCATGGTATTCTTCATACCTATCTTAATATCGCCAGTTACTTTAAGGAGAGCAGAGACCGTGCTATGGCCAGGTCGAAACCCAGACTGAAGAGGACTACGTAAGTTGTTGGCATAAATTAAGTGGGAGAACTGTTTATGGACGCAGGCTTCTAGCACTTTGGAGAGGAAGGGAAGGATAGAAATAGGACGGAAATGAGTAGGGAGAGACGGATTCGAGGTTTTGGGTAACGGGCGTACATACGCTTTCCGCCATAGAGATATGGGAGATAGCGGGAAGGAGGTGGTCTAGCAATGTGATGATCATTCTCCGACTAATGCCATCACAACCAACCGCTTGGAATTTGATAGACAGGATAATTTTCTTGATCTCTCCTTCTGCAACCGGACCGAAGTGAAAATGGCTTAAATTAGGGCGCGGTAGACTATTGATGTAATTTAGAGTATTTTATTCAGATAGACTGTCCAACATGAGAGAGTTGGTGAAATGTTTATTTATAGAATCGAGACTTTTAGATTGTGGAAAGTCTACATGTCGCGATTTGCCGACACCTAGAGTTCCGAGAAACTTCCAGATGTCGGCAGGAGAGGAGGAGGAAGTATTATCTAGAATATGGCGGTGTTTAGGATTCCGTATCATCTGGTTACACCGATTCCTTGCAGTCTTATACAGTTGCCAGTTGACGTCCACACGGTCCCTCTTATAGGTTTTGAACGCGCGATTTCGATGTCTCATGGCCATCTGTATAGCTTCAGTCATCCAAGGCGCAGGCGGTTGTTTAAGCTTTACCTTTTTAACCAGTGCATGAGTGTCGTACACCTTAGTCACCGCTTCATTAAATAAGTACACCTTGTCGTCAACAGAAGTAGTTTCAATTAGCGGGCCCCAGTCAATACACGACGCGTCATCACTCAGTTTGTCAACATCCATTCGCTTAAAGCAACGCCTGTACAGAATTTTAGGTTTGGGTTTTGGGGGTTTGAGGAAGTAGGAAAGGAAAATTAGGTCGTGATGTGAAAATCCGGGAGCGTCAAGTTGACCATGAGAGGAAACAAGGGTAGGATTGGAAGTGATAATTAAGTCGAGCCAAGATTCCTCGCCAACGTTATTGTGGTGAGTGGCTCTAGAAGGAGATGGAGTTTATGGGAACGAAAGGAGTTATGGGATAGGAAATTAGTATTAAAATTACCCATAAAAACCTGTAAAGTGTTTTAAAGACAAAAAAATTATATATTACGCAGTGTATCGAACAGCAGTGACCGAATGAATGAATGATAGAATCTTTAATCTATGCTACTTATTAATTTTTCACATGAAACGTCACCTCGCATCAAAACAAACAGAGAAAGGGTATATTAATATTCTGTCGTTCGTTTCAATAACAAAGTAAATCTTAAAATTATTACACAAATAAAAGAAAAATGGAAAAGAATATGCTAACATAAAAAGGTAAATGGTCACATTCATAAGGAACTCGCTAATTTACGGTAAATATTACTATTGAGTGTTAGTAAATATCACTACAAATTCAATTATTTATGACCTATTAATTACGAGACCTGTTATCACCTGCAGACTGATCGAGGACTGACTTTTTGGAAGTGGTTACGGCCTTCGGGTATTTCGTCAGCAGCAGGTTCAACTCGTCGATGGTGGTAATCTTGTGCCGGCTACCACCAGGTACTTTAACGACTATGATGCCGTCCTGAGTCCAGCAAGGAGTGATACCAAAATGAAATCTCGCCTTACCGAAGATGGATACTTACCTATTCTTTGTCAGGAACTCCCTGATAGTGATGGAGGAGCCCTTAAGACCCTATTTAGCCTTCCATACTGACGATTTATCATCCACAGTGGAAAAATTGACAAGCAAAGGCCGCTGGTGCTCCTTGCCCGACACGCCAAGTCTGTGGCAAGCTTTGATGGAGGAGGCAGATATATTTTTGAGGCCTAACTTGCTGTTGATGATTTGAAGTGCGACGCCCTTGCAGTCCTCTTTCTCAGCTTCCTCGACACCCAAGAAGATCAGTGCCTTCCGCCGCTGTCTGGTTTCCATGGCGTCGATCTGTCTGGAGCATTCACTGATTTGCTTCCGGAGTAAGCTCAGCATGGAGAACATTAACTCCCTAAAGGTTCGGAATTCTTCCGCGACCTTCGCAACGGTATCTTTAGCAGGACCTGCACTTTGGATTTGGGCTTCAAGGTCAGTCATCTTTTTTGTGAATGTCTCCTCGAGGGTCTTCTGCGCCGATAATATATCAGTGATTTGTGACATCCTAGTTATTGTTGTGGTTGAAAAATAATTGCTGTTAAGTGATGTGCTGGCAGTGGTGTTGACTAAGTGGCTTATTATCATATTAGAATAGGCTCCAAACGTGAGTACCTGTATAAGTGAGCACTTTAACTGTATAGGAGTTTTTAAATATATAAAATGAAGCAGATAGTATAATAAATATAATTTAAATAAGATCTCAAAATTTACGATACGTCTACGATTTTCTACACCTACCGCCGAAAAAATGTATGAAATAGATGATAAGCTGTTCTTTATACGCCAACGATTACCACCAGTTTACTAGTCCAGTCCATCCTAAAGGTTACCTGAAAGAGATTGCTTTAAGCGATAAGTCAGCCCTTTGCACATTATCGAGGTGATTCATCTCCTGTTTCATATTCTATGTACCCTGATGTATAAATATAGTGTAATCTATCTATCTAATAGCCAATAACCTTTATCCACAAGCGGGTTTTGCAACTCAAAAAATAATTTTGATACCTGTTTTGAATCATTTTCGTATTTTGGAACTTAGTGCATTCAAATCTGCAAAGTCTGAAGTCTTGACAGATACCGATTTCTCTACACAAAGGTCTCTAACAGATATACATTGGCCGCACTACTTCTTAGACTTGATCAAAGACTCTACAAAGTCAAATAAAATAAACAACTAAAAGCCATCGAAGATAAAACGCCATGTCAAAAACAACAAATGGAAAAAAAGGACATTTTATCTTCACAATAAAGTTGAGAATATTGAAAAAAAATGTTCTTATAAATCTGTTGAGTACTGGCCACGGTAGCTATTAGTCGCAAATCCCCTATGAATTCATATTAGGTTATCCATACATTTCTTGTAAGGAGGACATACAACAAGAACACAAAATAGAATATGGTATGAATGTATACGATGAAAAAAAAGATTTTATTATTGTTATTTTTATTAATGTCAAAAATATGAGACTTAAACGCTCTAATGTATCTAATTATATGAAAGTTACATATCTACTGGAAACTACATATTCTGATGTGGCCATGACAATGTGTTTTTAACTTCTGATGCTGACGCAAAAAAGAGGGATTAGTTATAAGTTTAACGTGTATATGTGTATCTATTTCTGGCATCATAGCTCCTAAACGGATGAACCGATTTGGATTTAGTTTTTTTGTTTGGAAAGTGCATTGCGTGAGAGTGTTTTTACGCGGTCCGCTTGATAGCTATCGTATCAATAGTACTGAAGCTGTTGTCAGTTGCTTTAACACTTGCGACACCAGACTTAACCGCTGCCATGATCTTCTCCAAAGAATTCTGGTAACCGTATTTTCCAGTAGAAGCACAATACAATAAAAAAAAGGATTTTTGGCTGAGGTTTCCTTAAAGACGGGGATACCTTCACAGTCAGACGGTCCACATTTAAGTGGGATGCCCGAGCCTAGCTTTTTATTTATTTCTTTTAGGTCAGGGGTCACTGCGCTTAGACAGGTGAGAATAATATCATTAGCTGTAATTTAAGAATAGTCCGGACAGAGAAGTCTCAAAGTCTCTGTTAGATGCCGCAGTCAGAATAATTATATTGGCTTAACAGTGTTAGTCTTTTACTATATTTTGGCTATTAATCACAATATAGCATATAAATAAATATTAGTCTTTTTCATTACGTAGTCTTAATTAATAAAGATAATTGCAATCAATAACTTAGTAACTTAGTGTTTTTTGAGCCCATCATTCTGTTCTTTGTTCATTTTAATCAATCATGGTCACAGTACAAAACGGTCAGATAAAGTAAGATTGTGTACACACCACACGAGGGGACGCGACGGAAGCAGTGTCCGCGTCTCGTCGGGCCACCCGCCAATGTGTACCTTGCTTTATGCACACACTTGCATGCTTTCTACCGCGATGAGCATTTTATGTTAACCAGGCATGTATTAAGGTTTTAAATAAATATTATCAACTAGTAAGTACTGAATTTGACAATTAACCAGGCTTGATAAATAAATAAGTAGGTTTTGTCCAATCTGTCTAGCATAAATTTGCTTCTGGAAAGAAGATTTAAATTTGTAACGAAAAACCGGATAAATGAGATTGACTGTTCTGCGTCCTGAGTGTTGCTAGTTACATTCTATCAACAGTTTAGTTTATTCTGCTTTTGAAACTTTTCCTTACAAAAAAGGTCACCCTAATATTGTGAGTGTTATTAGTGATGAAACTAACCAAGTTTGGCTCGTTAAAGACAATGGATTGGGACTGATGACAGATGACGTGATTTCAAGATGAAACCAACCAGTTTCAACCACTAATTTAACCTGTTTTAACGTGACCAGATTGTGTTCTCTTTACTTAACCTTAACCTAAAAAATAAAAAATATAAATGAAAATATAAGTATAAATGACGACATTAATGCTTTTGTAGTCAAAACTTAACTTGTTAAAATGATTACGTGAATGTATTTTGTTTTCTTGACACGTCTTGTCAAAATATAATGATTGTAGTAGTTATATTACCTTTTTATTGTTTTGGATAATGACGACGCGCTGAATAAGAAAGAGAGCTCCTGATCTTTCTAGGTTTAGTCCTTTTGGACGAAACTTTGACATGCTTCGATTTGTCCTTTTAAGACGAGTTCGTCCCTGTTCAGGACCTATTGTTTCCGACATGAATGCCACATGATATGATTACTCTTTATTGGCTTTGTGCTCGTGACATTTACCCGCCCAGGTAGTCGCCTACTCGGTGACTCTTCGACTTGACCGATCGGTGGTACGACAGCGATTACTACTTTGATTCAAGGAATTTATGTTACCTATTCAAAGGACTATTAATTCAAATGTCTTGATATCCGATTGTAAGCATGCATTATTACTATTGATCTGTCCTATTATTTTCTTTTGAAGTAGAAGGTCATTTAAAAATGTTTTCATGTGGAAGTGGAACGTCTTAAAGCTGTAGTAGACAAGTTTTTTCGCTAACAACACCTTAGGTTACCTCGCCGAGGGTACAATAAAGTAGTTATGTCAAAGCCATACCTTCTAAAACCACAAGTTGCCGAAAACAGCTGCTCTTATCTACTACTACCTCGAAAGAAATTTATAATTGCAAGCAGTATCATCTCTCCCAGAGAAAAGAAAATAGTTGTTGTCGCTTAAATTGCCCAGAGAGCGCGTAAAGGTTAGCTTAGCTCGAAAGTTGCAAGTACTTATTTTTTTATATACTCGTACAGTTGTACATTTAAACAGGACGTTCCGTATTATGGTAACGACACTCTCTCCATTTGAGTTACTGAAGTTTGTATCGCAGCAGCATCTGAGACCTATAAATACCTACAGTTTTGCGAAAGGTATTTAAATGACTTAAATAATATAGCTGTGATAGGTTAAGACATTTCTTTGAGAAAGTAAACGGCTTAGTGATCAAAATAGTACTTGTTTTCCAACTAAAACTAGAGTAACTTCATTTACAGATTCCCACACCAATTATTTATTTTCCCCAATCCATTCTCTATAAATTCTATTGATACTCACGGGCAGATGTACAAACTAATTACGTGAAATCGTTAAAAATTTACCATAAAGTTCGTTGATCACCATAGTAACTAAGCAAGGTGACAATGTTCACACACTCCGGAAATAGCAAGCTGCAATGTGCCCTCCGTAATGCAGAGAATATACGAAACTATACCCATGCCATATCTGATATATCCTCTTAATTTCGACCTTATGCTATAAGGAATAAAGAGGCAGATATCTAAATAGAAGTATGGAATATGACGTCAGCAAGTTGAGTAAAGTTCTGTTAGCGTTTGGTTACTAAATATGTGTATCAAGGTGGTTTGCATGCATGATTGCTTCCTGAAAGCTGTCAGGTGATGTTGGGTTGGCTCTTTGTTTACTCCCCAAGGAAGTTGATATACCTCTGAATTTACCGACATAAGTAAATGAAATATTCTGTTGCACTGAACACTTGGGAGGGGGAGCTAAATGAAATGAATGAATTCGCGTTTTAGCCATTTTGATTAGACGTGTCATCCTTTTTTTTTTTGCGTGTGAAAACCCCCTCGGGCCATCACCCCACCGGGGTTTTCAGTGGGGCGGTGTGTCGGAATGGAACCGACTAAAACCACACGGTGTGCCGTACTGCGCCTTAAATAGGTGGGATCCGGGAACAGCTTCTATTAAGACATCCGGACCCCCCCTAGCGCCTGCCCGCAAAAGCGCGGACACCACCTCCGGGTAAAAACCTCTCAATTAGGCGGCGTCCAGACACACGCGGACACCACCTCCTCGCGGGGGTAGACATGTCATCCTGGGTTAAGGTCTTTCCTATTAATATATAATGAACAAGAGTCTCTATGTGTATGAGTAAAACAAAAATGAACCATTAAAAATAGTGACTTATTCTTTAATGGTATTCATTTTTGTTTTACTTTAAGAGGTTTAAGTTAAACATTATGAAATAGCAGCAGTTACATTTTTTTTTTTTTGTAACTGATTTTGAATTGGTATATGTTATCTGTGACGGTTTGATTTACGCACTGAAAAAATATAGTTCTAAATCAGTTGCTGATAAAAAAATCATTCAATTCACATTAGATATATTTTTCATTTTTTTCATTATGCCATTTGTCTTCAGCTTATATAAAAGAAATAAAATGGAAGTTAATCCACAAGTAACTAAAATCTCAAAGAGTTTCATTTCTGATCGAGGAATCTGCCAAGATTCAATAAGACTTGCAGAATAAATGAAAGTACCTGCCTAATCTTCAAACATATCGGTTGAAAATCTCACAAATTTTTATCGACATAATTGGTATTACATGTGTGTGATATGAATCGTATGGGAGAGCCATGCTTCGGCACGTATGGGCTGGCTCGACCGCAATGATACCACGGTCTCACAGAAAACCGGCAGTGAAGCAATGATTGCATTGTTTTTCGCCGAGTGAGTGAGGATACCGGAGGCCCTAACCATTCCCTCTCCACCCCTCTCTCCCCTCTCCCTCTTCCACCTTAAAGGCTGGCAACGCACCTGTAACTCTTGAGTTACAGGTGCCCATGGGCGGCGGTATTAATTTACCATCAGGTGACCCGTCTGCTCGATTGCCCCCTATGACATAAAAAAAATAGATTTTTTTAAATTCATGCAGATATCGAACTGAGTACAAGAGAGACAATTATGGGCTAACTGGACCACGAAAAATATCCCAAATGGTCAAAGTAAACTGAGGTGCAAGTTGGTCATCACATAAATTTATAATCGTATTATGCGTCAGTATTAAAATAGAGTGATATAAATCACTGCACCCGTGTATTCTCATACGTGTGTATTTCGGGTGCAGGTTGCTCGGGGCAAGCATTATGGTGTTCGGTTACATTATTAGTACAATATACGCTGGTACGGCCTACAGCGTATTTCATAATTTTGATACTGTGCAATTCTCTATATATCTATATCTATACACTACACATATAAATAAATAAAATTTTAATGTCTGTATGTTCTGTTTTGTTTCATAAAAAGACAACTCCCGCATTAGGAATATTCCTGTGTCGCGTGGCGTAGTGGCGAGGTGGCCACTTAAACCATTGCGCCATCCGTGCAGTCAGTATCTGTTTGTAATATCATAATAACGGCTTTTTACTAAATGCATCTGAATGTTTACACGATACATATACCAGAAAATCTATTTTAAACATTTTAATCTGTCTGGTTGTTCCGGTTAATCTCCGAAATGGGTAGACCGATTTAAACGGGACTTTCACTGCCAAATAGCTGATGTTATAAGGTGTAAGTTAGGCTACTTTTATTTTATTAGAATTAGGGTTCCACCCAAAATATGTACAAGCAAAATATGTACAAATATGCACAGCAAGCGAAGCCGCGGAGAAACATTTAGTTCTTTAATATAGTTTAATAACACATTATGCAGATCAAATAGAATGAATATGATTTGTTGCTTCTGCCAGTGGGCCAGGTAGGAAGGTACGACATGACCTCGCCACATTTATAAAAAAGGTTTCTTCAAGCTCATTCTTTTGCTTGTTCTTATTTTGTTATAAAACGGATTATGTTGAAGCAAAAAAAGTCTGGCCATTAAAAATGTTACAATTCAAGAAATTTGTATTTTTTTTAAATTCAATTGTCGTATTAGTTTATTGCGAAAGAAGATACGATTGGTTCAGTCCTCATTATATTAATTGTTATTTTTAAATTGAGAATTGAAACGTGATTTTTTTTTCTTAAAGAATGCCTGGTTTCAGTAAGTCGTAGTCTGAACCGTATTCATAGCTGAAGTTGGACGTGGACAGTCTAATATTACAAATGATCTTTATTATTTCATATATGTATACTGCTCCACGACGAAAGATATAATCTTGTAAAATTAATATCCGTTAATAACAAGACAATAGAAAAACAAAGAGCATGAAATAATAGCGTTTGTTAGTCAGTACAATTAACATAGAATATGAAGTGCTCGTTCGTGCGGAAAGCCCTCTATTAGTTATCAAATGTCGTGAGTATGATGCAATTCTTTGAACAAACAGAATTAAGTACTTCTTGGTTTTACATCGTAATTCGTTTGAGTCACTTAGTATTTTTGCTACATATTTTATGGCAGAGAGTGGTGGATTAAGATTTATGTTGTTTGTTAGTTTTAATGTCATAAAATTCGTTTGACAATATCATAGCAGTTTCATTGTCAAAGTTTGTATTCATATTTGGAATATATTTATAGGTATATATATATTAATTGTATAATTAATATCTTGATCACATTTATATTCCTTCGGCGAACCGTTCTGACATTCACGGTCGCTCCCATCAGACATCAACCTCTTTTGACACTTATACAATTCAAAACAGTTCTGTATAATGCAGGAAAGAATATCACCTGCTAGAACTAAGGTATGCCACAGAGGCGTGACAATATATATATATATATATATATATATATATATATATATATCCAATCCTAACACAAGCGTTAAGCTTAGCTGGAGGGGTTAACAAGAATACTGGTAATGTGTGACCCACGTTACTAGTATTATTTAAAAAAAAAACCTTATGCGAAGAATAAGGTAGGTAGGTAGCTATTTTGGGTTTTTTAAAGTGGTTCTTGAATCCGAACGAACTATAGTTAGCGTTATTAACTTGGTCGTATCGTAAGTCTGTGATAGCGTGAGAGTCATCAGTTGGAAAATTAATGTACCTTGTTACATTATTTCCACTTGCATTATTCTTACGTACATGTTCATAAGGGTGGGTACAGCCATCCGAAGTCAAAACAGCATGAAAAACCAATGGAATAGAATATTGAACCAAAAGAATAGAGAAACTTGTCCAGTGAAAAGGCCTGTGAGAATGTACAACACGATTACACGTAAACATACATACATACACCTGTAAGGGGAAGCAGAGGCTTATTAAAACATCCACATATTGCCAACTTTAATATGGTCCCATTCACGTAATAGGTGCCCCTATTGCAAATTAGGGACTGCAAATTTAATGTATTTAACATTCAATTTCGAATGTAATAAGTATTGCAAAATTTAATGTATTTAACATTAAATTTCGAATGTAATAAGTACAATTACTAAAATTGTAAAAAAAAGTGTGTGTGTGTGTGTGTGCAATTCACACACGGCAAAAGTGAAACTTCAGAAAAGTAGCCAACGAGAGAATGCGACATAATAAAAAGTAAAATCAACACAAATAATTTACTAATGTTAATAACTTTAATTTTAGATAATTTCTATAAAAGTTATTGGTCAAGCTATTTTATTTTTAATTTTATTCAATAGGTACAGATACAGACAACAAATACAGAGAACAAGATATACAAAGAATGGCCTTGATAATAAACAGTAAGCAAACCTGAAGTCCAGTTACAACTGTACACAACTTTCAAGACAAACAACACTTCGTTTTCAATATAGGTTAAGGTTTGATTTAAATGTGAATTTGTAAAGAATCAATTAAGTGTATTGTTTATGTTTAGTTGTATATGTTTATCTTGTTTAGTTCAGAAGTTCTTATGGCCACCTTCCGACTCCATCAGCATACCCTGGATATCATGTAGCACCAAAGTACTCGCCAAGACAAAACAAATGAGCCCAAACTCGATGGGTTTATCTTGTTTAGTTAAGAAGCCTATGGCCTTCCGGCTCCATCATCAGAACATTTCCATGGTACAATGTTATTGTATTGTCACCGAAGATACATATGTACACAAAATTTAAGCCCAATCGGACATCGGGAACTGATTCTAATTTAGCTTCCAAGATTCGTGCCGAACACACATACATACAAACATTGCAAGTTAAATAAAAGCTTGGAAAAAAAAAGAAATTTACAAATTAGCAGCAATTAAATAAAGTATGTAGTGTGTTGCAAGGTATTTGAAAAAATAAAACTTTCACTCTATGATTTATGATTTTCGTTCTTGTTTTACGTTGGATATGAATATAATATAATATGAATATAATAATCTGATAGCTAAATATTTTAATTCTATATTTATTTAAATACACGAATTACTTTATGTGTTTAAAATCTTGATTTGAAATTGTCATCTTAAGAAATAAATAATCATTTTGATTGTTAAACAATGAAAAAACGCGCGCGGTGTCTTTGGGACACCCAGTTAAAACGAAATACCTTTTGATATATATTTAATGGATTGAATAAATTGTATCAAAATATAGTAAATAATGTAAAAGCTCGAAATTAAAAATGAGCCACTTGTAAAAGTTGCCCGAACTAACATGAATAGTTAGTATTTATACATATAAAATGCTTTGTCCTGAACTGACGGATCAACGCACAGCCTAAACCGCTGATCGTAGAGACCTGAAACTTGGAGGGTGTGTTCTATGTATGACGTAGGCATCCGATAAGAAAGGATTTTAGGAAATTCTATCCCTAAGGGGGTGAAAAACAGGGGCAAAGTTTGTATGGAAACACGTGTTTGCTTGGCCTGATCAACTTCAAGTTGACAATAAAAGTCAAGACGTCATGCGACAAGTGAGGTACATGGCGTTATAATTAGATTACCTACACTCCACGATGCCTGATGTCCGCCATCACGCGGACGAAGTCGCGGGCAAAAGCTAGTAATATTATAAAGAAAGTACTATCTGGAACCATTGCAAGTGTTTAAAAATTGCCACTTTAGCGGTACTTCCTCATGGATTTAAGCTTTAAATTTACACAAATTTAATTTTTAAACCCTGTCGAATTAGTTTCTTAATAAAAGTTTAAATAACTGCAACCATTAATCCTTATTATGATTTAAACAACCTGACATCATACTTATTCTGGTAAGTGGTTGTATGCGTTTGCTCTGGCGCGTCCCGACAAGACGCTTCACCGACCCGTATGTGAGCGGCTATTTAATTTCCGTGCTTTCAATGATCGTTTCATATTCTATATAACTTGTCAGCTACCGAGCTTATACGTGAATGTGTTGAAGGTGCATGATGGATTGGGGACTGAAAACGAGCTGAGAATTTCGATTCTATAACCGAGTTCTAGCCTAGTACAACAATATAAAAGTACACTAATATCCCACACAATCCACAGATGGCGTAAATAAAATAAATCAACTCGCGCTCGTTGCGCTAACACTTTTTTCCATCTAGCCCCCATCCGCCGAGCGTCTGAAGGGTAATGTGGCGACAAGGAACTTTGTTTTAAAAATTAATGACAGATTATATCGAAGATCCTCATCCCAATATTTATAGATAGGTTCAATAAATTTAGAGTTGCAAAAATAATCTTAGCGATCCTTTTGTTTTACGCAAGTAAATTGGCAAGAGTTCAGCCTGTCTGACAGTAGTAATCCTAATTATTAATAACACTTTACTTACTTGTATGTTGTTTATTGATTCCGTACAATTAGTTCGATTGTGAGCCGTACGGCCTCACAGCGATAAGTCCCGACCGTGGGGTAGAGTTTGTAATTACGGCCGACTTCAAACTCTGACATTATCACGTCTAAGAAAAAAGTTTGAGGTGGAAGTAGTAGTTATTATGTCGATATCGATGTTGATTAAAACAGTTATCTGAAGTCAAATACAGTTTTGTTATTTATAAATACAAGTTTTTTAAATATGTCCTATATTATTTTATGTGCTCAAGCTGTGGTGACATATATAATGAGATTTAAAACAAAAGACTTCATGATTCTGGTCTACTCACAACCGCCATACTATTCAGCCTACACTAGAGCATACATCCTAGCGCGCAGAGAATTATCTTTAAATTGTCATTTAAAGTTTAACTTCCTTAATAAAATCATAGATCATACATGATGCGGGACAACATACATATGTGCCCCGTCCCAGTTAGGCCGTGTTTCCATGATTTTGATGAGTTATCAGGTATCTGGTCCCATTGGTTCTCGTTACGATAATTGAATGTTACAGAGAACAGTCGATAGCTTCGTGTTTTTTTAAGGTTTGTCAATGTTTTCCCATGTACCCCTCTTTACTTGTCATATTCTTCCACGTGTGTCGTGAAAAACGAGTGTCAACTTAATAAAGGATTTTTCAATAGGGACGCTCGAATTTTGGCAGCGTATACCGGCCTTTATGGCATTCATGGCCGTCTTGCAGAGTCCACAATCGGTCGTTTAATGAGTAAGTTTGAGACAACCGGGTCGGTGATCCATGAATCAGTGCCTGTACGTCAAAGAAACTCAAGATCGATGGAGAATATTGTTGCCATTTGGGACAGTGTGCAAAAAAACCCCAGACAGTCCATTTTGGTCCTAGTCCAAACCTAGGTCTTTCTGCTACATCAACTTGGCGAATTTTGTGTCGAGACTTGGGTTTTCATCCATACAAAGTTTAAATAGTTCAAAACTAGTCACAGGCAGCGCCGTGTATTCACCGATTGGGCTTTAGAGCATTTGGTGGCTGATCCTTCTTTCGGAAAACAAAACATCTTCAGGGACGAGGTTCATTCCTGGTTGAGTGGCTTTGTTAACAAACAAAATTGCAGAATTTGGAGCAACGAAAATGGACGCCCGCCGACAACGCCACTTGCTGCACGGGAAACATTGAAATTATTGCATGATAAGTTCGAGGGCTTCGTCATCTCGCATTGTGGTGACATCAACTGGCCACCGAGATCGTATGACTTAACACCGGTCCACTACTTTCTGTGGTGAAATCTCTGCTCTATGTAGACCACAGACAATTGCCGCCCTGAAGGCTAACATAACTCGCGTTCTTCATGGTATTGAGCCCCATTTATGCGATACCAGGATACACCACCTATAGCGGAATCGTGGCGGCCATTTGGCTGTAATTATATTCCATACATAATGTCATCGAATGTTCTTTGAAATAAATTGAAAGAAATGTTGCCACATTTGTGTTGTCACTTACACAGGTTGTTTCGTCATTTCAAAGTTCAAGCGCTCTTAATGAAAAACCCTTTACCATGACTACGCTTATTAAACTTTAAAACATCGCAACAAAACATCTTGCTAGATTTGAGCGTTTGAATCTTCCAAAACTTTAATTGCCTCATGAAACATCATATTGACACTGCTAATAACCATCACGGTGAAAAATCTAAATAGTTTAAATATTAATAAACTTGCTTTATATACATTTAAAATTAATCTAGTACTTTTAAATCAATCATTTATCGATATCGCCAGAACCACATCTCTAGTGCTCCTATTCACCAGTACCGGTACCCTTAATAAAAATATTAGCCGGGCTGGCGTCAAAGACGTCCCGCTTAATTTAATTATCTCCACCTTTTAATAAACTGTGCCTCTACAAGCAAATAACAATTAGTTACTCAAAAATCTTTTCTGCCCCGTTTGTTGGAAAATGTTCCTATTTAAGCGATTCTTGAAAAGCATACTTGGTAATGTCCTTAAAATAATGAAATATTTTCTGTACATTTTTTTTGCTTGTGATTTGGAGTTAATTTAGAAAATACAATGGCAAAAGTTTATTTAAACTTAATTTAGAAGTTTAATATTAAATATTTGGTGAGATGTTTTGACAGGGAGGCCGAGAGTATTTCAAATACAGGATATCAACCAAGAGTAATGTTGCCATAAGTGCATTCTCAGTTATCAATGTCGAGTATACAACATGACATTTGACATAAAGGTGGACCATATTTTAAGAGAATTATGTTTGGCCAAAGTAGTTTAATCAGTATGAATAAAAATGGATTTCAAAATTGAATTTAACTTCGGAAAATGTAATTTCAGGTACATCAACATTTTTAAACAAAATTCATGTCAATTTCAATATCCATGTCAGCCCTCTCTTACGAAAAATATTCGTAAGGGGCCCGTCAAACCTAGTAAGTTTTATCGGCAACATTTTAAATTCAATTTCTCAGTTTCAAAATATTTTTGAAAATAAATATTTCATGCAATTTTTAGCGTTTAACGCTTTGATTGATCATACCTTTCTGTAACACCTTTGTTCCTATCGGATATTTTAGTCTGTACAAGCATTATGCCTTTGCATACTCTAAGTAAATGTAAACAAACATAAGCTGTGGAAACTCACGGAAAATTATAGCGCGATTCATTCACAGCCTAGTTCACACGACGTTCATTGATTTATCGCGTGTACATGAGGCAAGGGCAAGTACGTTAAATGGAAAAGAACCATGAAAACAATTAAAAGATATATAGAAGGTAATAAGCACTTATCATATTCCTTTATAGGGTGTATTATAAAAATATATATATAAAATTTAAAATAAATATAAATATATATATTATAAAAATAATCACTTCAACTGAGTTACAGTAACTGCTTCAGCAGTTGGTCAGCAGTAACGCAATATCGAGGTGAAACAATTAATACATTTTGATATGCTTGCGATATAATCCAACTCTCTTTATTACGATATTACAGGACATTTTCTGTAATATCGTAATAAACTAAAACTAAACTAAAAGCTAAATCCATTGGTTTAGCTGACACGTTAGCTATGACAGACTTTAGGCAACGTGTTCATTTGCGACACTCCAATAAGTGACGGCTTACACTTACTAACACTGGGACTGGGAACATCATTCGTACATAGAGAACTCTGACAAAGACAAACAAGATACACTAAACACTAACAAGGATGTCATTAAAACGTCGTTCATAATACAGCATCTAAATCTATTCTCGATCGAATATTTTATTCACCCTAGGATTATTCTTGCTACCGCCGTGTGTAGGATGACGATATTTCCTTAACTTGGTTTCGATCTGAGTGAAGATGCTTCTATGCAAAATACCTCCTTTAGGTATAGTAGGAGAGACGTGGAAGATCGACCTTCACCCATCTGATAATCAGATGAGACATATTTTTTATCAAATATCTTTTATTTATAAACATGCCTATGATAGCTTGCCTATCGAAAAGTGTTCATGGCTATTTTTAGTTAAAATAATTTTTATCAATTTTTTTTATAACCTTCACTCTTTTGACATCCGAAAAAAATTAATTTCAACTGAGAGCTTTCAACGTAGAGAATATGCCTAGCCTAGGTAGCCATGAACAAAACTAAGTAGGCAAGCCTACCAAGGCATATTTTCTATATTGAAAACTCTCAGTTGAAATTAAATTTTTTCGGTTATCAAAAGAGTGAAGGTTATAAAAAAAAATGATTAAAAAGCCATGAACACTTTTCGATAGGCAAGCTATCATAGGCATGTTTATAAATAAAAGATATTTGATAAACAATATGTCTCATCTGATTATCAGATGGGTGAAGGTCGATCTTCCACGTCTCTTAGACTAGTATAAAGAGTGCAAAGTGATCATTAATTAACATGAATAGGGGGTAAGTAACGTTGTAATTATGCTTTTCTCGTTTCCATTAGTTACAATAATAGATTGAAATAATTATGGTAACATGTTAAAATTATCTTTCTACAATTTAACTTTATTAAAAAAGGTGCAAAGTTATTAAGATAAATGTAAAATGAACATTTGTTTTTATGTAGCCATGTAAGATAGGGGAACGATTCGTTCCGTGTGCAAAACATTCAAGTAAAATTGGAAGCTAAATGCTGAATAAAGTTATTTGCTATGAATGCCTCCGGGCACAAATTTCAATTATTGTCACATCCGAATAGTTTCGTAGGGGCTGCCGTGCTTCTAGTACACTCAGCACCGTATACATCAAAGAAATAAAACTTTTATTTTAATGGGGTTTTATTATAAAAATATATTAACTTAATCTGCAACTCATTACCTACATATGGGTCAGTTTCCTACATGATCTTCGTCTTCCTCTCATTTTATATTTCTTTAAAGATTTTAATCAGGACACGACGAAGCAGGTTTATTTTAATTCAAAGTGACAACTTCTTTAAAACGGCGAAGTTCATTCTTTAATCACTACTGTTATCGTAATTCAGTGTTAGCTTTTGTTGCGTTTGCATTCGTCCAAGTACATACAGGCGTAGGTATCCCTTTAATATTATTTTTATCTCATACTTTAGTCCTACTTTTGACATAATACACGACCAAATTTAAAGTAAGTTTGGTCGTTCTTTACTATATTCTTTCATACATTTTAATACATTTGTATGTTTTCTAATAATAACTAGAATATAATCGTCATCATACTTCAATTTACCTACACTTCGAAATAATTCCTCGTTTTATACAGCACAGTGAATAGAATATTTAAATTACTTTATTATTGGGTGCGCATTGGAGATATAAATCATAACAATACATTTCAAAATTGATTTCGTTAATAAATGCATTGCTTTTAAAGATTGGCTATAATTTTAAATAATAGAAAAGTGTAGGTATAATTACTATTCAAATGTCTTTATCCATCTATGTTATCATTGCATGTATTTTAGTACTATTTATTATTAGTAGTTATTATGTATATTTCCAAGTGGCAATTACGGCTTGCTTAAAAGTTTTATAAACTCCCATATAATATAATTAATCACAAATGGATATCGCTGCGACTGTACCGTACAGTGGGCGTATTCATCTCGTAAAGGGGTCAAAATATTTTATTAGCCTTGCGATTTTAACGTCGTCGCAGGGGCGCCAACTAGATTATAGGCCCGAGGCACTGGAGGCGTACGGTAAATCGACACTTCGACAAATCACACTACCCTTTTATACAAATAGACTCCTAGATCTCATCACACCTTATAACTAAGCTGTAAAGTTGAAATTTGTGTGCGATTTTTCAGACATGAATTTTTTTTTTAATTTGATCCACAGTGGTCAGATGAATGCAGTGTAAATTGGCCATGTCACTTGCATTTACAAGAATAAACACTTATGTTTGTAAATTTATTTATATTTTTTTGGTAAAAGCACGACTCAGAAGGACTTATATTCATCTGGAGTACTTAACTACATGTTATTGTATATATTTATTCGTTTGAAAACGTAGTACCGTGTGTAAGGACGGGACTCGCACTAATGAAAAAATGCTGCTTGTTCTTGCTTGCTTGTTGAAGATGTTTTAATCAATAATCCATTATAACATAATTTACATTATACATATTGTCTTAAATACTAAAATTACTACGTTACACGTGACTAAAACTGTGTAGGTGTGAAAGACTATTGCCCCAAAGGTAGTGTTCCATTAGAACAAGTAATAAATTAAGTTTTCTGATACTATGAGATTGAAAAAACTCTTACCGAATCATGGCATATCTAATAGTAAGCGTGTACCGGTGCTCACAAAGACTCAACATCAGTTTTACTTACGTTTCCTGTCCTGGCAATCCTGTTCCTCCGCACATGGAGCTCTTATGATTCTACTCAGGTACAAAGATACAACACTAGCAGTGCGGTAGATTAGGATTTCTTGCCCCGTCCGGTACTTGGTTCGAAGAATGTTTTCCTGTTATTTCCTAACATGAATGTCAACAACTTTGCGTGTACGGCTTGTACCATGTTAGAATGCTAAACCTCTGCTTATGGTAAGTAAACAAAGTAATATGTTGTGGATATATTAAAATATGTATATTAATAACTCCACTTTGTTAAACATAATCGGATCTTAAAATATTCATGAATGTCTCCCCTACGTCTGGAAGATCCCCTTGCTTATGGCTGACAGTATGTCGATATAGGACATTTTCTACTTAGTTACGTACTTATTTCATTATGCTCGAAAAGCTACTCATCTATTTTTAACCGACGAAATAACGAGGAGATTCTCAAGTCATCCCGTAGTAGGTATTGTTTTGTTTTAATTATATATGACCAGTCACGCGTAACTTTTTACAGCGAAGACCGATTTCGCTAATTTGAAAAATAAAATGAGAATGTATTATTGTCATGTCATTTCATCTGTCAAGCGATTTTGTTGAACCACACTATATAGTTCTAATAACACTACAAGATGACTGAGACCTGATCTGATGACATCGACGGAAGCCAGTCGACTGAACTCCCCAACGGTTTACAGCAGCCACATATAATCCCACTAATATTATAAATGTGAAAGTTTGGATGGATGGATGTTTGTTACTCTTTCACGCAAAAACCACTAAACCGATTGCGATGAAACTTGGTATGTAGATAGCTGGATTAACGCATAGGCTACTTTTTATCCCGATATTCCCACGGGATCGGGACTTACGCGGGTGAAACCGCGGTGCGCTGCTAGTGTAAAATAATTTGCTAATGCATTGCATTACAATTACAACACAAATATCGTAAAGTTGTTGATTGAGAAACTATGTCGAACACAATAGCAGTGGAATAAATTAATATAATTACGCATTTAGTTTTCATAATAAGCTGAAATCTTACAAATTATATTATCAACTAACAGCTGTGACTGACATCTATCTTTACAAATCATTATATTGCTATAAAAGCCCGTATGTTGGAATATCTTAGGTTTACTAACTAGTCAATCTTACTATTTGCCAACATGAGTTAGTAAATGTATCGATTTAAAAAAAAGAGATGATTTTTTTGACTATTACCATTACAGTTTTGTCCACGCTAGGTTTTCCCAATAATGGTTGACAAATATTGATTTGGGAATAAAACAATTTGTATTTCTTAATCATTTACTCATATTTCAATTACTTATCAGTCAAATCCTTACATTTTTGTTAAATTGTTGTGTTTCTGTTAATACTGTTAATAATTCTTTTTACGAGGAAAAAACGAAAAATAGAATCTTTTCACAAGCATAGCTTACGTCTGTTAAATTAAACAAACCAGTATTGTTCTTATTATTTGGGATTATAAACAATCTGAAAAATGACTAACAATATCTTTTCTTTGTTCTGTAACAAAATTATTTTACACAAGCAAGTACACATTATTAAAAATAAACAAATATTAAGGTCACGTAAATTTGTCAGAAGGAATAAATCAACATTTCAGTGAAACAAAAACATTTTTTTTAATAAATAAAAATAATAAATGTAAATAACTAAAAACATTAAATCGGACTTAATACAATAGTTCCCATTATAAATAGTAACCTACTCATTTTAAATTCGTGTCCGTTAAGTATTCATCTATTGTATAATATAGCTTATTATTAACAGACTCATCAATTCTTTCTTAAAATTAAATTTAAATTCTTATTGCTAATTTGTAAGAGAGATTTTGATAGCTTAAAAACTTTCATCCCCATCAACTGGATGACTGGCAATCCACCACTGTGCGGTTTTCCAGTTTTTTTTTGCCTCGCACAAACGAATCCTGTCTACTTTTCGACGTTTATCGTGTCTCTGGGGTAAAACCTAAGATTTGAAGCGGCGGTAGCGTAATGGCTAAGGCGTCGGACTTGCGATCAAGTGGTTGCGGGTTCTAACCCCACCCAGTGTACTACCGTCTTGAACCCACTCCTAACACAAGCATTTAGCTAAGCTGGAGGGGTTAACAAGAATACTAGTATTGTGTGACCCACGTTACTAGTAGGCTTTTAAAAAAAAAATGGTAAAAGTTCGAAATGAACGATGATCGCAGAATATTTTAGACTTTTACCATTTAGAGTTGGTAAATCTTGGGTTGCAGGCTTTTACAGTAACGAATACAAATATTTACACTAAGTGTGATCAAACCCGCGCCCCCGGCCTACGCAGGCTAATGCTCGATAGCCGTGCCGGTTTTAAAAACTACCTTAACATTGTATTAAAACAATAAGATACTACCCGCTTTATCTATGCATATTTTTTCTAACAAGATGCGTAATATCATCTTAATTACAATAAATTTACATAATAAACAATAACCGTGGATAATTGTCTTATAGTATGAGCTGAGACCTAAGAACTTGTAGGTCATTTTACGTCAATTAAAGTTGCGTTTCGCAAACTACATGTACAAATTAAGTGAGTCTAATTCGACCTTATTATTAACTTTGTATAATAGTACCGCTAAGGACTATATCGCGTGGTCCTAGTTATTTGTTAGACCATACCGTTGCAAAAACTGCAACACGTAGGCGTTTTAGAATATTTGTACATAGAAAACATTTAAAAAAAACAGTCGGTCGTAGGACTGCACGTCAGAATTGAAAACATAACTTCACAATGTATTTGCATAAACATACACACACACACACATCTCTATATATATAATTAGGTTAAAAATAAAAAGTAGGTAATAACATATCTAAATGTATACATAGGGTACACTACAAGTTCTGCGCTCCTGGCCGCTCATAAATGTTTGAATTTCGAATGTTATATTTTTTTAAATATAAGAAACTCGGCTCTGTCTTACGAATTTTCGATCAGGCCACGTATCCTGTTTAACATTTTTTGGATCCTTCAAAAAGACAAGTTAGTAAGTATATTCAAAGTATAAAGAGTTTTGACAGGGTATTGTACGAGTACTGCCTATTTATCCAGAATTTATAAATTACTTTTCTATTAGGCTTGTATGCTTTCTTATCTGTGGTATAAAAAAGTAAGAAGTAGGACACAATCTATATATGTATAGGCCACTCATAAATATGTACTTGTAAAACTCAATCTGGTTGACTAGAGCCGCCAATGACCCCTAAACCATTACTAATAAGTATTTAGTTAAATAAAATTATTTATTTCTCTTTCGATAAAGATACATATAACGATAAAGTGCATCCTTTTTAAGAGACTGGTATTTTGACCGGGCCTGTTGGTCTAGTGGTTAGGTTAGTGATAATGACTGCTGAGCCGAGTCGAGAGAGGTCGTGGGTTCGTTTCCTACTCAGGACAAATAGTTCGTGCATATAATGAGATATTAACAACAACAACTCTCTTTCTTTGTCTTAGGATGGTATTTGAATGAAAGTAATTAATAACTATGAGTATCGTAAGAAGAAATTCAGTCAAAATTACACTAATTATACTTTTTTAACATTAAGTAATTTTAACATGTAAAATTATATTTATCGACCGTATACCACCACAACTTATATGACTGTAATCCGTATTCAGTATTTCTTACTGTCAATCTCAATACTTCACTACACATTATAAAACAAAGTCCCCCACCACGTCTGTCTGTCTGTTCGCGATAAACTGAAAAACCACTCAACGGATTTTCATGCGGTTTTCACCAATAGACAGAGTGATTCATGAGGAAGGTTAAGGTGTATAATTTGTTAACGTTTTGTGTAAATTGGTTGAAATATTATGATGATTGTTGAAGATGTCTCTACCCGTGCGAAGCCGGGGCGGGTTGCTAGTTCTATAATAATAATCACTAAAAAAACATTCGATGTTCTTGTACTTATCGGTTTTCCTATTGTTGTTTTGCCGTTTCATGTTTGCGATTGCACTCTGTCTCTACAAACTTATTTGGTTTTTTTCGCGAGCGACGGTTTCTTGATTGTTTTATTACACAATACAAAGCAAGCGGTTCTACAATAAAAATCTTTAAATTTATTACAAAACTCCTTGTTTGTGTAAATGAAAGTAGAAGACAAATAAAAATAGCAAAATAAAACCCAGACTGAAAGTCTGGGTGTTGTCTTTGAGAGCAAAAACTTTTCACTATACTTGCTATATTTATTTACTTTATATGATTTGTATTTTCTGATATGTAAGTATTATCATAAGTCATTTGTCAGCTGATAGATTTTAATAGTATTCCTTTTAAGTTATTAAATGTGTGTGTGACATAACCGGGTGACTCCTATGACAATTACTTCAAAACCTTCGCTTTCACAGCTAAATTATTGTTCTTTTCTAAATTGAAATTTTATCGCGGCATGTTGGACTTTAGGTTTACGCCTTTGCCTATTGAAGGTCAAACCCCAGGTCAAATCTTGGACGTATCCGATTTGGCTAATACCTATTGGCTAACCTAGCGTTTTACTTATTAAAATTTTGTATAAAAGGATATTAAAGCATTCTGCTATTCGTACTGAACTATATTTTATTTAACAAACCAGTGTTCAAATACTGTTATACCCTGGCAAAACTTCAATCATAGGATGCGTAATTTTCAAAAGAAAATAAACCTTCAATATTTTGTATTACTAAATACCGATATTACAAATGATCAAATTTTAACTGGTGTACCATAAAGTTTCTTTCTATGCTTTTCTGTTTATAGTCGATAAACTCTGAAACTAGGGGACCGATTTCAAGAATTCTGCCACCATTAGAGAGCTACTTTATTCAGAAGTAAGATAGGCTATATTTAATCTCAGTAATAGGCATAGGTCAACGGGGGTGAAGCTAGAGGCAAAGTTAGTAATTAATAAAATTGTAACTTTATCTGGGTAACAGCTCCACAACTCCGCAGTGCAATACAGTACTTTACCATAACCAACATTTTAAAAATATCTTACAATATTTACAAAGCAAAACAAAATATTGAGCGTGAATTTGAGATGTCGGTAGCACGGCGATAATTACAGGGCGCGCTGACGTGCACGACAATGGTTCAGCTCGATGCAGCGCTGTGCGTCACCGACACTCGCCAATCTAATGATCGTTCTCGTTAAGGAACCGAGTACTTGATTAAAAAATATATAAAGAAAAGTGTAAGGAGAAGTGTTAGTTAACATAATAATATACCTATATTTCTTTCCCAATCCAGGTTTCTTCACGATGTGTTCCTTCACCGCTAAAACAATTCCGAGTACGAACATGTAATTTGGAAAGTCAATGGTGTCATGTGCAAAATTGGGAAAGTGAAGATCTGGGAATAAAGGCGCCGAGCGAGCGGGCATCCAATCAAACTGTCATCGGCCTGTGACGTCAATACTCTTAGAATTATAGAAGAATAAAAACAAGAGAAGGGCCAACATAGCGATCGCTAGTGCGCTGGAAATAATAATACATTATGTACTCTATCGAGACGTCTATCTTTTCCTGCTATGGAAAACACATGATGCTCATACCTACTCCAGTTTAATTCAGTTAGTTTGTTAGCTAGTATTTCTTTTCTGCAATCAGGGAACTATGATCCGACGTAATTTTAAACCTATTGATAAATTAATGGTAAATCAATGATGTAGGTTAATCTGTAACTTCGAAAAATATTGAGGGATAGGATAATATAATTCGTATCAATATTTTTTTAAACAAAGCATACTATGGATTTTATCGGTGATTCATACAACTGTTGTTAAATGTACAATAATAATAGGAATATATAACTGAGTGCCTCTTGCGTTTACGTTAATTACGGTATGCATTTAATTGAAAGAGTACAATATCATATCTTATTCTAGTGTCTCTACTGTATGCAATTACAGAAGTGACACAAATCATGGGTAATAGAACATGATGATTTCCAGTGTGAAAAGTACAGCTATTTCAAATAAAAACAAGATAAGATATAACAGTCGCCTCCGGTTCCACTCCAATCACGTTGGCTCGATTCAATCAGTGTGACCGGGGCACAGTGCGAGCTGAGAGGCTTAACCCTCCGTCCTCCGAAGGTGTTCGAGCGCTCCAACGCATCCTTTGGGATTCCACCCGTTTTCTTGAAAAATTCAATGTGCGACGAACGTCTCCTCTGAAATGAAAAGCCTGATATAAAGCGAAAAGGTCTGATATAATGTCGACAAAAAGCTCATTACGCACTCGAATACATCGAAATGAAATAGGTTTTACATAGCAGTGTCTAAAGGAAGCCACGAGATGTGTATACA
Source organism: Euplagia quadripunctaria (assembly GCA_963859945.1). NCBI lineage: Eukaryota > Metazoa > Arthropoda > Insecta > Lepidoptera > Erebidae > Euplagia > Euplagia quadripunctaria. The sequence goes on from OY982577.1 coordinate 11,311,074, forward strand.
TGTGATGTCTATGAATAAATCAGCGACAGATCTGCCAAATGTACGGTAAGGACGTCCATTAAAAATCATGAATAAAAAATCTGTTCGCATCAAACAAATAGGCCATCTCAACCCTAAACGAAATGTTTTGATGTAAACGGGGAAAGAATGTTTCGCGGATCTCCCCTGATAGTTATTTGATATGATTTATTCATACGAACACGGCGTTCGTTGTGCACCACGTCCAATGGAAGTTTATTTAATAGAAAATATTCTCCGAAATCTATTTATAAAGCCATTATGGGCGCTTTTTTATTTTAAAGCTGTTTCTGACGCGCGCTTATTATGCAAATAAAGTGAGGGTTGCGGCCTACTACGATGTTTATCCATCTAACTAGAATGTTTGCTCACAGTTTTATTAGACGATTAACTTTCAAACTTTTTGTAATTGTATTCCTACACAGTTAAGCTAGTATGCATTTTGTTTAGGTAAGTACATGATTTTTTACATTATGATTGAGTAATTTAAAAAATTAGTGACAATGATAGGAAAATTATAATTTGATTTTTATTCATCATCATCCTTAACGTAGCCATAGTACATCAATCAACTGCTGAAAGTAGCTATATAGCAACGCTAAACGTGTTTTTTGTTTTACCTATTTATTTTAAAGGCAAACTTATGTTACACTTACAGACAAAATGGAACAACGTGTAGTTGGTTTGAGTCCGAGAGGGCTCGGGTATACTTGCGCGACGCCTATGTGTATACTGCGGCGGTCGAATGTTCAACAACGTCAGGGTTCAGTAGGTGTGATTCGAATTCATGTAAGATCAGTAAAACAGTCTCCGGAAGGTCAATAAATAATTTAAAAATAAATAAAGCTAAATTTTCATAATTTTTTAACAACTATGAGATATGTGTACGTACATAATTAATATACTTGATTTGATTTAAGCAAAGCGTTACAGTGTTATATACAGGGTGTATTTGAAAGGAACACTCACTTAAACTGTGGCATGCAGTTACAATAAGAATTTTTGAAAAAAAATCCTATACGTTCACAAGTTTTGACCGTTTGAATTTCCAGGTATTTTTGCCTCCGTTTTTCATAAAAGAAGGTGGAATGTGTAAAGTTAAAGATTTTTATTTTAAATCGTACATATTTTTAATATTGGAATTTTTTCAAAAATCCTTAAATACTTAAATTAGTTTTTATGGATTTTCTCAATAACTGAGTGAATAGTTCCAAAATAAAAAATATGTACGATTTAAAATTTTTTAACTTTACAGGATCCACCTGCTTTTATGAGAAACGGTGGTAAAATTACCTGGAAATTAAAACGGTCATAACTTGTAAAGGGATCGTTAGAAAAAAAAATCTAAAAGTTACTGCACGCTAGAGTCATCCCTTTTTAGTAATTTAAGTAAGTGTTCCTTTTTCAAATACACCCTGTATATTTACACGAGCCATTTTCAGGCCCTGCCTAACTCAGGATCGGAAAAACCGTTTGTATACTAACTTCTTATTACACTATCTGCCCAATTTCAAAACTCCAACTTTTATGGTCTAAGAGAAATGAACTTCTGAAAATCATAAATTTTGGGGATGACTGACTGACTAACATAAAATCGCGATAAACCTAAAAATCCAAACATTCTGTCGTATAAGCACAAACAATATTTTTTTTGTACGGCCCGCCTTTTGGTAAGCGGTTACCGTAGCCTATGGACGCTTGCAATTCCAGACCCTCACATGCGCGTATTGAACCCAACATATCTGATGATCAGATTAATGTGCATGTAAGAGTATACTTCCTTTGTCACAAAAAAAAATGTTGCATAACTATTTTCATACCTACTACCTAATCCATTAAGCTCGTCAAGTTCACATTAAACCATTCACAAGATTTACATTTTAACATGGTTGAATTTGGCTCTAAATTCTGATTGGTTTTTTTTTTTTAGTGACAATGAACTTGCCCATACATACATATAGTTTTTGATTCAGTAAATTTTGAACGTATATTTTAATAAATATAGACTCAAACAAAACTGTTTACATTTCCCAACCCCCGACTATTAACAATTTAAATATTCCAACCTCTTCGTCACAGAGTACTCTGCGAGGGACAAAGGACGTCAGCTGATAAAGTATGCACAAACCGCCCACACCATCTGAGTGGAGGATCGTGCCAATCCGCCCCGCCCATCACCACAATCCGCTTACTGTGCCGCTTAAGCTCCTTCATCAACATACCTACTAAAGTCCCGTATACGTCAAAATTAATTCCCCATCTATTATGTAAGTCAGAAGGTTTTACTGCAATAATTTCAGTACACGATGCTAATAAATTCACTGTTTTATTTGCGAAAATTTGTTTGGACAACAGTTGCGGATTTGATTACCGCTATTAAGTCCCAATTTAACACATCTAATATCATAATGAGTAATGTATTTTGGCCTAATAGAGGTGCATTCTAAGAATATTTTCAAATTTGTAATTTTTATATTAAACGACAATCTCATTACAATGCCAGAGATTTTACATAGATACTTTTGAATCAAATTACAAATAACTGTTAGTCTGCAACGAATTTACTTAAAATCCACTAGTCTAAAACAGCATTGCATCATATTATCCCACTAATCCCACTAATATTATAAATGTGAAAGTTAGGATGGATGGATGGATGGATGGATGAATGTTTGTTACTCTTTCACGCAAAAACCACTGAACCGATTGCGATGAAACTTGGTATGTAGATAGCTGGAGACCTGGATTGACACATGGGATAATTTTTATCCCGATATTCCCACGGGATCGGGACTTACGTGGGTAAAACCGCGGGGCACTGCTAGTAATTTATAATTAGAGTACCTTAATGCCTGTCGGATGTTTCTGTTACAGCACATCGTGATTAACTTAAGTTATGCTAAACAAAATAATGGCAAGTACTTCAAAAAGTAAGTAAGTTACGTGGCAAAGAAACTATTACGCTACTACAAACGTTTTATAACTTTCATATTTGTATTACAAACATACAAAAAACAACAAACCATCGCAATAAATGAAACTTTGACGTTACGTTAAGTTAGAAAAAATATCTAAGTATGATTATAATTATCAGTGTATAGTACAGGCTATCCTTAGGTTCTGTCTAGATAGCGCTGTCTCCAAGGTTTTCCTTACAATCAAGGTGCAAACAGATTCAAGCTCGCCTCATACTGTTACCGGTATTCATAAACTCTTTTTGAACCAACGGCGTAACCAACTCCATCTCTCTTGAAATTGTGTCTGCCGACCTTACTTGCTCCAGCGGCGTCTTCGTAGAGTCTGGGTATTTCGATGTATAATATATACTTACTTATACGTGTTTCAGAACCCATAGTACTTAGTTTGGGTCTAGAATGTGCTGCGTAATATGTCTCAAAATATTGTTATGTAAAAAATCTACTCCACAAACCTAACCTACCTCATTCTTGCGCATCTCATTTACATAAAGCGCCTATATGCTACAAATACTATAACCTGATATAGAAATCATCCTTAGACAAAAAAGATAGACTGACGATTTAACTTTAAATAGAGCTAATGTTTGTGTGTCATCTCAGTAGTAAAAAATCACCATACACTTTGTAAACATTCCCTACAATACGTTCGGGCTGATGGCGGCAAGGCGGAGCTGTTCGCTAGCGGAGTGCGTACGAGAGTGGAGCATGCATATTTAATGCATGCTCTAATGCTGCACGGCGATAAGCGGATTGGGGAACCACTAAATGATGGCACTCCCTTTGTTGCCTGTTTGTTAATGCGCCAGTCACCAGACGCTGTTGTGGACTGTGAATTTATATATTATGGTTATTTACTTTAGTGAGATTGTAGGATGTAAGATTCTTTCACATACTTAAATTTTACCCTGTTATACGACGAATTTTGAAATAGCCTAAATATCCTTTTTCAGTGGTCACCTCCGTTTTATAAAACAGTAATGTGCAACATTTCAAGCTTCTACATACATCCACCGGTTTTGTCAGGGCTTAGGAAATTAATCAGTGTGTATTTTTTAATCATAAAAATAAAATTTTGTTGTAAATTTTTTTCATTATTTATTTCCAATCAGTTTTTTTTTCACATTTCAGTCACAGTTTCACAGTTTTCACATTTTAAAACTCAGTTAAATCAAGAGTGGTCTGAAATATGAGGTTTCATATAGATTGCAGTTTTGCGCAAAATAGTTTTGTGTATACACTGTGTGAACACTGATAGGTTATACTTTATTTAAAAAATAAGATAATTTACGAGAAAAATACAAAAGTTTCAACTTAAAGTCGTAAATTATGAAATTTCCCTAAACATTTTGTTACGAATAATACTAATGTTATTAACTTGCTTAACTGAAAAATGGATCCCTCTCGAGAACATTTTCGCACGATGAAATTTTACTATTACAAATGTGGTCTAAAACCGGAAGTATCTTTTGATAAACTTCAAATTGCATTTGTATATAAAGATCCTTCTAAAGCAAACGAGTACCGATTTTTTACTGAATGTGCAATGTTGGTAAACTGTGGCCGAAAAAAAAGATGTGGTATTCCTTTAATGGCTGTTACGGAATAAAACGTGTCAGAACTTATTTGTATAAAAGAAGTGAAATTACAGAAGTCGGATAAAAGTGTATTCGCGTTGGGTACCACTCGCAATACTCAGAAGTAGCCTTACGTGGAATGGTACCATAATACGTGCGATAGCTAAGTTTGGTGCAGGCTTGTCTCGGCGCGTTTACCACATTATGACAAGTTTGGCTGTTTTAAAATAACTCAAATCCTACCAAAGCGAGGTGATCGAAAATCGCAGAGAAGATTCTGATCGCTAGTTTTTTCACTTTCATAGACAAAAAAAACTAGCGATCAGAAGGTGGTTCATAAAGGTGGTATAAAAGGTTCGTACTCCGTTCTCCTTTACGGGCTCAAAGTAGCATAAATGCCGATTGGTATACTATGAAATACTTACCAAAAGTGTTCACTGCTGTCAGCAGCAAACGATCGAATACGGGAGTCCGCGGGCTGGTGCTTCACCACGATATTGCATTGGGGGGTATGGCGTTCAAAACGAGGGACTTCCTGGACAGCACAGCGGTTCCACTTCTGTGTCATCCTTCTTACAGCCCTGTTTTGGCAGCGTGTGATTGATTTTTCCCTAAAATAAAGAAAAAATAAGTTTAAAAACTAAAGTTTGACAGTACGGTGTACAATAAAAACTAATAATATAATAATAACTTCACACATCTCACACACGGCCGTCTGATCCTAAACTAGGCAGAGCCTGTACCTACTATGGTAACCAGACTGCTGATATACATACTTATATATACTTCTAAATATTTGAAATGAGTGATAGAAATGAGTGCGATAGGCATAGGGCCCGTAGGCTATATTATACATAAATTAGGCCCAGCCACAGAACAAATGTGTTCATGACACAATTATTTGTCCTGGGCGGGAATCGAACCGACGACCTCTGGCTTAGCAGTCAGGATCACTAACCACTAGACCAACAGGCCAGTCTATACTGTACTGTACGTAAAAATCGTGATATTTATCATCTAATAAGTTAACAACTTGCATATACATTTTAATTTACCACGTACCTAGACATAGTGTTGTTCAGAGGATAGATGTGATATTTGATGTTAATTTCAACTTAATACCTCCACGTGTTCCGGAGAAAAAGGGTTTAGATAGACAGACGGACAATGAAGTTATCCTATGAGGGTTCATTTTTTTTTTGAGGAAGGGAACTCTAAAAATGAGAAAAGTCTTCTAAAATGTATATTAAATATATTCATTTTAGAAGATTTTTCTCATTTAAATATACCGATTAAAAAACACTTTCGTAAACATACTTTTTTAAAATAGGCCACGAAACGAACGAACGAACGAACTACAGTTTATTCCACTTCATTTCACTGCCAACATTCAAAGGAAATACGTTCAAAGATAAGCTATAAGTACAGCATACGTAGGTACAGCAAAATTAGCCGCGACATCGTGAGCTCGGCGAAGAATGTCCCACTTTATTAGATTCCATAAGCTCTATCCACCCATTCATCGTTTTTTCACCCCCTCAAAGGGAGCCTTTGAAGGCATCAGTACGTATTAGCGAATAATGCGATCGAATCATTCGATCACTCGTATTAGACGCGGTCGTCGTCTATGATGTACCCAATGATAATAGGTCTCTGTATTAGGCGATTATATTGGTAGGAGATACTCAACCTTTTTTTTATAACTATTTATTTTTTCAAGTAAATGAGAATGAAATGTAAATTGATGTCACAATAACGCTGAATCGATGCCTCGCTCATTATAGACACACGTTAAGACAAATATAGACATGTTTTTTTTAAGTATGATCAATGCTATAGGTAACTGCGCAGCTTCTTTTCTTCTGAGTGCACAAAAATAAAGTTTCAGTTTCTTGGACAAATAAGTTTAAACCGTTTCAGGCAATCGAAATCAATATTCAGTAATTTAGTTTATTCCGCACATCCACTCTTTCACTTTTACTTAAAACTTGATATTTGTTCTTTCAGAGAAGGTACGAAATGATTATTACACTTATCTGTCCTGTAACAGAAGAGTGAAAAAATAATATTCCTTTCGAGTCGAAAAAAACATAGAAAACAGAATAAATAGTACTTGTTTTTTTTTATTCGGTCAATCTGTGCTGCTAGAGAGGATTAATAGGCCTAATAATTGAAATTTTATTTACAAATATATTTAAAGCCAGCAAATATCGGCATTGTTTTAATAACTTGAACAGAACTATGATATCGTAGCTTTTTAATGTAGATTGTCACCATTTACTACTGATCTGTATGTAGGAAGATTGAAAGAAATCGTAGAAAAACAAAAGCAATGGACTCACCAAATTAAGTGTGATGGAAGCATGAGTGACTGGAGCAACAACTGACTGAGAGACAATCAGAGATTATTCAACTTAATGCGAGAAAGAATGATAATTATCCTTATAACCATTAGAAGATATTTATATATATGTGTTCTATACACATGTTTATAGAGGAACCGTTGATCCAGTCCGTGGCTCAGAAATTAATCAACAATTTTATTGTATTTACGCTTTACGAACGCCTGTACAATGTATAATAGCAATACGCAAAACATCAAAAAAGCTTTGAGAAACATTGCTATTGTGAAAATATAAAAAAATATTGTTGATCACCTGTATGATTCCATTAAGAATTATAGGGAATTAGCGTCAAACCGAAGGACTGTACTTACAGAATTTACTTAGACGTATTTACTAAGAAATAGTTAGTCTAGGACACAGTGAAAGTTTAGGAATATGGTATCAAAGTGTCAAATAATTCTGTCGTAAAAAAATGTAATAAACGTCGATTTACTTCAACAATTTTTTATAGCTTGCTTGTTACCATTATTAACCATAATGACCATTTTTCAGCGGCTGATACAGCGGAGATCAAAAATCGTACAGCACAAAAAATTATATGTGCCATACGCGTTTTGTGCTCAGCGGTATCGAACCTTTCCATTGAGCAAATATACTGTAAAACATTTCCTAACACCTTTGCTGACAGGTCTCAATGCAGAAGTCTTCTTTATCATATTATTGTAGTCAATACAATACAATTTACCGCAGATGCCTCAGTAAACCTCTTTCGGCTTTGTCCGAACGTCTACACACTGACAAGACGTAAGTTAAGCTCTAAATATCGTAGTTCTTCGTAGTAAGCCACCCTTTGTGCGATGTAATCTCATAAGGACTCATTCTGTCGGTCACCGTGCACCTAGAGTTCTTTCAAGACTTTGTATTGGTATCTCTAATACGACCATTGTCAGGAAAGGTATCAGAGGATTTCATCCACCGACGAGATATATTCGTAAATGAAATTTTAGTGTTTTCCCGTGTCGGAGGGTGAATTCTTATTAAGGAAGTTGACAAAGCTATGTATTCTTATGTTTAATTGCTAATAATCTGACGTTAAGCAATATGCAGTGATAGCACGTACATGAAACCAATGTGTATCTGTAGAGTAAGTTACCTTTAAATCGACACTGAAGTGGAAAACAAATTAGCACGTCAAGCTTTTTAAATATTTATGTAAAAAAAATCAAAATTTTAGCTTAATTACATAAAGAAAATATGAAAAATGGCTCAAAGTACCTCTTCTTTTATACTGGGCTGGGTCAGGTTCTCTTAATAGCATATTATTATCCCAAAAACCTCGGTAGATACCTCTCTTCAAACGACTTTAAATCTTGATGGAAACGTTCACCATACTCATCACTTACGCTTCCTAGGTTTTTAGGAAAAAATCGAAGTGCGAGTGCAAAAATGGAATTTCAGTGACATATTCATTCCCATTTTTTAGTAATTTTGCAATAAATTGGAAACAATTTGATCCAAAAATTTGCACAACCGCTTTAAAAGAAAACTAAGCATCATATTCAGCAGCGGTTAAGCGAGGCTCATAATTTTTTTTGTTTAGTGCCTTTTTGATTTGGGTTCGGTACAAGTTGAAAGTATTGGAAGGAAGCTCGCCTTACTGCTTCTGTAATAGGTTTCTTCTTTTTTGTAACGATTATTTACCCGCAAACATAATAAACGCCATTCGGACTTAATTTACACTGTCTTGAAGACATTTTATAGGAAGAAACACACAAATACACGCATCACACACACACACACACACACACACACACAAACGCACGAACTTATTCAACTTTGTATTCAACTGCCACAAATTTATTATTATTGCATTGTTCTTGCTATAGTACATAATTATCAACCAGTAACTGTAACTCGCAGCGGAGACCTGGTGACCTACAACACAGGTTTCTACCTAAATTGTTTTACCTACTAAGCAAAACATTTGTAAATACCTGAAATATTGTGAAAAGAGAAATAAATATTTTTATTATTAAAAAAAAAAATTAAAAATAAAAAGCATAACATGTTCAACAATTACTTTAACATAACAACACTAAGTGACAAACTAAGCTATGTACAAATTGGAATAAAATAACTTTAGGGTATATTTAAAAACGTGATATTAGTACACAGTATTTTTTTTTGTAACGTGAAGGTAGATACAAAACTAATTCACTATAAATTGTCTATGGGTATAAGAACTTTTGTCGTTTTGTAAAGTAGTGTAATTAATATGTTTCGATTACATTTTAATTATATTTTGTACCTGTTGACTAACAAACTGAACTTTGTCATTTACGTGCGTCAGATGTTCTTCTTTTTTAACCGACGGAAAAACGGGGGAGGTTCTCAAGTCAACCCAATTTAAAACCCCCGACGCAAACACCTTATAACACCCCCTTGGTGTTATAAGTTTGACGTGTCTGTGTGTCTGTCTGTCTGGCTGTCTGTGGCATCGTAGCTCCAAAACGGATGAACCGATGTGAGTACGTTCTTTTTTGGTCGAAAGGCGACTTGATCGAGAGTTTACTTAGATATAATTCAAGAAAATCTGTTCAGCCGTTCGAGGACCATCAGCTCTTTTGTAATCGTTGAAGGGAATTTCGAGTCGGTTGTATTTTAAATTTTTAATTAATGATTATGTTGGTATGTTTGGCGACGACGAGTTTAGTTAGGCTAACAAGTTTACTTTTTAATATTATTTTTCACAATTCAGTGCCTTTCTTCTTTCATCAGTTTAATTTTTGTTAAAATAAATTATCAAATGTACGAGAGGGCCTGTGTTTTTCCGTAGCATTGTGTTGTGGAGTAATTGTTACACAACCTAAGATAATTATAGGGGATAAAAAATTATGAACATAATAGCATTGACAATTATCTTCTAATTTGCAACGCATATTGAAAGTCACGTTGAATGATCACATTAGGCTTCCCTTTAACTGAACTAATTTAAATAGGCAAAAGCTCAAATGAAAGAGCTGGTTTCAGCGAGTGTTCTTATACCGAAACGCGTACCTCAATTCGCGGTACAAAAACCAGATGAATGTTCATTTTCGAACATTTTCTTAATTTTACAGGAGAGCAAAAATACTCCGAGAATTTACCTAGTTCCTTGTGGTTCCTTAGCTTTTTTGTTATTTGTGAAATATTGCATTTACAATTACGTCGTTTTGGCATTTCATAAAGGAGCACTTCGTGACCCGTATTATGAAAAAAACTATTTTTGACTTTTTTTTGGAGATACGTTCATCTGGTTCTTATACCGCGAATTAGAACCGGAGATATAGAGAAAGAAAGTTATTACAACATAAGAAATGTACAGGACAAAATCGCGCTTAAGTATAACTTAAGAAGAGTGAAAGTTAGATGATTTCCCATGCTTGATGTCAAAGCTGTGCATCAATACCTCTCATTAATAAAAAAAATGCAAATTGGTTTAATAGAACGGCTGGACAGAGTCGTAATATACATATGTATTATTTCTTTTTTACAGCGTGTAAGTATTACCGTCGCGAAGAACTTACAAAATCGTCTTTCTTTGGATACTTATCGCAATGCAAAAGTTCATCATAAAAATGCGAGATTAAGGATTTACAGTCATTAGTTTGATTTTGCGCTACGCAATGTAAACGCAACAAACGTAGCTATCATTTTTGTGCGATACGGTGAATGACCGTTAATTAAACGTTCGGCGCCGTCGAAGCAGCTGATTGCATAAACTGTTGTTTAATTGATTACATTGCAGTTTTAGGCCGTATGGGGTATTTATTGATTTTTCTTCGGTAAAATACTGTTTACTCATTGTGTGATATCATTTTTAACCAAAAAGAATGTTAAATAAAAAAATAGGCAGTCATGGGACTGCCGACAGACGTGAAAACTTAAAACGACGTGTTACATTAGCATGTTGGCGACGCAAACCCATAACTTTTGCCCCTTTTTTTATCGTGTGGGAACCCCCACGGGTCATCACCTCACCGAAGGTGAAGTGGTATGTTGGATTCGAACCGACTAATACCACACGACACAAGTGAGTATATTGCAGGGGACCGGGGATACACCAGGAAGCTTCTGAGAACCCCTGAAGACTTTAGCCGCAGCAGGCGACTACACCGTGCAATACGGGGGCCTTACCCCCTTCCAGATGAGAGGGGCGAGCGCGGAACACGTCGCCCCACCGTCTCAGCTCGGCTTCTGCTAGGGTAAAAAAAAAATATTTTTGCGAACTTTTACCTTGCATAAAATTTTTTGCACACATGGGATCGATGGGGACTTTTCACAATTTCATTATAATGGTGTCCTTAACGTTCATGTAAACTTTCAGCTTCTTAGGAGTTTATTCAAGGGTGAATGTCTATTTTGACCGGAGTACCTACTAATGTTTTCTGAGAAAGAACTTTCAAGTGTTTTGAATTCTGGTTTTATCTCTATTTAATTAATAATTATGTACTTACACTATAATGAACGAAATCCTATTTATTTGTAATGAATGATGGATGTATAATTCAAATACAAATGCACTGTAGTACCTACCTATAACTTACAGTCCAAATAATGTGCAGTAAGTAGGTATATAATTATTGACACTATTGAAAACAACTAAATATCTTTAACCGATAAATATTTTTACTATTTTTTATTGGAAAATTTGATTAGGTAAAGGTAAAACATACGTAAGTTTTTTGATATTCCCTTTACAAATATGTTTTGATAATTAGTTTAATGTTTGCATGCTTGAATAAATTTTACATTATTATTAGTATAATATTAATGATTATTTAATTAAGTACCTAAAAATTGGGTAAGTACCTAATAAAAATAAAAATAAAAACACCTTGGTGATGTCATTTACTAGTGACATCACATCACATCACATACTATAGGTAGGCGTTATAAATTTTCACCTTAATTACAATTATGTTTTTGTTTATTTTACCATAGGAATTGCGCGCAATACTCGTAGTCAGTGTGTAAGGTAATGTTCTTACCACACACGTACTTCAATACTATTAATTAACAGAAAGTACATACAGAGTACGGTATCCCTGGATATTTCGTGTCGTTAATTTTGTCACTTCGTATTTAGTTCACAAGCTTTATTAAAGTAAAGATAACACTTCGACAGACAAATTAGTTTATTGTTGTCACTTTTTTACACTTCTAATAACTTTTATTAAACTAGTTATATTTTTAAAGATTAATTATTAAGGAGCTGACTAAATCAATATTTAGATTAGCGCCCCCTAGTGTGACGGTCAAATGCTTCAACGAGTTCAATGCTTTTTTCCCATAGCAAAAGTGCAGAACGTGTCTAAAGGAGTTTTCAATTCAAAAATAATATTTAAAGAAAAATTACGATTTTACAAAAAGCTGCCAAGCGAAGCTTGTTCTCCCAGGTACTATAATTAATAACTACACTATATTTTACGACCATACTATAGTTACGATAACTAAAAATATAATACTACATCATTTATTATATTTTATATAGGCACATAATTACAGTAAGAGCTTATTTATTACAATTACTTACATTTAATCACAATCACATCAAAATATATTTAACATTTTTCTGGCATTCATTATAGATATAAGTACATTTTTGGATAATTACTTTTCTGTTTTGTCTTAGTACCAAAGTAAATACCTATTTCTTTCTTTCTTTCTTTCATCCTACTAATATTATAAACGTAAAAGTTTGTGAGGATGTATGGATGTTTGTTACTCTTTCACGCAAAAACTACTGAACCGATTGCGATGAAACTTGGTATGTAGATAGCTGGAGACCTGGATTAGCGCAGCTAGTTACATAAGGGGCATAAGTTACGATTGATATCTTTCCTGTGTTTGATATCTGCTCGAATTTTGAAAAAGGTGTTTCATTTCCAGTGTAATATAAAAATAAGTTATTAATATTAATTAATCATTATGTACATAGAACTGTCAGTAAAAAGTAGAAATGTGGTTTCTATCTGCTACCCTCAGTAATTAGTTTATAACTCAAGCTTTAAACAAATAGGTGTCGGCGCCACATCAAAAACTCTTATTTATTTTATTAAAATTAGGGACAAACTATAATAGATGATAACACAGTTCACTATTTAATAAGAATAAATTAATAGATATTATTTTGACTGGTTATACCGGTAACGCAATGGTATTGGTCGATTGATAAATATTAATGAATAGTGGGGTTATAAAAAGGGTAGCAATAAGTTCAGAACGTGGTCTTGAGTGGGAATAGTGGTACGAACAACTTGGCAGTTACTGTTAGTTAGTGATTTTCATATTTTATATCAGTGGTTGTGAGACTGTTTTTAACATAGGATAGTATAAAATCTTTTGTTATAAATATTACAATGGATAATAAATCTTCTGGTCTCGCTGGAAGTAAGGTGGGACCGAATCGCCTATGCGAACCTATTTCCACGGAATTTTTCCATTACAGCGACAAATTGCGCCCCGTCTTCATATTATACAGCCGGGTTCAACGCTATTATTATTTATTATTGGAATCAAACTATATTATTTTATCTTTTGTATTATCAGGCCATGTTTATCGGTATTTATGAATAGTAATAATTATTGGATAATAATTAGAAGTATATCCTGTATCCTGTGTTTCGTTTTGCCAACAGCAAATATTTGCATATGAAGCGATAAGGGTTTTTCATCAGAAACTTGGGACCTACAGTTATGTGTATTGCAATTAGTGCACGTTACCCTATGTGTTGTAATTTATATCCCACTATTCCCACTAATATTATAAATATGAAAGTTGGGGTGGATGGATGGATGGATGTTTGTTACTCTTCCACGCAAAAACCACGGAACCGATTGTGATGAAACTTGGTATGTAGATAGCTGGAGACCTGGATTAATACATAGGCTACTTTTTATCCCGATATTCGTACGGGATCGGGACTTACGCGGGTGAAACCGCGGGGCGCATCTAGTTTTTAATATTTTTATCTGACACTGATCTCTGTGTCGCAGAGATCTCACAAACATGCAATTAACTTATATAATAAGACTCACCAGACTTAAAACATTTATCTGTAAGTCATTAATTGTGTTAAAAAAACGAATAGAAGGTCAAGGCCAATCATTTTGTTATCTGTGAGTAAGCAAAATCCCCGTTGCGGTCTTAGTGCCTGAACATCATCTATACAAATAAATCAAATTGAAGTGTCTGTTTGTAATGTCATACTACTGTTATTATTTGCATTTTACTCAATGCATCCGAATGTTTACACGGTACACATACCTAAAAGTTTGTGAGTCTGTCTGACCGTTGGTTCCTCTAATCTAATAATATATATATAAATAATGGGCTAATCTCCGCAACGGGTGGAGCGATTTCCACGGGACTTTCGGTAGCATATAGCTGGTGTTATAAGGAGTAACTTAGGCTACTTTTATTTTGAAAAAAGAGTTAGGGTTCTGCGCAAAATATATAAATATGTACATGCGAGCGAAGCCGCGCGGGGAACAGTTAGTCACTACATATTATAAAACAAAGTCCTGCGCAGCGTCTTTCTGTCTGTTCGCGAAAAACTCCAAAACTACTAAACGGATTTTCATGCGGTTTTCACCAGTAGATAGAGCGATTCATGAGAAAGGTTTAGGTATATCATATGTTAAGGTTTTGTGTGAATTGGTTGAAATATGATAATGATTCTTGAAGATGTCTCGGCTACCCGTACGAAGCCGGTGCGGGTTGCTAGTTTAAAATAAAAAGCAATATATCAGTCCGATGTCATAATCAAGTGTACGAATAATGTCTTACACTTAACCATGTTGTTGTAAGTTGCTTACTGTTATACAATGTACGTATTATGATGTAGGTAGTTATAGAAAAAGGAAATAATTTCACTTCAAGATACTAAGCGGCGGTAGCATAATGGCTAAGGCATCGGACTTGCGATCAAGTGGTTGCGGGATCGAACCCCACCCGCAACCACTTGACCGTGCACTACCGTCGTGAACCCACTCCTAACACAAGCGTTAAGCTTAGCTGGAGGGGTTAACGAGATTACTAGTAATGTGTGACCCACGTTACTAGTAATCTTTTGTAAAAAAAAAAAAATATTTAAAATAATTGAATATACACATCGCTGGTTTGCGAAAATAGCGACATAACTAAAAATGATTGATTTTAGAGAATGACAATGTTTTGTGATTTCCGCTAGTGTATTTTGTTCTAAATATATAATGAAATTGTCGCTTTCTAATGAACGTTAGCACGAAATCGGCGTTGCATCTTTGTTCACCATAAAGTATCAAAGATTTATGATCGTTTGGCATACTTAGTTCAATTCGACCGAATTTTGAATTATGTCGATATTCTCGCAAACGAGCGGACATGTTAACACCTACAGGTACCAATCGACCAACTGCATTTCAAACAAGGTGTCACCGCAAAACAGTTTCTCAAAGACACTTCAGAATAAATTTTCCGCGTGGACAACCCGTTTGTATCGTCTCTCTTCTCTGTGGTCGGTCAAGTTGTCCTTTGTGAGTCCCACCGTCGGCGCCGGACACGAACCTAATGAGGTGGTTTGCAATTGCACGCTTCACTGTGATCGTTTTAATGGTATATTTTAAACCGACTTAAAAAAAGGAAAAGGTTCTATGTTGTGTGTATGTGTATATATAGTGGTATATATATATATATTTTTATGTATGTTCACCGATTACTCAAAAAACGCCTGGACCGATTTGGAAAATTCTTCTTTTGTTAGAAAGGGTATACTTCCCAAGTGGCCCCATGGTATTCAAGTCAGGATCTGATGATGGGATCCTTGAGAAATCGAAGGAACTCTTCAAATTTTATAGGCACACTTGAAGCGATTTGGGTATTTTGAGGCGCATTGAAGTCGGTAATTCTTTTTTTAAAAGATAATAATGCAATAAAAGTTGGCGTTTAGATATCTCTAAACTCCATTTACTTGTTTGTTTTTGTTTATATTACCAAGAATGTAATATAATCATTCCAAAACCTTTGGCAGTGTGTTGCCAGCCTTTAAGGTGGGAGTAGGGGAAGGGCGGAAGAGGGGTAGAGGCGGGGAGAGGGTAGAGGGAAGGGTTAAGGCCTCCGGTAACCTCACTCACTTGGCGAAAAGCAATGCAATCATAACTTCACTGCCGGTATTCTGTGAGGTCGTGGTATCACTCCGGTCAAGCCGGCCCAAACGTGCCGAAGCATGGCTCTCCCACGATCCATTTGAATTTGAATTTGAATGTATGCGATCCTGACCTGCTGGCGTTTATTCATCCGTATAAGCAATATCCGTCCCTTCCAGTACCTTCCCTTCTTACCTCCTATTATCTTTCAATATACTAGGAGTATATTGAAAGGTAAATAATTAATTTTCCCATTTCTCTCTAAAGTGCCCGGTTGACGGTAATAGGCTTGGCCTCTATAACGTAAGTAGGGGATTAAATTATAGTCGGCAAAATGAAGGCGCTTAATAAGGCTCTGCCTACCCCTTCGGGGATACAGGCGTGAGTGTATGTATGTAAACCTTGACCCGCTTTTGACTAAATAACATCTTATTTTACACTGATTGAAAATGATGATCTGAATGAAATATTCCTGGTAGTTTCGTGTGGATTCCAGAGATCGCCTAAAAAGTTTGTTCTCAAACTCGTCAGGTTAATTATTTTCAGTTCCAAAAAAAAAGTCAATTATGTACTTATAAAAACAGTATGTTCGTACATATTATTTCCCATAATAGTATTAAGCATCTACACAATGTATTGTAGTTGTTAATTCTGATAATAATTGACCTTTCCTAATGCTCTTAGTTTGTGTAATCACTCTTTTACTAAACTTCTTATGTTCTGCGGTTTTAGCTACGCTTCTTGTGTATTGGTCTTCAGTTTATTATCCTTAGACTGCACGATAATTAAAGTGGTTGCCTTGCAAAGAGTTGTGAATTCAATTCCCACATGGGACAAAAATTTGTGTGATCCACAAATAGCTATCCCGAATCTAGGTGTTCTTTGTGTCGGTTATTTCAATGTGCATTAGGAATGTGTGTGGGAGTTGTGTGTAAAAAAATTTATGAGATCAATGGTTAGCATATAGGGTTAGAGCTCATCTCCTAAAGATAGCCTTGTTATGTTGCTGTTACCTATCTAAACAAACGGATGTCTAAATACAGCGCGATTATCGACGACAACATGACGAGTGGGGAGGTCTACATAGGTAGGTATCCTAGAACAGCTTCAAGGCTGTCAACCCAAGAGATAATGTTTATCTTGTACAACGGGAACAACTTAAATGCTGAACTGAAATGAACAGCAGCTGCGCCTCCATGACTTCCGGTTCCAGTTCTCAAGCGCACAGACTAATGCCGCATTATCCAATAAACAAAAAACGATTCGTTTTGCTTACGAACGGTAAAATTTCGTTGAATTTTCAATGAAAATTTTACCGTCCGTAAGCAAAACGAATCGTTTCGTGTTTATTGGATCGCGGCATAAATGAGTTGGAGTCAACTGACTCCAACGCTTGCGCTACATTTTGATTCGAGATGGTAGGTTCTTAGACTAACGCGTTCAAATGAACGGACAAACTCTTGAACGTTGTAATAATTGGTACTTATGAATATGTAGTTTTTTTTGTAAATATCTTGTTATATTAATTTTATTGCGTTTAAAATTATCGATTGTCAGCCGTTAATGGTGCAATCTGGTGCCAATATAAAACATTTAGATATATATTGTAGTTATATTACATAATATTACTATTATATGTATACTACTATTAATATTATTTATTTTTAATAATAATTATTATATATTTAATTGATCTAATATCTACTTGTCTATGGCCTTTTGTAATTTTTCTATAATTTTCTATATTTTTTGGAACATAGTTCCTCATTAATACAATTTAATGTAATTTTCGTTTCAACCTACTTTAGATAATTATTAATATTATGAGTAATTGTGAAATTGGTAGTACGTATTATACTTCACTTATATTCATAATTATGTATTTTGACCTGTAAGTGACCCTTACCAATAAATTACTAAAAAATACTTTATAAGTAGATCCTTTTTTTAATCTTTTCAAATAACTATCAACTACTATTTACGCAAAGTTTGTTACATTTGAAATCGTAAATATCGCGAAAATGTTTTCGATATAGGTAAATTTTTCAGAGACGATAATCACATTCAGTTCATAATAAAATGTGGAGGGAAATTTTAAGTTATAACTTTTGTATTTTCTTTCATAAATGATCTTGTTTTTTAAATTTATTATAATCTGTCAGTGTTCCATACATAAAAACTCTTTTTCGCAAAACATGGTTACATAGGATTAAAATTTCACATGACAAATATCCTCATTGTTTTTGATTTATTTTACCGTAGGTTTTTTTACCACGTGTACTAGAGTGGATGCGAAATCCCTCGCAGCACTGTACTAGTGGCTCAGGGAGGTGCAAGAGCAGGACCTGGGACCTGTCCCTTGTGAAATCGAGGCGCAACGGTCTCAGCTCCGCCAGGTGCTCATGGCTCAGTCGAAAACGTCTGTGTGCCACCACTTCGGGGGATGCCGCGACGATACCGCTCTCCACACTTCGGTGGAGTGCTCTGCATGGGCGCAGCAGCGTGCTGACCTCACGGCTGCCATCGGTGTGGGTAGCCTCTCGCTGGAGACCACGATTACATCCATGGTCCAGAGCGAGAATGCGTGGGATTCCGCTGCCTCATTCTGTGAGGTAGTGATGCATGCCAAAGAAGCTGAGGAGAGGAAACGGGAGAGAACTAGTACTCTTCCGTCCCGCAGAAGACGCCCCAGGTGCCGGAGAGTGCAAAACGATCTCCAGCCTCCATGAGCGTTTGCCTGAGGGCGACGGAAGGGGCTATCTGTCGAAGTGTACCACGTGCCCCTCTCTAAATTAGAGGGGGCAAAACCATCCGCACCTCATAGTGGGGTCGCCCTGCTCAACAGGCGGCCAAGTCGGCTGGGGTTCACAGGGATTTCCTTTCTAAGGTACACCTGAGGCCCTGGTTATAAGAATTGGTGATGGAACACTGTGTGGTTTTAGTCTGTTCGAGTCCGACGTACCACCTTGCCCTTTGGCCCGGTGAGGTGATGACCCGCGGGTGTTTCCACAAATTAAAAAAAAGGTACCTACTGCAGATGATGACGCAGGGCTTCTTTCATTTTAATATTGTAATAGTTCGAGAAAACCTTTGCTCTTCTGCGTAATTATTGAATTAATTAATTTTGTTGAGGACTGCTAGCAAAAGAAGGAGCTATTCAATTCGTGGTGTATTTTTTGGTTTGTGTACCGATTTGTTTGAATCTGCACACCAATGAGGTGAATAGTAATTATTAAGTGTTTAGGTAAACATTGCAACTCCTTAATGAATGCAAGTAAACTGATTAAAATTTATTTTTTTATTGTAACTGCATGCTAGAACATATCCTTTCAATGAGTGAGTGTTCTATTTTCAAATACATTCTGTAAATAAAACATTGTTCATAACAATTATCCCGATATCACATCTCTTGTATGTACCTACATCAATTATTATAGACGCCTACAGTATTCGAGTGTATACAAATGATGGTAACCGCTTACCATTAGGCGTTTAGTAGCCAAAATAGCATTTCATTTAACAACAGGGCCGTCTTAATATTCACACATCATTGCAATTCTCATTTATTTGAGATTCTTTCATAATTTCACTACCTGCACAGTGACCAACATGTACCTTTTAGTGCAAACTATTACAGTTCGCAATACCAATTCAAAACCGACTTTATCAATTCACCTATAGAATTCAAATTACGCGAATATTCCAAAACGTGTATGAACATTCGATTACACACGCCAGCGGTCAAGTATTTATCAATTAACCGAAAATTTAATAGAAGAGGCATCCCTCTTACTTGTTAGGGTGAATTCCATGTTAATAAGCTACTGAATGTAGGCTCGGCGATATTAAATGCCTACGTGTCAGTGTTAATTGAGACAGTGGGTTACCCAACTACTTAGTTATGAAGATAAATGAGCAGGTAAATTATTCCAAGTTCGAAATCAAAGTTGCGTTTGATGTATTTTCAAATTAAAAAAAAAAACCTTCTCTTTAGATGCTTGCTGTTTCTACTTTTTTTAGTCAACATGAGCAGAGAAAAATATGTGAGAAAATATTAAGTGTAATTTTTTATTAGGATTTATAAAATCAACTAATTCCATAGTAAATATTTAGAAGAAACGCCTCCAAAATTTTGCGTCAATGACCTCCTATATTAAGATCTACGGTGTAGTCATTGGGCCAGTCAATAACACAGTGCATGTTTGCTCCAGCAGCCAGCAGCCCAGGTTTGTGCATGTTTAGATTTAGATAGTTAGTTATAGCTTAATACTCACTATCAACAATATTCACACAACATGAAAAGTTTAATATTATTCACGTTCGGGTGGAACTCAGTAAATGGGCGGGAGTGATTCTCGCGACCCTCCAAATTCGTCTGGCTAATCTAGCGAAGGGTCCGAATACTGTAGTATAGCACAAATAATTAGATAAAACAGCATTTGTATTTTATTAGTATTCTATGTAACAATAGCAGACTATTGTATTATTTTTTAAAGTAAATATTTAAGAGGAAATATCGCCTGTCCTAGATTACAATTATTTAAAATTCGTCTATCTTCTAGGATTTCTCGTAGCTCAGTCACACCACTCTGCCCCCACACTGAAGGACTGTTTTGGGTACTAATTCACTGTTATCCAGAGAGTGCAAAGTTAGAAATAGCCGTAAGGACTTCATTGATGTACAAAAATCCGCGCTAAGTGGCCTATATGACTGATGTTAATTGAAAGTATATTGTAGATTTACGTTTGTATAGCTGTTTCTTGTTTGTAACATTTTTAAATCACTTGCATCTGTCTTCGTTTGCCTTTTCTGCTCTTCTAATCACTTAATTATACATTTAATTTGTTTCTCAATATTGTAAGCAATAAAATAAAATGTCATATGCGGACATGCTGATGCAACTCAAAACAAATTTATGATTTCGATCTTTATCGACGGCTTTTATTTACCGCATACCTAGCCATTACTACATAGCTCCGTAAAGCAGCTTCTTCTTTGATAGTCCACACTATATGAGAGACAGAATCAAACTACAAACATAGGAAGGAATGCATAACTCAGGTAACTAATATGTCTTGGCAAAACGATCTATTACTGAACTTTAAAATGTTTCAAAATAATATCATTAGGCCTAACTAGAGATAGTTTTAAATTTAATTCTTGTAAGAATAATTTAGCATTTATGATTTCTCGATAAGCATTATTTTTTGTTTCTATTTTTTGCGTATACTATGATACCGTGTACCACTCAAATTCTTTTTCATGGTCAATTTAAAATATAATACAGTTGTCGGCATCGAATAGGTCCTTGCGAATCTAATTTGCACCTCGAAGCTGAATGATGTGGATGACACTATATTTAACCTAAAACTTGAACGGCACCACTTCGCATGTGATGGAGTACCTAATAGTATTGCATATTACTGTATTGTAGTAAATATTAATAACAAGCATACCTATGATTATAATTTTTTTCTTTGGTTTCATATTTAAAAATACTGTCAAGATGAGTGATCGGAAAAAGTTGAGCTAATTTACCTACTCTTCGAAAACAAAGACGAAAAGTGGATACTGGCTTAGGACAACATATTTTTTTATAATAATTGTCTCAGGCTTTGATATAACACTTAAGAATGTTTAAAATAAATGTTCTCTCGGACTCGGAAATCGGAGTTTCTAGCTAAAAAAAAAATCTAAGTTTAGTTTGATCGGCTCAAACAAACCCCAGCTTAGTTCTTGTTTCATCAAATAAATGGCAAAATTCAATATCAATCAGGTCAATATAATCTAAATCAGTCAAATTGTCTTTTTCTAACGTATATTTCGCATGCCCATACATGTTTTCTATACATGTGGTGTTTGCCGATTGATATTGTACACCCAGGCCTTATTTATCATGCATGTAGCTGAAGCTGCTTCTATGTTTGTTGACTTAGAGAAGGCCGAAGGCGTATGATAGGGTACCCGGAGAGGTTTTGTGGTGGGCTTTGAAAGAACAAAGAGTGCCTGCTAAGTATATGGAATTGATTCGTGCTATGTACAGAGATAATTATGAATTTAAACGGGAATTAACGCGATCACGAAAAGGTATTCTACCTCTGAATTTGCCTGACGTTTTGACCAGGTTGCACTGGCCGTGATCACAGGCTGACTGGCTCAGCGGTGCACGCCCTCCGTCGTCGAGATCGTGAGGTAGAAGGTTCTTCATCCAGCCGCATATTTTCGATATTTTTGATATTTTGGTTTCCTTTATAATATAATCCTAAATCTATATCCTAAATACCTTTTCGTGATCGCGTTAATTCCCGTTTAAATACATAATTATATCATGGAACGCGAAAGTTTAAAAGTTAGTATATGTACAGAGAGTCTAGCACTCATGTGAGATCGATGACTGGAAACACCGAACAATTCAGTGTCTCTGTAGGCTTGTACCAGGGATCGGCTCTAAGTCCTTATGTCTTCCTGTTGGTAGTGGATGCTCTGACATGGGATATACAGGAGGAGGCACCTTGGTGCATGCTATTTGCTTCTGGCGAGGGGTTGCCACCATACAAAGTATCTAGCAATGAATGACGTGACTTCTAATATCATACCGAAGATAATATAAAAATATTAGGCTTTATACTATGACGAAAGTAGGTCTTCATTTTTTGCACCTTTGGTGCCTCGTAGCTGCCAAAGCCACCATGATCCAAAGATCATACTCGACCACCGTTTCTACCTCGATTGGGAACATGAACAGAAAAACTTTCAGCTTTTATAAAATGACGAAGGTCTGGCGATCACGGGCTTATAATTTATAATAGATTAATACATAAATGATTGAGGAAGATTTTTGCTTATATACGAATACGTACTTGCTATTTGTCAAATTATAACACTTGGGTATAACGATGATAACCATGTTTTTCAACCTTTGACTCAGGAATTACCAGTGTGCGGTATTTTTATAAATAGAAGCATTCATAAAGCAGCCATTCATATTTACATACTCATCTATACCTATGCATACATTGGGAGTAACCCCACTGCTATAATGACATGTACATTTAGCGATAGAAGCAGTCCAGGGTCGCCATTTACCTTCCTGCTGTATGGCTAACGAATAGCAGAAAGGTATATAAATGTGGAAATATGGGTATTTGTCTCTGTTATTAGTGTGGAGTCTTTTCCTTTCAATTAGTCAGCAACGTACTACTTTTCAATCGGCCCATTTAGACCGGCTTTTAGTGTCAATATTTTTTTCCCATTACTAACAGGAGTTGCTGTCTTTATTTGCGGACATTGGAATGTGACCTACTGTCTACTATCCTGTTAGTTCTTTTTATGTATTAAGCGACAATATTTATATGAATTTTTTAACAGTATTACAGCGTGTGTAACTTCTCTCTCTCAAGAAAGTGAAGATTAAATAATTATATACCTGATATAACGTAACTAATACACACATAGTGGTCGAGAACACCACATTCACAAAAAGGCTAGAAAAGAAAGTTCTAAACAAAACACATTCTAAGCATAATAAATTCATTGCATTGTTAATCTTATACAACATAATCTATAAATCTATAGCATATCATGAGAGTCAAAAAATCATTTATTTACATACCTTAAATAGAGCATTTGATTTTTTTTATTTTGCAATAGGTACCTTCAAAAATAAAGAATGTTCGTGTTATGATCTGAGCAGATGCTCAGGTCATAAAAGAGACATACTTGCGCAGATGCGTCCAGGACTAGTTTGACACTATGATAAAGGCAATTTTATTAAATACTAGCTGCGCCCCGCGGTTTCACCCGCGTAAGTCGCTCGTTATGTTTTTAGTGAGTTTAAGTTTTCTTAAATTTTCTAATTTTCCTCGCAACTTTCTTATTTTTTTCTTACATAAGAACCTTCTCCTGACAATAACAAAAACAAAAAAAAGAATTATGCAACATGAAAAATAAATGTTTTCGTTTATGTTTTTGTTCTTTTTACTTCAACCTCCAATCTTGTTGTTTCATACAACGTCACACATTTCGAAACTTTCTCACTGATAGTGAACTGGAAACTGCAAGCAACTAATGACAAGAATGGCTGGAAGCAGCACCTTGCCGCCTTTCGTAGATTTAAGAAACCCTGATTGAACACAAACTTTCCGGATCGTAGTTACTTCGTAGTTCGATTTTTTTCGCTAGATGGCGCCGAAGTATATTTTTTTTTGTTGTATGTTTATGTCGGCCACAGTTTAATAATAATCGTAAATAGTAATATTTCCGTCGATCTGCGATCCGCAGCAAGATATTTAAAGGAAGACCGAAGAAGGGATTAACTTCACTATATTTGAAGCGACACGATATGTCGGGGGGATTTGGGGATACGACACTCGTGTAGAAACTGATGAAAATGGTTTACCTTTGCACTCCAGCATGTACAAAGCTTAAGGTATGAATATGTAGACATTGAAGTGAATAAGTGAAGAATTGCTTGCATCTTTAACCCCCGATGCAAATAGAGGAGTGTTATAAGTTGTTATAAGTCTGTGTCTGTGGCATCATAGCTCCTAATATCAGCATCATAGCAAATGGATGAACCGATTTGAGTGCTTTTTTTTTTTAATGGTGACTTGATCGAGAGTGTTCTTAGATATAATTCAAGAAAATCCTTTGAGCCTTTCGAAGATCATCAGCTCTTTCTCTTTTGTAATCGTTGAAGGGATTTTCGAGTCGGGGGTATTTTAAATTTTGATTTAGATAGTACTTAGTTATAGCAAAAAGCAAACACCCGTTCAAAAGTTATCTGGATTGTTTACGAGTATACAGGGTGCATCTCACAATCGAACACATACCTACTTAAATCAATGAAGCAACTTCAATATTTTATTGTATTCTCTAAATACTTCGCTCGATTCTAATAAGTCCTTTTGTATTTCCAGAATGACTACTATGCATCCCTCTCTGCTGAGTCGGACATAAACCAAGTACCGCTGTCATGTTAGAAATTATTGAAGCAAGCTTCGAGAACTTTCACAAAATAGATATTATGAATACATAGTAGTCGAGAACAACACATTCACGAAAAGGCTAGAAAAGAATGCACTAAACAAAATACATTACCTAATAAATTCATTGCATTGTTTTACTTATAGGTACATCATTATCATATATTTTCATTAATGATTAAAAAAATCTTTATTGAGATAGAACTTATTTATGTCTGCTAGCTTATGTGTTCTCCGGTACAGCCTACAGGTAGCATTTGCAACTTTTATAGATGAAACTTGGTATTTGAGTTCCTTGATTTTGTAGTTCTTTTATAATCGTTAGCGATTTTTGATCGGTCGTAGCAAAAATATTGGTATGTCAACTTCAGTATTATTTGGCAGATTTTGATGATAATAAATTAATTAATAACAATAAATACTCAATTCTAAACTAAAATGTACGTGAACAAAGGTGGGAACGAGTGAACTTGGCTGGGCAGAAACATTAATTTTATGTTGTCGTAAGTATTATAATATTTATGTTAATGAAAAGAAATAAATATACTTCATTAGTCTATTACAATTGCATTCTGGCATACTACATATTAACCTTAATTTTTATCGGTCATTCATATGTCGAAGCATGCTGATACTACGTATCTAGTCTATGAGATGTGTAAGATAATAGTGATTACCTATTTAAATTCTATTTAGATAATTCTATTCTTTATGTTGTTATCAGTACACTACCGCTCGCGTTGCGTAATAATAATACATAAGTCTTCAGTCGAAGAGATGTATGGATGTTATTGTCAACTATTGTATTGTATGGTTTATTGGTTTAAACGTTTTTTTGTCAGATAATATGTTTAAAAAAAGGAGCAGACCAAAAGTATTGTATTCCAAATGTGACATAAAAATATTTTTGCACTATAAATATGTACCTATTTATTATTTTGGATTGTTAACGAGGCAGTAATGGTATAAATTTTAGGTACGGTTAAGGGTAAATGGATTAATGACATCCTCATAATTCTGTACCTTCAGTGAAAAGTGATTTAACTCTAAAATAATAGTTTAGAGAAAATCGAGTTTGTACTTTAAAAAAATCCCTCTCTTTTTCCACTACTCTTAAGAAAACACTGATTACTGTCATTGTTAGAAAGTAACTCTTGGTTTGGTGTCGAGTGATTTAAGATTTGTGTGTTAGCGTTAGTGGTACAATTGCATTTAAAAAGTGTGACACATCACACTTTTTAAATGCAATTGTACCACTTTTCACAAGATCATTTAATTTTGGTCTTATGTATTTATTGGTACAAATTAAATTATTTCAATATGCACTTATTTCAAATTATATACAAATCATGTACTTTGATGCTGTAAGAAGTGATTAATTGAGTTGTATTAATACACATTAAAGAAATGTAAAATATTTTTACACATTGATTGCCGTAAAAAATGCTGACTTGTATTATTAAACACGAAAATTAACTCTCTCATTTTAAGGCGTAGAAACACGAGGATTGGATTGTAAAATAGATTTTTTTAATGATGTTCACATTGGAAAAATATACAAATCGATACAACTCGAGTTGTATAATTTTTCACTGAAGGTACAGAGTTATGACTCACACTTTTATTTAAAAGGGAAGGAACCGTAATTTCTCGGCACATTTCAAAACAACGACTCGAGTTAATATTTAATTAATATTAAGTTCTGTCATCATACTATTGATGAACGTTTAAGATCAATAGAAATAATTGTTCTCATAGCTTATTATATAATAGGTTAATGATACAAGTTGAACTTGAGTCATTATCAGAAAACTGTGCGTAGCCGTCACAATTGACGTGTATCTGAACCAAATTTAAAATAAAAATGAGTTTAATCTATGTTGTTATTGTGTTGTTACAAATAAGTTATGGTTTTAGTGCTAATATTAAGGTAAGAATTGTATCTTTCTGACGTTTATCTGTTACGTGTGATAATAAGCATGATAAAATATCTCTTTCCACGCGTGTTGACAACAGTCAATAAATATGTAAATTATATGCTAAAAGGAAATATTTAATATTTTCCATACATTATCGTCTATCGGAGATAGTACTAGTATATCTCTAATGTATGGAATCATGGATATGTGCTAGTACCCCTTGGATGACTTTAACGGTTTAGTTGGACTGTCCATTACTGTAGCAACTTTCGATACAGTTTTTAAGTTAGGAGGCAATGTTCGATAAATTGCCTCTCATAGTCTATCGATATCGGATGTTTAAAAGAAAAATTTGGTGTTGAACCACTGGTTTGAATTGAAAAATTTCTTTAGTGTAGGATAGCCCATTTATTGAGGAAGGCTATAGGCTTTATAGCATCATGCTATGACCGATAGGAGCGGAGCAGTGACCATAAACGCAGGACAAACTGTGTGTGCAACCGCAAAACAAAGTAAAAACCGCATAAAAATCCGTTCCGAATCGGACAGACAGACAGACAGACCGACGCGGCGGGGACTTTGTTTTATAATATGTAGTGATATTGAACATTAACAAAAATCAGACGTCCACCTTTTTTGTAATTACACGAGGCAATAAGCGCAAATGTGAGATATTAGATTAGAATAGAAAGCTCTGATATATTTGCACAGGCTTTCTGAACCCAAATCTTGCATTACCCGCAGTGAGATTTAAGGCACAACGGACAAATTGTCTCTTCTACAATCTTTCGGTTAGGGTTTTGGTTTTGTTTTTTCTTGCCCTCGCTGACATCTTTTCCTGAAGCCAAGCCCTACCTTTCTTTATCCTTCCACACCATCGCTTTTCTCGTTTGGCATGATTGTTTACCTTTAAACAAATTAAATCACTTAAAAATATACTTCAACTAGCAACCCGCCCCGGCTTTGCACGGGTACAAATTATATACCAAAACCTTCCTCATGAATCACTCTGTCTATTAGTGAAAGCCGCGTGAAAATCCGTTCAGTATTTTTCAGTTTATCGCGAACAGACAGACAGACAGACGCGGCGGGGGACTTTGTTTTATAATATGTAGTATGTATGTATAATATATTTGTGTAGTGATGATAATAGCCGGTACTGTAGGGAACGGAATGTAATTTTTTTTTTAATTTCAGTCGAGAATGTGGTCTAAAAGTAGAAATTAAAATAAATGTCAAAATAGCCATTTAAATTATCAATACTTACCAGATTTAACTTCGTTCGAAAACGTTCTTTAATCTCCTACAATCACTTAATAAATTTCTTATATGTATCTTCGCACTGACAGTAAAACTGCACTTGCAAGAGTGTAGTTCATGTTCAAGTACAACCTACAAGATGACAAACTCGTACCAGCGTCATCTGTTATAGAATTTTGTAAATTGCATTTGGCTGGTACCGAAGACTGGCTCATACTGTAGGACTCTTCCCTATACTACTTGTATCAAGCATGTGACAAAATTAAAAGGATTTAGATATTTCCAATTTATTTTTAAAAAATAATAGAATTTGTCATGATTTTTGTGTTGTTAGTAATGAAATAGGACGAAAAAGAACGAAGAATCGAATAGAAGTACCTATTCCTTTTTTGAAACCAGTTATTCATAAAAGGTTTTTTTCTGGTTTTCTTAGCTTAGTAGGTATTTTAACCGTAACCACGTACTTAATTGGCGCAATTATCTTGTTCGTGATCATACCAAATACGTAGTCCCGAAGTGTTTTATTATTCACACGACAAACATCTAATGTAATTACCGAATCTTCAACAAAAATAAAACGAATTGTAGATAAAATTGAATAGTAATTAAATATGAAGCAATAGCTCTACTTTCGTAACGATAACAATGGGTCAGGTTTGAGATAACACATATTTATTAAATAATTTTAATAAATTTAAAGAGCTGTGATAGTACTACGACGCACTCGTAGTTTAGTACATTTATTTTGATACCGTAATATTTACGAGTTTTTACGAGTATTATTAGTATTTACGAGTAAATAGGTAGTTTCAAATACTATCTATAAGCTGTTGTATGAAAATAATAAAAAGAACACTGACTAGAGTCTGTGCGGAAAGAAAACCGTCGTAGGATTTGAGGTCGCAGCAGTGCTAAATTACCTTTTTAGTTATGTTGACAACACTGTTAGGTACGTAATTATAGTTCAATAGTAAACAATACGACGTAACAGTGTAAAAAGGTAATTTAACACTGCTGTGACCTCAAATCCTACGATGGTTCTCTTTCCGCACAGACTCTATAAAATATTTTTTCCAATAAATATTACAGCACATAATCAATTTATTGAAGATGCTTTTTTTCTTATATCCACCGACAACCGACACAATAACATACTGATGATTGTGTGTATTGATTACTTATTTCAGTCGAAACGTGTCTGTGTTATCGGAGCCGGGATAGCTGGAATATCCTCAGCGAGATATTTGAAAGAAGAAGGGATTAACTTCACAGTTTTTGAAGCAACTCGATATCTAGGAGGTACTTGGCGTTATGACCCTCGTGTAGGCACAGACGAAAATGGTTTACCTTTACACACCAGCATGTACAAAGACTTAAGGTATGAAATTAATGTAAATTATGTATAATTATTTATTACAATAGTCAATGTAACAATACTACGTGAATACTGCGTATAACCTTCATATTCACAAACACTTTTTAAAAGCACAAGCACAGTGTGCTCAGTTTTTATCTACAGTTATTAAGCATCTTAATTTTCTGATAAAATTGAACTGAAATCGAAGTTAGTTTTTAAATAGACCAAGACTATTAGAACTCAAATCACCTCGTAGATCAGGACGTATCTACACTACCTTCCGTGATCTGCATTTTTTACATAATTTAGCCTGACTAGTTTAGTGCATTTCTAGAACCAATCTGCCAAAACCAACTATGGAGCTCGGAGGATATCCGTTACCAGAATCTATACCGTCATTCCCATGGTGGAAAGATTACTACCGCTATATACAGGATTATGCAGAACACTTCGACGTTGTGAAATACATAAAGGTAAGTTTTTTTATAATATAGGGGGCAAACAAGCAGACGGTCACCTGATGGTAAGTGACTACCTTCGTCCATGGACACCTGCAAATCAACAGTCACAAGTGCGTTGCCGGCCTTTGAGATGGGAGTACGCTCTTTTCTTGAAGGTTTGAAGGTCCGAAAATACCGCAGGCGACAATTTGTTCCAGAGATTGGTTGTGCGAGGCAAAAAATAAATAATAACTTCTATAAAATTAAATCATAATTCTCGAGTATACGTAATCAACTTCATGTGAGGTTTCTGAAACCAATTTAGGATTGAATCAGTCTCCTTCAGACTCCACAGTACACACACTAACAGTTTTTGAAGGATCTCAGGCGATTGGGGAACTACATCTACATTTATGCTTCATTTACGTGGGAGAGCCTTTACGTGCTTCGGCACGTATAGGCCGGCTCGACTCCGCTCGATACCACGGCCTCACAGAAAACCGGCCGTGAAACATTGCTTTTCGCCGCGTGAGTGAGGTTACCGGAGGCCCTAATCCTGCCCTCTCCCCTATTCCCGTCCTTCCCCTCTCCCCCTTTTCCCACCTTAAAGGGCGGCAACGCACTTGTGACTCTTGAGTTATAGGTGCCCATGGGCGGCGGTAGTCATTTACCATCAGGTGAACCGTCTGCTCGTTTGCCCCCTCACACCATAAAAAAAAAAATTAGAAAATTTTGATTGTTCTGGTGAGATCTGTGTAGTCACTTATTAAGTTAATTTCCTATGTTTATGTTTTTAAGTTAGTTGGTTATGGTGGCGTATGTGTCGGGTCGTTTGGCTCCCTTCAATATGGTTGGGCTGTACGATCACTGACGTGTGCGTCATGCTAGTGAACGGGTGCCACTGGTCGAGGCCGGTCATTTTCGGACTGCTATTATATAAATATGGTAGTCAGTTTATGGTAGTATGTTTCATTGTCCTCACACGCTTTTAAGCAATGTTACCAGAATTTGATAAAAAAACATGTTGAACAATAGTGTTTATGGAGTTTCTTGGTCTTCTCGATTGCGTTGGTTCAATTGAAATAAACGATTCCGATTTATAAAAAA
Organism: Euplagia quadripunctaria; assembly: GCA_963859945.1. Taxonomy (NCBI): domain Eukaryota; kingdom Metazoa; phylum Arthropoda; class Insecta; order Lepidoptera; family Erebidae; genus Euplagia; species Euplagia quadripunctaria. The sequence continues at coordinate 11,342,225 of OY982577.1, forward strand.
AATACCAACGTCATCCTTCAGGACCACTATAGACGCATAGTTTCGGCTGATCAGTAATAGGGTCACCAACGCTCACTGGAGACGTGGTATTGGTAACGAGCCAGAGACAGTACTGGTAATTATGTTTTTATAGGTACCGGTACCACTAAATGTTTCCATCACGCTGTTAATGTGTCCACAACGTAAGATAAACATACTAAGTTTTATATTAAACTAGCTGCGACCCACGGTTTCAACCGCGTAAGTCCCTCGTTAAGTTTTATTAACTAAATCTTCTAATTTTCCGCCCAACTTTCTTAATTTTTTAACCGACGAAAAAAGGAAGAGGTTCTCAATTCGACCGTATATACATCGTGTAAGTGTCACCGTCACGAATAACTTATAAAAACGTCTTTTTTTGGATACTTATCACAATGCAAAAGTCAGCTCATCATAAAAATGCGAGTTTAAGGATTTACAGTCAATAGTTTGATTTTGACTGTGCGGTACGGTGAGTGACCTTCAGCGCACGGCACCGTCGAAGCAGCTGATTGCATAAATGTTTTACATTGCAGTTTTTAGCCGAATGGGGTACTTACTGATTTTTTTTCGGTAAAATGTTCTGTTTACTCATTGTGATATCACATTTAAGTAAAAAATAAAAATAAAAAATATGGATTTTCCGGCAGAAATTTCCAATGATTTTCCACTCAGACTGATGGTGTGAATACACTATTTCAGGATTCGGTACAGTGTCACTTACGCCCTGTATATATTTTTCTTTCATAAGAACCTTCTCCTGACAATAACAAACATAAAAAAAAAGAATTAGCGAAATCGGTTCAGCCGTTCACACGTGATGCCGTGACCAAGGGAAATAGGGATTCATTTTTATACATGTAGATATAAATAACACGATAAATGTAATACAATTAGGCTTTTAAACGCTATTTATATTCGCAGTTTCTGCACAATGTTATATTAGTCAGCAGAAAGGATGATACGTGGAAAGTAAAATATGAACACGTTATTACAAAGGAAGTGTTTGAAGAAGAATATGATTATGTCATAGTTGGCAACGGACATTGTACTAAACCGAAAATGCCGAACATTCCTGGTGAAAATCAGTTCAAAGGTAGCTAATTAAAATATTTAAAATTAATAATAAAAAACCAAAACTTCTGTTCTACTGTTGTATGAGCAATCAAGAAGTCCACGGAGATCAAGGAATATCAACTTTGACTCCCATTTACTTATGGAAGGAGCCCCCTATGTATCCGGATCACTCTGGGTAATTTTTAAAGTTCCACCCATTCAGTTCTTAAATCAGAAGGCTGATCCATTTACCACGATGTCACCGACACAAAACCGACCGCTTTGCTCAATACACAAGGATTCTTGAGGGATTTATAAATGAGATTTGATGTGGTTATGATCTGTACTGCAAAACGTACGGTAACTTCTTTTGCGTGTAGAAGATCTGCTTATTAAAGCTTATTGTCAAGATCTGCCACCTGACAAAGTATGGGAACGCATAAACATCTCTAATTGTTTAACTTAAAACTGTATAAAAGTTAACTTACAAATAATAACAATTGCAGCATTACATTAATCCGCACACCCTCTGGGTAATTTAATGTTGACTAGTCAGAAAGAGATAGTGTTCTATTTGTTAACTCGTAACATCAAAATTTCTGGTACTTGGTTTATGAGTTGAGTTATGCATAATTTAAATAGTTTACGAATTTTATAGGTATATATAATGTAAATTAATTTTCAATTAAGTAACGTGTTTTCTAGGTACAATAATACACAGCCACGACTATAGAGTAACGGACCCTTATAAAAATCGTCGCGTGCTTGTAGTTGGAGGGGGGCCTTCAGGTATGGACATCGGGTTGAACGTGGCCGAGATCAGCAGGTCTCTTATTCACAGCCGACACTCCAGGGTTGAATTTAAAACGCGTTTCCCATCTAATTATGTAAAGAAACCAGATATAAAAGAGTTCAATGAGACGGGCGCCATATTTGTTGACGGAACGTTTGAAGAAGTAGATGACGTTATTTATTGCACAGGTAAGATTTTAAAGGACAAGATCATATGAAAAATAAGGTAGAAGGAGACAAATGATATGCGTGTTAAACGAATAATAATAACAACTTGAGACAAGTACACGACCGTCTAATTCCAAACTATGAACATGTGTAAGCTAAAAAAATATTGAAAGCAATAAAGGACATGTTTGTGTAGGATTTCTTTGCTAAATATTTGGTTAAATGAAATTGGATGCTCTATGGTCCGCATAGACAAATTTATCTAAAATTATTCCATTTATTGAAATAAAATTACCAGGTCTGTTGATAGCCTCCACAGTCTTTAAATCAAGTGCTTAGAGGCCGGTGTTCTTATTCAAAATCAATGTTAACTTCATATCTACCCGGTTTTCAGGTTTCGAATACAACTACCCGTTCTTAGATGAGACAAGCGGATTGACGATAAAATCAAAAGTCGTGTATCCACTTCACCGACATATGGTGAATATCAGGCAACCGTCAATGGTCATCATGGGACTAACCATTAGAGCATGTTTAGTTATCGCTTTAGATGCACAGGTAATAACCATTTACAAATGTAAGTACCTACACAGAGACATGCAGTAACAGTATTAGATTGTTCTCGCTGCAGGTTTATCGAATCCTTATCGTTCGGGTTTGTTCCAAAAGTGATTCGTATCGCCTATGAAATAAAGTCAAGTGTCACTTGACGTTGTTTTATAGTGGATCAAAGGTCTTGTAGATGTCTCGTGATACACAAAATTAAAACCAAATCCAAACTATTAATTGAAGATGCTCAGTGATGCTCTCCCCGATAATTTTATCGACTCGATCCATAGTAATGTAAATAGAGATCGAGATATCAAAGAATTATAAAAACGTACTTTGTCAGAGCCATGTCTACAGAGGGCGAAGAGCAGGTTGTCAGTATTGGCTAACGAAGAAATCTTGAGAGTTGATGTTATCTTAACATACATCTTATCTAAATATTGATTATGATTACTGACTTTGGGCTGCGACTACGTCCGCGTGGGCCTGTATACAAAATTTTATCCAAATCCGTTTAGTAGATCAAAGGTCAATAAACACCAGTTCATCCATCGATCCCCACAAACTTTTGCATTTATAATATTAGTAAGATTGGTAACTGATATATAGTCAAAGCCGACTTCATTCAATAATTACTTGCCACTTAGACTTTCTTTGCCACCAAGTGTGGAGAAACTGCTTAACTCCGTGGTCACTTTTACGAATTGCAAACATGAAGGAAGTGTAGGGCCGTTCACTGTGATTTGTGAACGCTTTTAGGAGAGGCCTATGTTCAGCACTGGATGTGCCATGACTGAGACTGTTATACTTTAAGGCGGCCATTAGACGCTCATGCAAACGTTAATCATTACCAAAAGTCATGATTGACGGATGTTCGTTGGTGATTGATGAAAAAATATCAACATTAAAATCTCATCATGCAACCGTCGATCACTGCATTAGGCGATAGGTTATTCGTCAATCACCGTTTTGATTGTGGCAAAACTGATACCAAAACATACCGTGTAACGGGCGTCTAAGATATCATAAATTTATTTAAGGATACTAAAGCTGATTTCATAATATTTTCATTTTTAAGGCTCGCTACGTAACAGCGCTAATAAAGGGTAACTTCACGCTGCCTTCTGAGAACGAGATGATGCGAGAATGGGAGAAACGAATGGCAGTTATCTCTAAATTAAAACTGCGGCCGTCATTTATCCATGCGTTAGCACAAAGAGAGGTAAGAAAATTATTTCGTTCGATTACACCTGGTACATTAATTTTTATACTAAACAGCCGATATTGCAAGACATGCTAGTATAGTTTTAGGTTTTTACTGTATTGAAATTAAGTATAATAGGCGTTATTATAGCGATATCACAACAATACAGTCAATTAAAACAATATTATGTAGTTATTAGAAGTACGCGGAACCGCATGCAAGGTTTTGTTAGAGTTTAAAAACAAACATTGCAGGTTAACAACGGTAGGTTACGTATATTTAGATTTAAAGGTATTTTAAACGAACGAATAATAATATTTATAATAACAATATTTATTAGCCCAAAAGATCTTACAATTTACTGTACACAGTTACAATATAAATTCATTGTGTTTAACAAAACTACAATATTATATATACCTACTATATACCATACGAATACTAGGTACATAGTTTTACCTGTAAGTTTTTTATTGCAACCTTTATATAGTTTATGACCCATGTCATAGCGAAAGTGTAGGTCCTGAATAAAATATTTATGTAAAAAAAATAGCCGTATTTGCCGATTTTAATTAACCTATTTGTGATAACATTTCTAATGATTTATATGTCGGAGTAACTCAATATAGCTTCAGAGCGACTGCATGGTATATATTAGTTACAGGTTTGAGTCATATTTTGACGGCTTGTCTAAAGAAAAATAGACATTCGGTTTTCTTTTCGTGAAAGCCTCTATCAGTACCTATTGCCTATAACTATTGCTAAAGCTCATTTTACTTACTTACTTAAATTTTTTTACTTAATTACGGATAGAGAACTTAAGGATTCTCAAATTGGATATTTGTGAAGTCCCCGCAAGGCAATGAGTCCCCAATGCGACAGTTATCACTTTAAAATAAAATCAATGTATTAATTTCAGGACGAATACTACGCGACCCTCTCCGCCGATTCGGGGATTTGTCGAGTACCTCCCGTCATGTTCAAGATTCGCGCCAAGGATAATGAAGCGAAACTCGAGAACCTTTATACGTACAGAGATTATGAGTACACGATCATTGATGATCATACCTTCACTAGAAGGCTAGAAAAAAAATCCGTAAACGGTAGTACAAAACTAACATAATCTATATTAGAATTATAAAACAAAATATACTCTTTTTTGGTTTTTTGTTTAAATTGGTTCTACCAGTTCGATTTGCAAATTGTAGGTGGCCTTAGATTGCCTATTAATTATTGTCAAAGTAACTAGGCTCTATAACATCACACCAAAGCTCATAGAAGCAAAGCATTAATCATAAAAGCGGGTGATTAAGCTATTATAAAAGAGTTCCGTTATATTAAGTTTTGAATTACGCAATGTACGACTGTCAAAAGAAAAACCAACTGAAAAATGGATTAATTTTTTTTAAATGATTTATTTAGAATTTTTTGTATATGTAAATTTATGTTAGGTTATACCATCAGGTTATAGCATTATTGAATCTCATTGAAGTCGATATTTCTTTTTGTAAAACTAATAGGTATTTGGGTTGAATAGTAAATGTAATAAATATTTCCACCAACATACATATCTTTGAGTTTTACAATAAAATGTCAATAAATAATATACTTACGATACTAATTATTGTAAAACCTGTTGGAAAAAAGTATAAAACAATCATCTTTTAAGTTGCTGTTTATCTTAAGTTGTTGAATACCTTAGTGTACCTATAAAATTACGTACATAATAATATGAAAGATGTACATAACAATATTACGGTATGTTTGTATTTTATACATATTTAGAATTAGGCATAGGTATATAAAATACACATAGTGGTGTCAATTCTGTTGTATTACTCTCTTGACTATAATTGACTAAATTTTCTTCACACAAAATGTAAACCTTGTAAACGCTATCGAAATAAGCAATTTATTTGTTGAGTAAAGTCTAACACGCTTAAATAAACTTTAATCCCACGTAGCGAGAGCCGCTATCCGTTAAATGCCATCTCTTTTGCTCTGTGTAAGTAAGCGTCTTCGTAGGTGTCGATTAAAATAACGTCATCTTAGTTCATTTTGAACAAGTTTTTATACGGCAATTATACGGCATTTGAATAAATGGGGACTCTCGCTGCGTAGAAATAAAGTTGAGTATATGTTGACAGGTTTTAGTGAAATTTAGTGGCGCTGAGAAATAGATGCCAATAACAAATAGACCTTGTTACAAAGAAGACAAGGTTGATTTCACGTGAAGAAATTAAGTCAGGTTTTAGTTTAGTCGAGTGTACAATAGAATCGGGACCGTCTCACTAAATGATAAAACATAAAAACCAAAGTTCATGGATTGTGATGTGATCTATGGAAATTTGCCTTCTCAATGAAGCTTGTTGTCATAATAATGTTACACATGCTGTAAATGTGTAAATTCATAAGAACGACCCACCGGTCCCAATGTATTACACTTATTATAATAGGTGTTCATCTTTGTTACCTACTAATATTAAACTATTTATTAAACATAAAAAAGAAGTTTATCAATTTTATTTTCTGGAAATAAAACTTATTGTTAAAATCTGAATGGAAATGAACCGGTAGAAATTACCATTTCATTCAGTTCATATAATCCAATCGTAACTCCTATATTAGGTTTGTACACTGTTGTTGCAGTATCTTACAACTACCTACATATTAAATTATATCCTACTAATACATATTACAAACGTGAAAGATTGTGAGAATGTATTGATGTATGACTGTTTGTTACTCTTTCGTTTTAAATCAACAAGAGTTGTTTGTTATCTATATATAGCGTATATCTATCGCTGAGATGATCAAATATAGGTAATATAATAATATATATCAGGTAAGTATATATGATCGAAGATTCTAGGTAAGTATAGAGGTATAATCATAAATTAAAAATACGGAAAATCCACTTCAACGATTACAAAAGAGCTGACGATCTTCAAACGACTGTACAGAGTTTCTTGAATTATATCTAAGAACACTCTCGATCAAGTCACCTTTCAAACAAACAAAGAAAAGCACTCAAATCGATTCATCCGTTTGGGAGCAATGATGCCACAAACAGACACACAGACACGTCAAATTTATAACACCCCTCTTTTTACGTCAGCGGTTAAAATATACTAAAAGCATGTCAACGTATGCATCATTACTATTCTGTTGTCTTTGTTATGAACATTCTCGATAGACTGACATAATTAGCACCACATTGTGATTTAATTATTCATTATTCAGATATATGCTTCATTATTCTGAATAATGAATGAATTCACTAACGCGTAAACCGACAAGACCATTTACTGGTACGGAAAATAAAACCTAAGGATATAACAACATTATTCGCTTAGAGATCCAGTCGCCATAAATTGTTCTCTCAAAACCAAACTTTTTCTCTAAAAGCCATTTGGAGTATCTAAGTGTACGAAGTATATTAAATAGTTTCATTAACTATTTGAAGCATTACTTCAAGTTCAAACTTAAATGTAGGGTAGGTAGGCAAGACAGATTTTAGATTGTGCGTGCCTATTTGTTTGGAGGTGTTTTAGATGGTTTATATATTATAATTTATACAACAAGGAAAAAAGCACGACCTCAGAACAGCTCAGCTGGCCGTCATTACCTATATTAGTCATGCGGTGATTCGTTACGAGGTGGATGTTAGTGAGAACGTTTTGTTATTTATGATATACATATATATTTTAACAAAGTATATTAGAAGTAGCATCGTCTGTTTGAAAGGACCATTATGAATTTCGATGCCGAGATCAAGATAGTTCGTTGACGTAACTGTTTTTGTACCTATCTAAAAAGTTTAGTATTTAACTTTAAAATGAATAAGTTAATCATATTTGTCGTGTGTTTGCAAATACGTTATAATTTTAGAGAAAATATTAAGGTAAGAACTTTAGATTTGAAATGTGTAATTCTTTATGTAACCCAAATGTGCATTTATAATATTTTAGTTACCGTTCACATGGCGTGTCTGTTCTAAAGAATTGAACAACTTATTAACGGAGGCAGATAACTTTTTAATTAACTAACTACACACTAACAGCAATTTATACTTGTAGTATATTTAAAAACACTGGGCACAGAATATTTGTAGCGTGTCCATAGTACCTACCTATTCCTCAATAAGCAGAGTGGCTATAAATTCGCGTAAGTTCTTGAAAAAGTGGTTTGCTGCTAGTTGCGGATATACTTAAGTAAATAAACGATGTTATGCCAACTGCGGTTTACTAACTAGTAGGTACCTACCGTTAGAAGTATGCCAACATTGTGAGCCGTAAAGAAATAGTATCACTTTTAGTTTACTAACAGGGAAATCACTTCAGCGAAACATAAGCGTGAGTTCCTTCTAATCAATAGCAGGACAAATGGTATAAAGGAACTATGCGAATTAAATATCACTCAGTGGAAAGATGTGCCTCCGATTCCAACACCGAACGAAACTTGAGCCGTACCAACCTTATTGCAATGGTAAACTAAATGATTTTTTTCGTACGACTTACTACTGTTATTGATAGGCAGTAAGTAAATAAAGCACAGCGTCCACAATCGTTGTCTATTTATCTACTGCTCTGTGTCGCGATCACAATGTTAACAAGTAATAATGTTAGGTACGTCATTTCATGTCATGCCACCATTGTCACAATGGATAGCTTGAATTGTAAACATCTTGTTTGATATATAAGCGTGCATTCGTTCTAATCAAAAGCAGGACACGTGGTTTAAAGGTACTTTGGTATTGGTATAGGGCTCTGTCTCCGCATCTAGACTCATAGGCGGTCCATTATGCGTTCAGATGAGCTGACTAGTTGAGCCAGCCTAGCTCCTTCCAGAAGCACAGAAGCCTCCTGGGGCGTTCACAGGCTTCTAGGAGTGACCTCCCGCTCCCGCGAGGATACTTGCTCGTTGTGTGGCCACTCCCTCGCATTCAAGGACAACGTGGGCGGCCGTTTCCTCCGCGTTGAGACAGCCTGTGCATGGAGGACTGCTTGTCGCATTGATGGTAAATAGGTGCCGGTTTGGGGCCCAGTGGCCCGTAATGGTTCCTACAACTGTTCTGATGTCAATTCGGTTGAGACTGAGCAGTTTGCAAGTTAAACGTGGTGAGACCAAGCCAAAATTATGATTTTAATTTATTATTTTGTATTGGTTTTAGGGGAAGTTTGTTCACTTTCCGATGAAATGTCACACTATTATCTTTTTTTTCGCTCTTGAATGGTTTGTACACGTTTTTAAAACATAATTTGGCATTTTTTCGATAGGTAGTTAAAAGTCAGGTAAATACGTTCGAATGCTGCTGAGCGTAAACTCCGACTGACGTAGTTGCGGTCCAGGGCAATGCGGTCCATGGACCGCATACAAACTTTTGCTTCGCGGTGTATACTATAGACCCTAGTAATAATAACATAACTGAGTATATAGGTATGATTTTGCTATATGTAGGTATAGATATATACATACATTTCATACGAATTTATATTATGTATTATAATATTTGATGTGTCAAAACTAGTACGGCGTACATGTACCTATTAAGGTACATGTTGCAAACCCGTCTTATCGATTGTTATCTGTTGATAACAAATCGTCACCTATCTCATTGAACCTTCTACATTCTCCTTATGTCATTCCAAGTTGAAAAATTATGCAATTAAACATTGTTCAATAAAATATTTTTAAACATCCAGGTTATTGAAACCAATCAGTTTTAGCAAAATGGTAAGATATCTAAGTGTTCATGTTTTTACCAAATGTAGTTTGCGTTTTTTGATAATTCTTTTATTAGAGTGTTATCGCTTAAAAATATTGACTTCATAATTCACGTAGAGATCTTAATTTTATTGTGGATTGTATAAGTCTCATAAAACATTGTATTTATAGGTATGATGTATCTACTTACTTCTCATATGTAATGTCAACTCACTAACCACGTAAAACATTGACATGACTGTGTCCATTGACGAAGTAAGCTACCAACATTATTTTTAATTGTTGATAGAAAAACAACAAAAGTTATGATGTATAGAAATTCCTTTTAACATTGTCGTATCCAAGTAAACTTTTGTAACTATGATATTTATGTTATTTCCATTTAAATTCGAATTATGTCTAATCTAATTAAGTCTACGCTTTAATCGATTGCCATAAAACTATAGTTGTTATTACTTATTTCAGTCGAAACGAGTTTGTGTTATCGGAGCAGGAATAGCGGGGATATCCTCAGCGAGATATTTAAAAGAAGAAGGGATTAACTTTACAGTTTTTGAAGCAACTCGATATCTAGGAGGTACTTGGCGTTATGACCCTCGCGTTGGCACTGACGAAAATGGTTTACCCTTACATACGAGCATGTATAAACACTTAAGGTATGACTATAATTAATTAACTTAATAAAACCCAAAAGACGACTTACTCGTCATGTTAACATCAAACTCTTTTGAAAGATAAGTAAATAAGCTAAAAATAAAAGCTTCCGTCGTGAGTCAATAAATAATAATGTACTATGTGATAGGTAATACTCAAAAGGAAACTGCAAAACTAATTTTTCGTAGTAATTTTTAATAAAATGTATATTTCATCTTAAAAAGATTGGTTTTGTAACATCACGTTACGACAATAAACGTACGTGAAGTTGCGGGTAAGGGCTAGTACCAATATATGAAGCAAGTGAAAAGAACTTGGCATAAATCTAAACTAATATTATAAAGCTGAAGAGTTTGTTTGTTTGTTTGGTTGAGCGCTAATCTCAGGAACTACTGGTTCGTATTGAAAAATTATTTTACTGTTGGATAGCTCCTTTATCTAAGAACTAACATCATGCAACAAACAATAGAAGCCGAGCATCAATGAAAATGTTGCAATAACGAGGAACATTTACAAACGCATTGATTAACATTTTTAGTGGGAGAGCCATGCTTCGGCACGTATGGGCGGGCTCGACTCCGCTCGATACCACGGCCTTACAGAAAACCGGCAGTGAAGCAATGATTGCATTGCATTTCGCCGCGTAAGTGAGGTTACCGGAGGCCCTAACACTTCCCTCTCCCCTATTCCCGTCTTTCCCCTTCCCCCCTCTTCCCGCTCTTCCCCCTTCCCCCTCTTCTCCTACTCCCACCTTAAAGAGCGGCAACGCACTTGAGACTCTTGAGTTACATGTGCCCATGGGCGGCGGTAGTCATTTACCATCAGGTGACCCGTCTGCTCGTTTGCCTCCTATACCATAGAAAAAGAAAATCGCAGACGAAGTTGTCAGCTAGTGTTAAAATAAAATTGCCCTTTTGTTCAAGTTTCGTGACTTCATGCCGTCACGAAATTTGAACACAAGGGCAAATAATTAACCTGTCGGTCTGGAACTAACAAGTTAGCAACATTTTGTTTTTTGTATATCATAATTCATAACTAATAAAACTAGAGATCGCGCGGTGGTCGAATTTTGACCATGGTTTATTTCATTGGCCAATATTACTTGACCTGTCATTGTATGGACTTTTGTACCATGACAGGTCAAAATATATACTGGACACTCATAGCTGTATGTACCCGTTTTTGCATTTTTTTAACTTTTGCAAGCATATATTGTTCAAAAATTTTAGCATTCGTCACTTCTTCTCTGTTTAAACTATAAGTGTGCGAAATTTCATACTCCTCCGTCCGCCCAATTTTCGTAAAAAGGGATCCAAAGTTTTCGCTTCACGTATTAATATATAGATATCTTAAATTCGCTTATATAGCGTTTATGAAGATAGTTATAACTAAAAATAAGGGAACTCGGTTATATACAAGACTAAGTGGTGAGCTTTATAAGTGCATCAAATATTAAATTACATAAACATTGTGAATTTACAAATTAATTTAACAATTAAATGAAAAGAAATTGAGATTTAAATCAGAACCTTCATTATACTGGCGTGTTGTCAAATTCTGACTTAATTCATAGTTAAATGCACAGATGGCGTTAGCACACAATTTTATAAAATCTTGTAACTACAACTTGCAAAAAAAGTCAAAAGTATTTATTTTATTTTATTTATTTATTTATCTCTTTATTGTACACCTTTCAAGTGAGATACAATTCAAAAATAATGTAGACATTCAGGTATAACAAGTGGCGGTCTTATCGCTCACGGCGATCTCTTCCAGACAACCTTTTACTTATACCTATATTTACTTAATTGTAGATCTAATACTATCTACAGTGATGTAAAAACACCAGAACTGATGGTCTAAAATTCTATGCAGAGCTTTCTTTAAGTATTCGTATGCATAAATTTTAGAAGTTTCATAAAAATAAATTCTTCCTTAGAAAGAATTGATAGTTAGAGGGCACAGCTGATGTCTGATCTTACATCCCGAAGTTCTCCAAGCACGGTAAAGTGTACCTACTAATAAACCGTGTTGTTCCAACTATGCAGTCCATATACGGTGTTACAATTATTATTTACTTATGACAAAAGACCCTTACCACAGACCCGATGCCAAATAGACGCAATCATGACGTCAACGAACAAAGAGTATACAAACACCATGTTAGATCTTCGAAATCAGACCTATTGTCGGGGGAGCGGATGTCTAACTAATCTTTCGTCAGGAATGCCTGCGCATTATAGACTACGGAAATTAGAATTTGTTTACCATTTAGAGAGTCTCCTTCCTTGATGCGATTACAAACTTATATTCCTTCCGTGTAGGGTACAGTTTCTATACCTACCAGAAATAGAGTGGTCCTAAAACGGTACCCACTCCCTTAACAAATAATGTCAACCTGACTCTCTAAGACTCTAAAGAAAGTCAGGCTTTGTCACAACTTCCATTAATTATGAATTGAATAAACCAATATATATATATATATAGCATCATTCGTAACGATATCTTTAACTGGCAATGTATTTTTAAACGATGTGTTAAATTAATTTATTTTGAAACGATTCAATCAAACCTAATGACTACAGCTAACGAAATGATAATGTACTTACAGAACCAATCTTCCGAAACCGACCATGGTACTCGGAGGATTCCCGCTACCAGAATCTTTGCCATCGTTTCCATCGTGGAAAGATTACCACCAATATCTACTGGATTATGCGAAACACTTCGACATAGAACAATACATAAAGGTATGGAAATGACAACGTGTGTATAACGTGGTTGACAGAAAAGGCAAGAAAAGAGTTTGTATTTGATCTAAATGAAATCCTTACTTCCTTACTAATATTATAAATGCGAATGTAAGTTTGTTTGTTACGCTATCACGCCTTATCTTATCAACCAATTATCATGAAATTTTGCAAACCCAGGGGTACAGAACAGGACATAACATTGGAGGGTTCTGTACAAACTTGTATTAGATAGGATGAAAGAATAACTTAACTTTACCGTTTTAAAAATACTCCCTCATACACCCATAAGTATACGACATAGACCATGTTTCAAGCGCAAAATATAAGCAAGATATTGTTATTATTATATTGATAGATATTGTAATTATTAAAGCAAACTAGTTACTAATTTAGAACATTAAAAACAACTGCCCCGCCTAAAATCATAAGTAATCATGCACCATACAGCCGCAATATTGAATTTTTTCAAAGACGTTATAAACATAACATTATAAACATTTATAAAAAAATAGGGAGATATGTAAGGATTCTAACTATAACTATATATCCAAAGAACGGATTACGCGACAATTTTCAAAGTACCGCCTTACCAACAAAAAAAGAATGATTGCAATCGGACTAATAACGTGTTAATGTATTACAACTAATTACACATTTTGACTTTCATCCCCCCTTTTAAGGAAACCGTACTGAATTTCAGGATAAAGGTATCCTATGTCCTTACCTCATTGTATGAACTCAAATCATGAAAAGTTTAATTTGAATCCGTTCAGTAGTTTCAGCGTGATGCGCGGCCATGATACAGACAGACAGACGGGCAAAAATAAAAAATAAAATAGTTTTGGGTTCAGTATCGATTATAGAGTGCACCCCCAAAAAGAATTTCAAAATATCTACAAAGAACAGAATTCCACCTGTTACAAGTATAGATGTGAGGTATCATAAACTGAGTGAAAGAAATCCATATAAAAGTGCAAAAAATCTCAACTGGTTTGTTAGACATCTGATTATAATCAAGTAGGAAAGTATTTATCTTCAATGTCGTACAATAATTATTGTACGACAATGAAGATAAATACTTTCTATTCCCCTTAACATTTTCTATAACAGATGTACTGATTGCTTCTTACACTTATCAAATTAACGGCGAAATTGTTCGTAATTATAAATATTCAGTTAAATTTTCCCCAAGCCCTGTTTTTGTTTCTGAATATATGAAGAACAGATTTCGAGAACCAAAAATGAAATTTTGACGATTGAGGCATGTTACGATATGATATGGTAGAAGATACTTAGACAATCTCCAGTCTAACGCTTCATTTATAAGCTCATGATTTGCTGTATTAAAATTAATAATATTTCTAATAATATGTGCATGTTTCAAGACCTGGTGTCTAGATCTTTACTCAATGATAGCGCAGAATGGAGGGTGATTATTATCCGGTGGTACACGAACGAATGAATAGATGTAACATATCAGTAATTGTCGTGGCTAGAGCCGAGCGACAGGGCGCACAGCACAATTAACTAAATAACAACGTATTTTCTTTATCTTTGCAGTTCCTACACAAGGTTACATTAGTTAGAAGAAAGGATGATAAGTGGAAAGTGAAATATGAACACGTAATTACAAAAGAAGTGTTTCAAGAAGAATATGATTTTATTCTAGTCGGCAACGGACATTTTAGTAAACCTAAAATGCCGAACATTCCTGGTGAAAATCTGTTCAAAGGTAAATATTATACATTATACTAGCAACCCGCCCCGGCTTCGCACGGGTAGCAGAGACATCTTCAACAATCATCATCATATTTCAACCAATTTACACAAAACCTTAACAAATGATATACCTAAACCGCATGAAAATCCGTTTAAAAGTTTTTGAGTTTATCGCGAACAGACAGGCAGACAGACAGAGACAGACAAACGCGGCGGAGACTTTGTTTTATAATATGTAGTGATTAGTTGAGATGCCTTGACTAATATGAACCTGATTCCTGAAATTACATAGACAAGATATTTTTATTAATTAATCGCAACAATGCAAACACTTAAAATCTTCACATGCTCACGCCTGTACGCCTCGGTCTGTTATGGTTTTCCATCTGGATTAGATCTTTCAGGGTACTCGTTATTAAGATAATTTCGCACTATTCGAGCGTAGTGAGTGGGGCAGCCATCATATTGGAACCAGTGGTTTTCTGGTACATTAGCATTTTGCAAAAGTTCGGGCAAATTATTTTGCCAGAAAATGAGATAGATGGGACCCGACCATGTCTCGGGTAGTTCGACGGGCCCAATTATTTGTCCATTTAGAATTCCTGTCCAAAGTTTCACTTTGACTTGGACTTGATCTTGAAGTGTACTTCTTGGGTTGGCTGCCTGCCAACTATGCAGGTTGTCGCCGCTCGGTAATATTCTGTTGAAGAAACCTGGACAGAAATGCACTTACACCAGCGCGTAATCCCGTAGCAAAAGTGTCTGCACCCTTTGAAAATGATAAGGATGAAGCTTATGCCGGTTGCAGTTATGCAGGTTTCTGCCAACTATTCACGTATTCACGCCAGTATCGCAACAGATTTCACGAATTGATAGCTCCGAAGCTTCTGAAGCTCCACCAAAATCGGTACCAGGTATTTGCTCTTCGCTAAAAGCATTGTGCACCCGAATAAACACCCGATAGTTGGGGTGTCGCAAATTGGAGTATATTCTTTGAAATTCTTCTGTAGATGCATTCGCATTACAGTTCCACAGCCCGTAAATGAGATGCAAATTTTCATACTCTACGGTGTACGTATGGCGTGGCATGATGAGTAGACCGGGGTTATGCAAAACTCTTCGATAAAATCAAACCAAATGTCCAATTCGTATAAGCAACCGAGTCGGCAGTACGTAAGCCAAATTCACTTTTAAATAAATTCAAACATGTTAAAGTACAGCCGAGATGTGTGCAAGAGACGATAGTCGAAAGAGCAATAGCTGTGTTACTAAAAGTTCCGAAGTTCCGAACCTGTTTTCGTTGCCTGTTTTCGTTTGAACGATGACCATCTGTCTCTATCGCACAACCGCTGTTTACCTGATCCTTTGTCTCTGTCGTAGGAAGAGATTAACCTTGGGGTGTTGTCTTGCTACAGACAACCACAGGTAATGGGATTAAGTTCGTTATCTGGTTGGTCTATCAATATTGGCTACTTGCTCCCAGGCTCACAACAAAGAATGGACCCATAGTACCTTTGTAAACACTTATTTGTGTTAACTTAATAATTTAGTTATTTAAAAAAAATCCTGGTCATCAAGAACTTGTGTTTATTTTTCAATTTCAAATTCAATAGGTATTATATATACCATTTCGGAATCTGCAATAAACTAGCATGTTTTTAAAACAATTTTGTGATAGATAAATAATTGAAATTGAAATACATGACACGAGTGTAATCGTGCATGTCATCATGTATTTCAATTTCAATTCGCTACAACCTGATGGTTGTGGGACCTTTATGAAGGTAATACTTACACAATTAATAATGATGTTTTTTCTAAAGGTACGATAGTCCACAGCCACGACTACAGAGTGCCGGATACTTACAAAGATCGTCGCGTTCTGGTAGTAGGAGCAGGACCATCGGGAATGGACATCGGGTTGTACGTGGCCGAGGTTAGCAAATCATTAATCCACAGCCAGCGTAGCAAAGTTAAATTTAAAACTCCTTTCCCGCCACACTACATAGAAAAACCAGATGTAAAGGAGTTCAACGAAACGGGTGCCATATTTGTTGATGGAACTTTTGAAGAAGTAGATGATGTTATTTATTGCACAGGTAAGTTTTCTAAGTTTGTATTTGTATAATTAGTTTTGTATAATTATTATATTGCTCATAATATAGTTATCTCAAGAGGCGTACAACTAAGAAAAAATGAGCAGATAACTTATGAAACAAGATTTAACGTATCTATCTTTTGGTTAACAGGTTTCGAATTCGACTACGCGTTCCTAGACGAATCCTGTGGTTTGACAATAAAACCAGATGTCTTATATCCACTGCACCAGAATATGGTAAACATTAAGCAGCCTACAATGATCGTCATGGGACTAGTCGTTAGAGCGTGTCTAGTGATCGCTTTGGATGCACAGGTAAGGATTGCACTATGATGTAATAATGTACTTTGACTACAAATGACTGCGAAAAATAAGCCGTCCTCAGGTCACGAAACCAACCTACCAAAGTTTATCTATTTTGTGACAGACCTAGAGACGCGAAATAACATTGATGAAGATTTTGCTTCTGCGTATAAAATATAGTTTTATGTATGAGTAGTATGAGTTTCTTAGAAAGGATATGAAACGGTTTTACCAGTTTTCTGGTTTTGCAAATATTATTATGATTAAATAACACATGCCTATAAAAAACTTACATGCAGTGTACCTACCTAGTCAAGTACTAGTACCATCCAAAAGTTTGGAAGCAACAAGGTAAAATCAAAGACCTACCTAGTACTTGGTCCCACGCAACATGAAGATCGATCGAATCCTTTTATAATGTTTCGTCCTTGATCCGTAAAACAAAAGAAAGTCATCTTAATATATTTGTATTGATATAAAATTATTATCCTTACAAGATTTCCAGGTTTACTGTTACCAAAACACCGCCAAACCATGACTTGGTAGTAGACACTGTACATGCTAATGAAGCCCTCTCTTCTTTCGACCAGCGTACAAAAGCACGTCTGTTGGACCCAAACTCTCTGGAACTTTGATTCGTAACTCCAAAGGACATTTTCCCATTGGTTTTCTTATTGTCCGCCGTTGCCCATTCTAATCTATTTGTATTATGCCGAATAGTTCGTTTTGATTTATCAGCAGCAACACATTCTTTCATTCCCGCAGACAGTAGACGTCTTTTAACAGTTGTGATTGAAATGGGTGTTTCTCACGTATCATTTAGAGTTGCGGTAATCAGATGTGCCGTTAAGTTTCGATTTCACTTAAAAAAACTCTGATGAAGTTATCTATAATCTATCTTAATTTTTACCAGTTTGTTGTTTCTAGTACACACCCTGTGTTCAACATTTCAAGAAATTCCGAGCCTTTCGGTGACATGACGTTCACGTAGAGTACAAATAGAGCAAAGGCCGTAAAACTTGATTTTAAGACTATTTTCACCACATATTGTCAATATTTATTTTGTTTAAAACAGAAGTGCTTCTAAATTTTTAGACGGTAGTGTTTAGAGTTTTAAAAATTCATATTGTTTTCTGCCTATACTTTGCAGGCTCGATACGCAACGGCACTAGTTAAAGGTGACTTTAAGCTACCTTCTGAGTCAGAGATGATGCAACAATGGAAAAACCAAATGGCAGAAATCTCTGCGAAAAATTTACGGCCATCTTTCGTACATGTATTGGCGGCAAAAGAGGTAAACCCAGGCACAAGACATGATTATGATAATTTGTTTTGTCAAGGGATAGAATCACCACTTCACATAAAATTTAGTTTTTAAAAAAACTTATTTATAGAAGTAGTTCCCCTCTGATTCCTTTTATTAAGGGAAAACACTTTCATGTACTATATTATAGTTAGTATAGTTGACAAATACTCGAATCGAAGTTAATATTTTGCGATAGAGTCATTTTGAAAAGTTGACGATTGATTGCAAAATGTAGATCATTTTGCGAAGTGGAAACTGGGCACTTCATACACCGTGACTCTGCCATATATATAAACATTATACATATACATATTATAATTACCTCTTTGTCGGTACCACCCTTTTGCCTCTGTCCCAGTTGGGGTACAGTGGTTCTATTTTTGAAACGATAGCGTTATAGGCGTCATAGCTAATAAATAATTTTAAAATTCCAGGACGAGTACTACGAGGCCCTGTCTATCGAGTCTGGTATAGAAAGAGTACCTCCTGTTATGTACAAGATTCACGCCATGGACACTGACGCGATTTTTGAGAACCTTTACACCTTTAGAGATTACGAGTACATCGTCATTGACGACCATACTTTCACTAGAAGAATAGAACAAAAAGCACTCAACCACAGTACATCGGTGTCATAAATTTTCAAAAATATTTTTTTTTCGTAAAGAGCTGCACTGTACAGGGTGTATAGGTATGGAACACTTACTTTAATCACTGAAAGGGTATGACTCTGGCATGCAGTTATAAAAATAATTTTTGAAAAAGAAATCTATCCGATTACAAGTTATAACCGTTTGAATTACTAGGTATTTTTATCTCCGTTTCTCATAAAAGCAGCTGGAACTATTTACTCAGTTATTGAGAAAATCTATAAAAAACTAACTTAAAAAGTTTTCGAAGTTAGTAACGGAACTTTCTTAGTAACGGAATGAAAAATTCAAAAAAATATATGTATGTACGATTTAAAATGTTTAACTTTACACATTCCACCTTTTTGCATGCTGGAGTCCATGCCCTTTCAGTGATTTAAGTAAGTGTTCCATTGTCATAAACACACTGTATACTTCTCAGATAGATAAAGGGGATGAGACCATCATGTTATATTTCTTTTTTATTTTGTTGTAAGGAATTTGTCAGTCTTGCACCTTTTGTTAGCTCGCTGATCCACAGTAAACTATCACACAAAGCATAGAATATCCTGACTTTTTGTCTTCTAATTTTATTTACATGTTAATGGGGCATTGCAGATAAGTAATAATCAAATATCACACAATAGGCACATACTGTTAACATAGCCACGATTTTTGTACGAAATTGTGAAAGAATGGAATGCTGTGTGATCTTTCTCGACTCCCTCTAACACTGCCTCCGACCAGGTTAAGTGATATCTATCGGACCGTTAGCCCAAAGATTAATACCTATTAAGAAGATTACAGTTAGGTAGATGCCTATGCTCAAAATAAATTATGTCGCCAAGTGGGCCAAATATCTTACAATAGTGTGAAAATTGTCGTCCAGTTTGACTTTAACGTTTTTAATTTATTTTATAATCGACAACTTAGCATTAAGCTTCGCTCGCGTGAACATATTTATCTTTACCCTTATTCTTTTTCCAAAAGAAAAGTAGCCTAAGTTACTCCTTATAACATCAACTATCTGCCAGTGAAATCTGTAAGTAAGTACTTACAGAGTTGTTCTCTCAAAACAAAACTATTACTTTATGCCAGCGGTCGGCAACACGAGGTCCGCCGCCATTCTAGTTGCGGCCCGTAATTGTTTCGTAAATAAATCTAAATAAATGCATTCATTAAAGAGTAAACGCGCCTCTTAAGAGCTTTGCCCGCGAACGAGCAAATGAGGGCAAAGAACAGTCTTACGAGCCCTGCACCGCGGACTGAAGATTTATTAGATTCTCTATAGCTGCCGAAAGTAATGATGTTTCAGGTACTGCTCAGATTTTAATATTTGTTCGTAGAATCGATAAGATTTTTAATGTCTATGTGGAGCTTTAACAGTTATGTAGTTTGAAGGAAACGACTACAGGGGAAGATTTGTTTTGCAACTTAGAACGAGCACTAGTATCAATGCAATTACCATGGGCAAAATTAGTAAGTGTAACAACAGATGGACAGTTAAACAAGAGTGGACAAAATAAGAGTTTGATAGGGAGAATTAAAACTAAACTGGTAACAAAAAATAGCCTCCCAAATACAACCTCAAACATCACACTGAATTTTGCATAAAATCACTTATCTGTTTTCTTTGTAGTTTCCAATTTTGATTTGTAATTCTTTCTCATTTCTACATATTAATAAAATAAAGAAAGTGTTTTTTTTCTGCCTAAAATGCTCGAACTACAACCATTACGTATAAGAATTTAATTGCCTTTATTTTAACAATTTTTCATGGTATTTGTTTTTTATTATTATCACAAGTGCGGCCCGGCCCGTCTTTACTTCATTTTGCCACCTAGTGGCCCTTGCTTGTCAAAAGGTTGCCGACCCATGCTTTATGCCATATGGAGTATCTAAGTGTAAATGGGCGCCAATCTTCAAATACTGTTTTTTAAGTGATTATATTTTTTATAGAAATATGAAAAATACATTAGATTTTTATTCAAACAATTTATTAAGTAGTAAACAGTAAACCAATTATTTATCAAGCTCTTTATTTAGTTCTAATTGACAATGTTTTGACTGTTTAAAGTTAAACTTATGATTCAAATACTCATTTAAAATAATTGTGTTAATGTGCAAAATAAAGTCTATTAGAATTAATATTATTATTTTGTATCAAATTTTATTATTTTATGCATTAAATAAAACTTAAATTCTATTGAATCTTGATTGCAGCGCCGTCTGCTGACGATCTCCATAAAAATAATAATGGTTTATATTAAACAAATGTAATTTCTGTAAAAAAAATCATTTAAAGTTGTGTAAGATTGATTTTGAATATTCAAGAATTATTAATGACTAAACCATTTCAATTATTTGTTTTAAAAGAAGTTGTAGTCGCTTATCCGTTTAAAAGTCTATTGTAAGGTTCTTTATAAAAACGTTTGAAGTATGAAAAAGAGATTATTACTGTGCTGGCGGTTGTGTGAAAATAAACGAAGTAATATTTAGTGCTTGTTTTCATTCTGATGGACTCTGAACATGGAAACCCTGGTGTATCGCCGACATGAACGAAGTATATTAAATAGGTTCATTCACTTTAAACTTAAATGTAGGGTAGGTAGGCAAGACAGATTTTTTGATTGTGCGTGCCTATTTGTTTGGTGGTGTTTTAGAAGTTATTATGTATGCGAATTTATACAACAAGGAAAAAAAGCACGACCTCAGAACAGATCAGCTGGCCGTCGTTACCTATATTAGTCATGCGGTGATTCGTTACGAGGTGGATGTTAGTGAGAACGTTTTGTTATTTATGATATACATATATATTTTAACAAAGTATATTAGAAGTAGCACCGTCTGTTTGAAAGGACCATTATGAATTTCGATGCCGAGATCAAGATAGTTCGTTGACGTAACTGTTTTTGTATCTAAAAAGTTTAGTATTTAACTTTAAAATGAATAAGTTAATTATATTTGTCGTGTGTTTGCAAATACGTTATGATTTTAGAGAAAATATTAAGGTAAGAACCTTGGATTCGAAATGTGTAATTCTTTATGTAACCCAAATGTGCATTTAAAATATATATTAGTTATCCTTCACATGGTGTGCGTTAGGACCACGGGTGTACATCACAGAATTGGGCTGCTTTCCTACAGGAAGGTGGTACCTGTAGTGTACCTCAGTGTACCTTTAATGAAATCCAGTGTACTTCTTTTAATGTTAAGTTATAAAATAAAATATGTACACCCGCCATTCTAACGTTAGGACTGCGGGTGTACATTTTTTTTCGTTTACGAGATGCTTATTTCACTATTTTATTTTTGTTATTATGAGTACCTGCTGTGTACCTCAGTGTACTTTTAATAAAATTGAGTATACTTCTTTTGATAAAAAGATATAAAATAAAATAGGTACACTCGCCATTCTAACGGTTAGGACTGCGGGTGTACATTTTTTTTTCGTTTAGATGTTTATTTTACTATTTTGTTTTTGTTATTATGTGTACCTGCTGTGTACCTTATACCTGTATATAAAAATGTAAAATATACTTGATAAGTACTTCTTTCTTTAAAATAATATTGGTTGTCTGTAAAGTTGGTTTACGGACGTTGGTTTACTGCAGAAACCTTCTTTGTGTTTTTGATTTATATATGTTAGATGTTTCCATATCTAATAATGGTCCGATTCATAAAACAACCAACTCTTAGAACTCTATAAGTTGGCTCACAATTTACGCATGGCATTAAAATGTCAAAATGCAATTCTATTTCATATTTCACTATCAAACCATTTGAAGCTTTATCTCTGTCAGACAATGTGAGACGAACCATTAACATCGTATGACACATCACAGAACTAAATTTTTCAATGTCATTTAAATGTTAACGAAGACAAAGCTGACGTTGATTCGTTTTAAATAATACAAGTATACATAATATATGTTAAGAATTTTTATTAAAAGTTAAGTTTAAGAAAATGTGACTGATTTATATTGTTTCTCTTGTTATTGTTATATTGTTTAAATACTTTTAGAAAACTTTACTCAGAAATGCAGCCGTTCTAAAATAGGCCTTCAACATTGTATAGAATCATTTTACCCATGCTAAGAGTATTTACCCGGGTATTAAACCAAGGGGTAATTGCCCACCGCTCATCTCTACGGGTAATTGCCATCTGTATGATTGGTATGACCTTAGATATGAGTACAGAAGTGTACAGACCATCAGAAGCAGAACACACCATCGGTTGGTGACTATTCAACTTTGACTTGTGCTTAGGTTACTGATACACTCTTATAGTACCTATCTAGATCAAGTCATCATATATATTGCCAGAATTTCGCCTGGCGCGAGGTTATGAGATGGGGTGTAGATGTTTGAGGAGTACAATTGAAAAAAGGCTGTGAAGAAATATTATTTATATGGATAACTAAACTATTCACAATAAATACATTAATTTGTAATAGCTTCAAGGTGTAGCCCAGCGACTTGACAGATGACCACTCTGCCTGCTGGCAGCGGCGATTCTTCAGCTTCTGTCAATTTTACATTTTTAAATAATTCGAATAGAATTCAGTACGGACTTCTCACACACTAGCACAGAGGTGTGACAATATGTACGTCCGTATGTCCTTTAGTAAAATATTCCGTTTTGTGTCTTCGTAGTCTTGTCTAGCTTAGCACGACCTTGATTTAAAAAGGCACCTTTCTAGTTTTACTAGCCAGTCGTCAGTAGTCTTTATACATAAAGAAACTTAAAAATAAAAACAAATGTATTTAGAACCAGCTGTTTTGAAGCCGATTAAAAATAATATTTTGCTGATTGATTAAAAAGTATGTAATATTTTTTTAATAAATAGGTATACATATGCAGATATATTTGTAGACGATCTACATGTACATATAGATTCGCTGGACAATATATCTATATTGTTATATTACCGATATACATGATTAATTTTATTAGAT
Organism: Euplagia quadripunctaria; assembly: GCA_963859945.1. Lineage (NCBI taxonomy): Eukaryota > Metazoa > Arthropoda > Insecta > Lepidoptera > Erebidae > Euplagia > Euplagia quadripunctaria. The sequence continues at coordinate 11,366,160 of OY982577.1, forward strand.
GTACAGAATCATAAGGTTTTGATCTTTTACCTACTATTTAAATCAATTAACCTATCCGTGACTGATACGTGAATATGTCATCTGTCCCCTCTTAAGTTTTAATTTGCTGGTAGCTATTAAACTAAAATTAAATTGCTATCTAAAGCCTCCAAGCATCAATATCAAGATTCTGGTTTACAAGATTCAATTCCTGCCTTTTCCTTGGAATTGTTTTTTTTTAGGTGACTCACTCTCTTTAGTGTACGTACTTCAGCAAGGAGGATAAAAGTTATTCGGTTGGATTTCGATGCACTAACCTTCCATTTTCTAGTTTTTTGTTAAGACAGTGTACAGATCTGAGCCAAACACCGACTTCTAGGGCACGTCTGCTTTATCTCGTCCTTGTTTATTTTACGCAATGCAAATATAAGTGACAAAATATACTTCCGCAATCAAAATAACAACACATAAAGCGGCGGTAGAGTAATGGCTAAGGCGTCGGACTTGCGATCAAGTTGCGGGTTCGAACCCCAACCAGTGCACTACCGTCGTGGACCCACTCCTAACGCAAGCGTTAAGCTTAGCTGGAGGGGTTTACAAGATTATTGGTAATGTGCGACCCACGTTACTAGTAATCTTTTTTTTTGTTTAAAAAAAAAGAAACATATTATCACTTGATGAACGTTCAATAGAAACTCATTAATGGTTTTCAAAATATTGTCTATCCCGCCGATATTCAATCTATCTTCGTGCTGCAGAAGAGGGCTATTCGAGCAATTTATAACTTAGGCAATCGTGATTCACTGAGGCTGAAATTTAAAGAAATTAACACAATTACGGTAGTGCCAGATTTAATATATATAATCATTTACCATCATTAAAAAAAGATCACTTCTGTAAAAAAAGTGATAGATATTATATTTAACACGCGTAATAAACAGTACCTGGGAGACCGAGCTTTGCTCGGTAGATTTTTGTAAAATGGTAATTTTTAAAAAAAATTGCGTTTTTACAGGCAATACAACTAGGTATGCAGTTGAACTTAAAATGCAAAACTGTATCTTTATACAAAATTTCATCGACATCGTTGGAGCTGTTTCCTAGATTCAGATTATATATATATACATATATACAAAATTGCTCGTTTAAAGATAGATAAACTTGTTGTACCTGCCTCTAGACTCAAAAAAATTAACAAGTCGTTTCGAGGTCAACGTGTGCGATATTATAATAAATCCCAGATAATATTCAAATGTTAAATCTAAACAAGTTAAGTTTTCAATTTTCAGTTTCCCTATTGTCATATACTTTTTTTTAGTTCATTTACTTTTAATTTTAAAAACATAATAGCACACAACAAAATGTTGTAATAATATTAACTGAATGTTGTTAAAACTGTCTGGTTTTTTTAAAAGAGTGGCCGTGAGTTAATTTGGAAACGGGCGGTTATAGATCGAAACAGGCAGCTTTGATATTATGTTACCCATTTTTTTTCTTTAATAATTTTATATTTTTTGTTGATCTATAGTTTTGAATAATGATAATCACTACATATTATAAAACAAAGTCCCCCGCCGCGTTTGTCTGTCTGTTCGCGATAAACTGAAAAACTACTGAACGGATTTTCATGCGGTTTTCACTAATAGACAGAGTGATTCATGAGGAAGGTTTAGGTGTATAATTGGTACCCATGCGAAGCTGAGGCGGGTTGCTAGTATAATCTAATAATCATCTTACTAATATTATAAAGGCGAAAGTTTGTGAGATGTGAATGGATATATGCGTTACTCTTTTACGCAAAAACGGATGAAGATTTTAGATGAAATTTGGCACAGAGATAGAATAATCTATCTCTATTCCAAATTATAAAATTTGGAATAGCATATAGCTAAGTTCCCGTGGGATAGATTTCACCAAAATTTCAATGCGAACGAAGTCGCTGGCAATAGTTAGTTATTTTATAAATTGACGATTTCGGATAATTGATGACCAATTTTATGAAATAAAGATATTGAATTTGAATTTGTGGATTCTTGTTGTTGATTAGGGTTTAGGGATTTTAATGAGTTTGGGGACTAGGGTTACTAGAGCCCCTAAGTAAGCACCAAATACTTCCATAGACGAGTGCCTCAGATTTCAACTCTGGTGTAAAAAGAAAGTTGTGACGTACTTTATTGCGAGGGTGGGACTTGAATGTTTTTTTTTTTTATAAACTTACTACATTATTGATAGGCAGTCATTAAATAAACCACAGCGTCCACAATCGTTGTCTGTTAATCTACTATTATGTATCGCACTCACAATGTTAACAAGAAATAATGATACGTTATTCCATGTCACCATTGTGATAGCTTGAATTGTAAACATCCATTCACTAATCGTTTGACTCGCTTATTTTATGAAATGAAAAAAGACAACAAAACATAATTTGCTCTATCCGTCAAATGTTAAATAACTGTTGCAATCAGCTTGATCTGCGACAAACAGCTCGTGCTGTGAAACAATGATAACCCAGATATTTTCTGAAGAGATGAGATTAATCTACCTACGTAAAAAGGAATGATTTACGTTACACCAGGCTCCCGGGGCTCGGAATAACATCTACAGTCTATCTGTAGCATAATTATGTGAACTAACTCACGTTATATTGAACCCCTCTGGTCCGGTGTAGGTTATATGAATCCCCCCAAAATACGTGTTAAGTTATCGAACGTAGGACCGTTCGCATTTACATTGTGTATTTCAGCATTATGTACCAATTTGTTTATTATTTACTTTGTAGTGTGTTTGTTCAGGGTTTTCTTGAAGTTACATTATCAAATCCATTTGTACCACCGTTAACGGTTCACTATTGACGTCAACCCATTCCCAGTGTTACAAGAATTACTTTTTAAAGAAATATAATATATACATTTAAATCGCTAGTTTGCGAGAATATCGAAGTTATTCAAAATTCACTTGAATTGAACTAAGTATGCCAAACGATCATAAATCTTTGATATTTTATGGTGAACAGAGATGCAACGCCGATTTCGTGCTAACGTTAATTAGAAAGCGACAAGTTCATTATATATTTAGAACAAAATACTCTAGCAGAAATCACAAAACATTGCCATTCTCTAAAATCAATAATTTTTAGTTCCGTCGCTATTCTCGCAAACCAGCGAAATGTATAAGTGCATGTCTGTTGCAATCTTATCCATTATCTGCAATCTTATCAATGTATCTGTTACGGATAAAAACCGAAGTACCTACCTATGGTTACACCTACGTAGTTCTAGTCGGGTAAACTTAGGTGTATCTTTTTTATTCAATGCTAGGGTTTTAGCAGAATGCAACTGGCTACCAGCTAAACACTATAACTACATTTGGCCAACGCCTAGTGGTTAAAACTACTGGTGGGATGTAGATATTGTCAAAAGTTAAATAATAATTAAAAACCTATTGCATTCATATGACACACTAGCAGTGCCCCGCGGTTTCACCCGCGTAAGTTCCGATCCCGTCTGAAATCGGGATAAAAAGTAACCTATGCGTTAATACAGGTCTCCAGCTATCTACATACTAAGTTTCATCGCAATCGGTTCAGTGGTTTTTGCGTGAAAGAGTAACAAACATCCATCCATACAAACTTTCATATTTATAATATTAGTGGGATTTCATTGGTCTTATTTATTTTACTAAATTTATATAATAATAGCAACCCGCCCCGGCTTCGCACGGGTAGCAGAGACATCTTCAACAATCATCAACATATTTCAATCAATTTACACAAAATCTTAACAAATTATACACCTAAACCTTCCTCATGAATCACTCTATTAGTGAACCGAAACCCGAAACCGAAAACCGCATGAAAATCCGTTCAGTAGTATTTCAGTTTATCGCAAACAGACAGACAGACGCGGCGGGGGACTTTGTTTTATAATATGTAGTGATGATGTAGTGATTGATATATTGATTACAAAATATACCTGTATTTCACTACTTTCACTAAAGATATAGCATATTTATGAAAGCGCTAGTCGGTAGAGAATTTCTTTCCCAATAGACTTACGCGTAGAAAGCGTAGATCTATTACTTAATGGACAATTTATAGAAAGTTTTAATCATCATAACACGACGTTCCTATATGTATAAAAACCTTAAGCTTTCCTATGTTTAAAAAAGTTGCAACATTTTGTTTTTTAAATCTCGGCATTATTATTAAATAAGAAAATAGATGTAATTTGTTAATCAAAAATAATTCATGTTTTCTATTACCTATAATATCTTACCTCGAAACATGGAGAAGATTCGCATTTGCCCCGTGATTGTCATTAGTCAATGGATATTAAAAATTATTTTTAGTGAAAAAGTTATCTTTAAAGATTTCTCTAGATCTAAAGATTTTAGATCGCAATGATATAAAATAGAGAAGGTTTGTAGCTAGTGACAATATTTAGCTATAGTCAAATAAATTTATTGTATTCAGCACCAGCCGATAGACGTTGTCCTGTAAAAACTTTTAATTCAACAAACACTTCTAGTTTCCCCCGAATTTTCCCATTTTCGGGGCGACTATCCAAAAAAAAGTGTTCTAATCTTAAATACTTTATTAAGACTATTATTAACATTTAAACAACTTTTTAACAAACAATTATACCGATGGAAAAGAACTATAAAGCAAAAAATAAATAAACGTTTTAAGTCTTGAGTATTGGGCTTAATTACATAAACTATCAAATTTTAAATAAACTACACTACGCCGCCTTAATTTTTTGTTAAAAAGTTTTATAATTAACTAGCTGTCCCGTGCAACTTCGTCTGCATTAGTAAATTTTCCTACCTATCCCTATCGCAGCGCCATCTACCGGGCCCAATTGTAAATCTAAACCATTCTCGAATCCACGTGAAGACACAAAAAAATTCATTAAAATCGGTAATTATTCCTGTAACCCTATCGCAGCGCCATCTACCGGGTCCAATTGTAAATCTAAATCATTCTCGAATTCGCGTGAAGATACACAAAAAATTTCATTAAAATCGGTCATTATTCCTGTAACCCTATCGCAGCGCCATCTACCGGGTCCAATTGTAAATCTAAACCAATCTCGAATCCTCCTGAAGACACAAAAAAATTCATTAAAACCGGTCCAGCCGTTTAGGAGGAGTTCAGTCACATACACACGTACAGAAGAAATATATATATACTGCATTTACACTTCAGTCTAAGTAACACGTGGCCGGCTATGCTAACACCAAAAATTTAAAAAGTGTAAATAATTGAATTATACGGTATTTCGTTCACTACAAAATAAATTTAATTAATTGTATAGCGTCAACAGCACGTGGTAATTATGCTGTTAAAATGTAGCTTATATGACACGTTCGTAGATTTACGATTTATGGTAACATAGCAGCGCCATCTATTGATTACTTACTCAACCCAGTCGAAAGGTTTCGAAATCTGTTAGAATCATTTGGAGTTAACAGATAATTGTGACTGTCAAATAATAACAGACAAATAATTAGCAATAAATTAAAATTGCGACTATAATTTGAGATTTAAACTATCCTATCTCTCAAGTTGGATCAAACTGCACATGGTGTGCGAATTTTATTATAATCGGTTAAGATGTTTAGGAGTCCATTGAGGACAAACATTGTGACACGAGATTTATATATATTAAGATGTTTTTTTGTGGCCCGCGTCATGTTTTAATACTCTGACAACATTATCTTCTCATTTGTTTACAAGGGACATAAGGTGTTACTTACGCTACTCTGTACAGGTAACTTCGAGCGTACTTACCGTGTGTGAGAAAATTAAAACACTATTAACTAGTTGCTGGCGCTAGATCACAATATTATTATCTCCTAATTTCTAATCCTTCGTCATTCCTTTTGCCACTGAGCAGATGATGTAATCGTCCTTCCTTAAGGTTCCCAGGATATTGACCAATTGAGATTACATCCAAGGCTCCAATATTATAAAGACGTGAAAGACGCGTTTTCTTCAGATATTAAGTGGTTCCTGTCACTAAAACCACAGTTTTTATATCTAACTCCTAATTGTTTAGGAGAGGTATTGTTTCCATTATTAGCTCAGCTTCATGATGTGATGGTTCCTAAACGCAAATACCTGATTCAGTTATGAAAAATTAAGTAAGTCTATACAATGACAGCTCAAGTTATACTGGCCAATGAACAAACCATGGTCGAAATTCGACCACCACGCGATCTCTAGTGTATATAAATGCGTCTGTTTCTTTGTAAGTTAGTTGTTAGTGTTACGCTTTCACGTACAATACGTACGTATTAATTTGTCAACTCATCACGAGATGTTGCATACACGCTACAGGGGTACGGGTCTAGACATAGGGTATAGCTATGTGTGTGTTTCCTAGACCTACCTTTAATTCAGAATAAAAAATACTCTTCCCGATTGATAGAAAAATAACGTTTACGCGAGCAAAGCTGCTAGCAAAAGCTAGTAAGTTTTATATTAGGTAAAACTGAGGATATTATGAACCGAGTAACTGAGTTTTACAATCCGCATATATGGACTTGCACGAAATTCCCAATTGAAATACTCGCAAAAGTATTCAATAAGACTACTGGGAATAGGCGAATATTTCTCCCATACAAACCGGGGATGTTGCGGATATTCGCATCCGCATCCGCAATTGCGGAACTTCCGCATGGATTTGTGCGTCTGCATCCGCTTCCGTGGATGCGTGCCTTCGAAAATCCGCATCTGTATCCGCATCCGTGGACGTCAAAAATTCTGCATCCGCAACATCCCTAATACAAACATAATCAGTGCTGCCTATTGGTAGTTAGTGATCCTGACTGCTGAGCCAGAGATCGTGGGTTCGATTCCCAACCCAAGACAAATAATTGTGTTAAGAGCATGATCATTTATTCTGTATCTGTGTGTAATTTATCTATGATTTGTATGTATTTAGAAAGAGTATGTTTATCAGCAGTCTGGATACTATAGTACAGGCTCTGCCTAGTTTGGAATCAGATCGCCGTGTGTGAGATCTGTCAAGTTATTATTATTATAATTAATAATAAAGGTCGTACCTCGAAAATTAAGTGTGATATCGATTAACTAGTTATTGTATAGCGAACAACGACAAACATCCGCAAATTCTTACATAGTACATTATTTAATTATAATACTATAGGTATTTATGATCTTTTTACATTCTCGTTTTTAATAAAATGAGGAGTTGAAGTATAGTATAAAATACTCGTGTAAGTGTTAATAACAGAGTTTGATTACGTATGTCATTGCAATACGATTGGATATACCTATACCGGCTATACCCCTACCTACCTGCATCAGTACTATTATGTATTCTGTGCCTGCACATCAACAACTCGAGTGATGAGTTCGACTCGCCAATTAGCGCATATTTTAAATATAATATTGTGTCAGACAGTTAAGTTTGTATGCAAATTAAATTTAATTTACATCTGACTCACACTTCGATTTAATAGTACATATACATAGGAAATATTTTTTAAAGATTCCAAAACAAGAACACATCGCAGATTGTCTGTTAATTTTTTCTTCAAACCCTCCCAACATAATAAAGACGTTTCAAAAAATCATCTAGATAAAAAAATCTTATAGGTATGATTTTCCTATATGTATAGATATATTATACATATTTCATACGAATATATATTATGTTATAATATTCGATGTGTCAAAACTAGTACGGCGTAATAGGTGCATGTTGTTAACCCGTCGAGTGATACGCTCGTGTGAATTGTTATTCATTTTAGATAACAAAGCGTCACCTATCTCATTGAACCCTCTACATTCTTCTTTTGTCATTATACGTAGAAAATTATGCAATAAAACGTTGTTCAATAAAATATTTTTACACATCAATAACCAATCAGTTTTAACACAATGGTAAGATATCTAAGTCTTTATATTTTTACTAAGTGTAGTGTGCGCTTTTGATTATTCTTTTAGAGTGTTATTGCTTAAAAATATTCACTTCATAATTCACGTAGAGAACTTAATTGTGGATTGTATAAGTCTCATAAAATATTGTATCTTTAAGTATGATGTACCTACCTACTTCTCATATTTATTGTCAACTCACTAATTACGTAAAACATTGACATGACTGTGTGCATTTATGAAGTTAGCTACCAACATTATTTCTTAATTGTTGATAGAAAAATGACAAAAGTTATGATTTATAGGAATTTCTTGTAACATTGTCGTATCCAAGTTTCCAAGTAAATTTTTGGAACTATGATATTTACGTTGTTTCCATTTAATTATTTCTTCGCTTTAATCGATTGCCAAAAAAATATAGTTGTTATTACTTATTTCAGTCGAAACGTGTTTGTGTTATCGGAGCAGGAATAGCGGGGATATCCTCAGCGAGATATTTAAAAGAAGAAGGGATTAACTTCACAGTTTTTGAAGCAACTCGATATCTAGGAGGTACTTGGCGTTATGACCCTCGCGTTGGCACTGACGAAAATGGTTTACCCTTACATACGAGCATGTATAAACACTTAAGGTATGACTATAACTTACTAAAAAAATCCAAAAAATCCGACTTACTCGTCATGTTAACATGCATAACATAAAAGCTTCCCTCGTGGTCCTAAGTCAATAAATAATAATGTACTGTGTGATAGGTAATCAAAAGGAAACTGCAAAACAAATGTTTCGTAGTAATTTTAAAAGGATATTTAATATGGAGAAAAAAATGTATAATTCGTCTTCAATATACTTACTTGCCATTATGAATCTTAAACACAAAATAAGTAATTTAATTTATTTTTCGATTTTATTTATATAATAGGTACTAATATAACAAAGCTGAAGAGCTTTTTGTTTGATTGTTTGTTTGTTTAGAAGGGCGAATCTTTAGAACTATCAGTCAGATTTGAATAATTATTATTTGTATTGGATAGAGCATTCATTGATTGGCTTTGTAACATCAAGTTACGACAATAAACGCAGGTGAAGCTGCGGGTAAGGGCTAGTACAATATATGAAGCAAGCGAGAAGAACTTGGCATAAATCCATACTAATATTATAAAGCTGAAGAGTTTGTTTGTTTATTTGGTTGAATGCTCTAATCTCAGGAACTGGATCGAATACTGGTTCGAATTGAAAAATTATTTTAGTGTTGGATAGCTCATTTATCAAGGAAGGCTATATAATATCACGCAACGAACAATAAGAGCCGAGCATCAAAGAAAAATGTTGCAATAACGAGGAACATTTATAAACGCAGACGAAGTTGCGCAACTAGTGCTAAAATAAAATTGCCCTTTTGGTCAAGGTTCGTGACGTCATGTCGTCACGAAATTTGAACACAAGGGTAAATAATTAATTTGTCGGTATGGAACTAACAAGCTAGCAACATTTTATTTTTTGTACATCATAACTAAAAAAATATTCTTAGCTTATATAGCGTTTATGAAGATAGTTATAACTAAAAATAAATGAACTCGGTTATTTACAACACTTAAGTGGTGAGCTTTATAGGTGCATCAAATATTAAGTTACATAAAAATTGTGAATTTACACATTTATTTAACAATTAAATGAAAAGAAATTGAGATTTTAATCAGAACCTTCACTAAACTTTCGTGTTGCCAATTGCTGACTTAATTCATAGTTAAATACACAGATGGCGTTAATACACAGTTTTATAATGTCTTCGTCTTGTAACTTAAAAAGTTAAAAGTTAAAGTTACAAATAGTCAAAAGTCAAAGGTTTTTACATAATTGTAGATCTACTATCTACAATTATGTAAAACCACTATCCAAAATCCTATGCAGAGCTCTCTTAAAGTATCCGTATGCATCAATTTTAGAGGATTCCTACAAAAAATATTCTTTCTTAGAAAGATTCGATAGTTAGTAAGGTAGGCAGGTGATGTCTGATCTTACATCCCGAAGTTCTCCAAGCACAGTAAAGTGTACGTACTAATAAACCGTGTTGTTTCAACTATACAGTCTAAATACAGTGTTACAATTTTATTGTTATTTACTCATGACAAAAGACCCTTGCCACAGACCCGATGTTAAATAGACACAATCATGACGTCTCCGTTATAAGACCTATTGTAGGGGGAGGCGGATGACCAGCTTGTCTTTCGTCAACAATTCCTGCCCGTTACCGACTACGGCTAGTTAGGGGTTCTGAAACAGACATCTCTTCTAGATATGTCTGTTCCAGTTACCATTTCGAGAGTGTCCTTCCTTGATGCGATTACAAACTTATATTCCTTCCGTGTAGGGTACAATCTATATACCTACTAGAAACAGAGTTGTCCCAAAACAGTAGCCACTCCCTTAACAAATGTCAACCTGATTCTCTGACTCTTAAAAGTCAGGATTTGCCAAAACTTTCATTAGGTATGGATTTATGAATTAACCAATGAGTGTTCGTTAATTTTGCCTCTCCCCCCGGGCTAAAAGCTGGGTACGTCCATGTGCTTATATAGAATCACTCGTCATGATACCTTTAACTTTATCAAACCTAATCACTGCAGCTAACGAAATGATAATGTACTTACAGAACCAATCTTCCGAAACCGACCATGGTACTCGGAGGATTCCCGCTACCAGAATCTTTGCCATCGTTTCCATCGTGGAAAGATTACTACCAATATCTACTGGATTATGCAAAACACTTCGACATAGAACAATACATAAAGGTATGGAAATAACAACGTGTGTATCACGTGGTTGACAGAAAAGGCAAGAAAAGAGTTTGTATTTGATCTAAATGAAATCCTTACTTCCTTACTAATATTATAAATGCGAATGTAAGTTTGTTTGTTACGCTATCACGCCTTATCTTATCAACCAATTATCGTGAAATTTTGCAAATCCATTGGTACAGAATACGATTTTGAATGAATATGATTTTGGGTGCAGAATACGAATTGACTGTGTTTTTTTGTTTTTTTTTGTCTTATAAATCGATGAACGCCGGCTTCACCGGCTATCTTTCAATATTTCAGCAGGCTTAGGTGTTATTTTGTTGGAGATAGTGTGTAAATGTATGTATATTCTATACAACCTGGCTGCGAGGGGGTAAAATAGCTCGTTGGCGTAGCCAAGAACCGGCTACCGGTTACTCTGGGATCACCAAACAATGAAAAACCTTGCTGTTTCAACAATCACCACAGAAAAGCGCCATTATGCCTCCCACCGGTCGGTTATAGATTTGCGTGATAGCGCATGGTACTGTCTGTGTGGTATTGAGGCCTGATATGATATGATATGATAGAAGATATTTAGACAGTCTTCGGCTGACAGCCCAACTCCTCCCAGATGGCATTAGTTACGCTTCATTTATAAGCTCATAATTTGTTTTATAAAAATAATTAATATTTCTAATAATATGTGCATGCTTCAAGACCTGGTGTCTAGATCTTTACTCAATGATAGCGCAGAATGGAGCTTAGGGTGATTATTATCCAGTGGTAAAAGTGTGCATGGTAGTACACGAACGAAAGAAATATATAACATATCAGTAATTGTCGTGGCTAGAGCCGAGCGACAGGGCGCACAGCATAATTAACTAAATAACAACGTATTTTCTTTATCTTTGCAGTTCCTACACAAGGTTACATTAGTTAGAAGAAAGGATGATAAGTGGAAAGTGAAATATGAACACGTAATTACAAAAGAAGTGTTTGAAGAAGAATATGATTTTGTTATAGTCGGCAACGGACATTTTAGTAAACCTAAAATACCGAAAATTCCTGGAGAAAATCTGTTCAAAGGTAAACAGATACATGATATTAAATTACTTGCCTTGACTAATATGAACCTAATTCCTGAAATTACATAGACAAGATATTTTTTATTAATTAATCGAAACACTGCAAATACTTAAAATCTTCACATGCTGTACGCCTCGAAGTGGCCTATTATGATTTTGGCCCCATGTGGCCGAGCTTTAACTGTCTGAACGGAACTCGTTACCAGACTTCGTGCTACCGTTAAACTCGATATGAACGATCCAATGAGGGAATCGATCGCAGTAATCAATCAATCCCAGTTATAATAGTGTTTTTTGGAACTAAGTTTCTTATCGCACGTTACACTTCAGAGTTCAGAGTTCAAGTTTATGTGATAGATAAATAATTGAAATACATGATGACATGCGTGTAATCATGCATGTCATCACGTATTTCAATTTCAATTCGCCACAACCTAATGGTTGTGGGACCATTATGAAGGTAATACTTACATAATTAACAAAATACGGATGTTTTTTTCTAAAGGTACGATAGTCCACAGCCATGACTACAGAGTGCCGGACCCTTACATAGATCGTCGTGTCCTGGTAGTAGGAGCAGGACCATCGGGAATGGACATCGGGTTGTACGTGGCCGAGTTTAGCAAATCATTAATCCATAGCCAGCATAGCAAAGTTAAATTTCAAACGCCTTTCCCGTCACACTATATAGAAAAACCAGATGTAAAGGAGTTCAACGAAACGGGTGCCATATTTGTTGATGGTACTTTTGAAGAAGTAGATGATGTTATTTATTGCACAGGTAAGTTTTCTAAGTTTGTATTTGTAAAATTAGTTTTGTATAATCATTATATTGCTCATAATATTGTTATCTCAAGAGGCGTACAACTAAGAACAGTTAAGTGCGTAGGTAACTTATAAAACAAGATTTAACGTATCTATCTTCCGGTTTACAGGTTTCGAATACGACTACGCGTTCTTAGACGAATCCTGTGGTTTGTCAATAAAACCAGATGTCTTATATCCACTGCACCAGTACATGGTAAACATTAAACAACCTACAATGATCGTCATGGGACTAGTCGTTAGAGCGTGTCTAGTGATCGCTTTGGATGCACAGGTAAGGATTGCACGATGATGTAATAATGTACTTTATCTAATGACTGCGAAAAATAAACAGTCCTAAGGTCACGAAACCAACCTACCAAGGTTCCCATTTTGTGACAGACCTAAAGACGCGTCTAGACATAAAAATAACATTGATGAAGATTTTGCTTCTGCGTATAAAACTACAGTATGAGTTTCTTAGAAAGGATATGAAACGGTTTTACCAGTTTTCTGGATTTGCAAATATTATTATGATGAAATAACACATGCTTACAAAAAACTTACATTTAGTGTAATAAGATTATAATAGAATACAACCCTAATTACAGTACCATCCAAAAGTTTGGAAGCAACAAGGTAAAATCAAAGACCTACCTAGTACTTAGTCCCACGGAACATGAATATCGATCAAATCCTTTTATAATGTTTCGTCCTTGATCCGTAAAACAAAAGAAAGTCATCTCAATATATTTGTATTGATATACAATAAATTGTTATCCTCACAAGATTTCCAGGTTTACTGTTGCTATAACACCGCCAAACCATGACTTGATAGTAGACACTGTACATGCTTTTCTCCCTCTTTTCTTTCGACCAGCGTACAAAAGCACATCTGTTTTATCCAAAATCTTTGGCACTTCGATTCGTCACTCCAAAGCACATTTTCCCATTGGTATTTTTATTGTCCACCTTTGCCTTTAGTTTTGGTTTATCAGCAGCAACACATTCTCTTAACCATTGTTATTGAAATGGGTTCTTCTCGCGTATCATTCAGAGCTACGGTTATTTGTGGTGCGGTAAAGCTTCGATGCCGTCCAAAATAAAACTCTGATGAAATTATCTATATTCTATCTTTTACCAGTTTCTTGTTTCTAGTAAGGGTTTGTTTAACATTTCAAGAAATTCCGAGCCTTTCGGCGATATGACGTTCACGTAGAGTGCAAATAGACCTTCACTGTTCAAGCGTGATTTGCTTGCATTTTCCCATTTAAACAAGAAAAAATATGGTCAAAGCAATAGTCAAAATCCTTTAAATACAGACAATGTGACTAAATAGGCTCCAAAAATGTTAAAACTGATATCTGTTCAAAAAGCCAAACCATTGCATAAAAGAATGTACCTGACAGATTAAATCATAACCACGTAGTGTTTCTTAAATAACAAGGAATTTGTTAAAACTTGTTGAATGTGCAATGATAATGCTTGTATTTTGGTGTAAGCAAACGTAAAAGGTCGTAAAACTTGATTTGATCGCTATTTTTACCGCATATCGTCAATCTTTTGTTTTGTTTAAAACAGAAGTGCTTCTAAACTGTTGGACGGTAGTGTATATGATAAATACTCGTAATTAATAAAAGGTTTTAGAAACTCATATTATTTTCTACCTATACTTTGCAGGCTCGATACGCAACGGCATTAGTTAAAGGTGACTTTAAACTACCTTCTGAGACAGAGATGATGCAACAGTGGGAAAACCGAATGGCAGAAATCTCTGCGAAAAATTTACGGCCATCTTTCATACATGTATTGGCGGCCAAAGAGGTAAACCCAGACACAAGACATGATTACGATAGATTTTTTGTCCAGGGATCAATCAATGACATGTAGGCGTCTGACGCAGAATTACCACTACGCCGAATGTCAATACTACGCATAATGACCACTTCCCAACTCATCTTCACACGGATACTTTGCGAAACGTAAACTGGTCAAAATACTACGTTGTAAAATGACGCCATTGCAAATTACCACTTCACATAAAATTTACTTCTTCAATAAACTTATTTATAGAAGTAGTTCCCCTCTGATTCCTTTTATTAACAGAAAACACTTTCATGGACTATATTATAGTTAGTATAGTTGACAAATACTCGAATCGAAGTTATTATTTTGCGATGGAATCATTTTGAAAATGACTGATCATTTTGCGAAGTGGAAACTGGGTACTTGATACATCACTACTCTGCCATATACAAAGTTCATCATTGTACATATTATAATTACCTCTTTGTCGGTACCACCCTCTTGGATCTGTCCCAGTTGGGGTACAGTGGTTCTATTTTTGAAACGATAGCGGTATAGGCGTCATAGCTAATAAATAATTTTTAAATTCCAGGACGAGTACTACGAGGCCCTGTCTATCGAGTCTGGAATAGAAAGAGTACCTCCGGTTATGTACAAGATTCGCGCCATGGACACTAACGCGAAGTTGGAGAACCTTTACACCTATAGAGATTATGAGTACGTCGTCATTGACGACCACACCTTCACTAGAAGAATAGAACAAAAAACATTAAACCATGGTACATCGGTGTCATAAATGAAAAAAAAAAAAATTTCTTCGTAAGGAGCTGCACTATACAGGCTGTATACCTCAATGGAACACTTACTTTAATCACTGAAAGGACATTATTTAGCATGCAGTTACAAAAATAATAAGAAAAAAAAACTATCCGTTGGTTTACAAGTTATAAGTTTATAACCCTTTGAATTTAAAGGTATTTTTACCTCCGTTTTCCATAAAAGCAGCAGAAACTATTCACTCAGTTATTGAGAAAATCCATTAAAACTAAGTTAAAAAGTTTTCGAAATTAGTAACGGAATGAAAAAAATCGAAAGAAATATATGTACGATTTAAAATGTTTAACTTTACACATTCCACCTTTTTGCTTGCTAGAGTCCATGCCCTTTCAGTGATTTAAGTAAGTGTTCCATTGTCAGAAACACATGTATCTGTTAAATTTCTTATTTTATTTTGCTGTAAGGAATTTGTCAGTCCTGCAACTTTTGTTAACTCGCTGATTCACAGAACACAAATAATGCTAGTCACACAAAGCATAGAATTGCCTGAATGTTTGTCTTTTAATTTTATTTACGTCTTAATAACACACACTAGGCACTAACAAAAATCGTGAAATGCAAACATTTCACGATTTTTTGTACGAAATTGTGGAGGAATGGAATGCTGTGTGATCTTCTTCGACTCCCTCTAACACAGCCTCCACCAGGCTAGGTGATATCTATCGGACCGTTGGCCCAAAGATTAATATTAAGAATATGTATAATTAGGTAGATGCCTATGCTCAGAATAAATTATGTCGCCAAGTCGGCCAAATAACTTATAATAGTGTGAAAATTGTCGTCCAGGTTGACTTAAACTTTTTTAATTTATTTTATAATCGACAACTTAGCATTAAGCTTCGCTCGCGTGAACATATTTATGTTTTTTGCGCAGAACCCTAATTCTTTTTCCAAAAGAAAAGCCTAAGTTACTCCTTATAACATCAACATCTGTCAGTGAAAGTCCCGTGGGTACTGATTCGTTCCGGTGATTAGCCGGAACAGCCAGACAGAAAGAAAATTCAATCGATTTTTTTGGTGGAAGACAGACACTCCAACTTTATTTATTTGTACTTTAATTAAAATAAGTTACTATGCGATAACAGGTTACTATTTACTACATATTTGAGTTAGTCTTCACCAGATGGCGCTGAAGTATTTGGCTGTAAGTGGATGTCGTCAAAATATAATCTGCGATTTGGTCGCTTTTCAGAAGATCCTCGCAAATCTCAAAGCCTCGCATACTTGATCACTATTCAACAGTTGTATCCTTTCTGTATTTGGCTGAGCAGATTTGGTAACCAATCGCAGTTATTAACCTACTTCAGGCTTTCAGCTACTGTCTCAACCATGATATTGTGTTGTTTTATATTATGTAAAATTTTCTCTTTCTCTTCATAGACCAGTTCAAATTATTGTAATAGAAAAAAAAATAATAACAGCATGAAAGCTGTTAGAAAGAGAAAGGAGGAAATTTAGCGAAACCCACTGGCAAAATAAATTATGCTCTATTAATGAAATAATAACATATTGTGATAGATACAATCGTTTTTAGGGTCACGAAAAAAACAATGTTTTGAATAAATTGTTTATTGTTATTTTATATCGAAATGTACCTTGCAAAAAAAAAAAACAAAATATACACATATCACTTACGATTTTCTTACGCGATGTTCCTAATAAATTAACATGCTCCTTTTACCTACACTAATTCGAATCCATAGATAAGGTGTGGTCAAGCATGACGTAAGCAAATATGGACGTGTTACGGGAATTTTCCTAGAGCAAATGTAAATAATCCCCTAAAACATTCAAGCTTTCAAGTGTAGAGTGAGTAGGCTTCTCTTGGATAGGCGTGTACCATCTTTGTCTTCATCCTCACTTTCATTCAGGTGAGTTGGAAGACAAACGCTTATGCCATATCTAAATTAAAAAAAAATCTGCAGTGTCAAGTCAACCACTGCCCTTTAAAACAGTTCTACTCAAATCACAAGAACATAATATATAGATAACATAGTAACAACAATATTTTTATACACAACACTGTTCGTTGGCAATTAAAACCAGAAGCCTGCTTACGCAATGCTTGAAAGTTCCTATACCTACTTATAGACACTAATTAACTGCATATTGAAGGTTTGTTTGTACTTATGTAAGTAGTACTTACATCATCAACAGTTGGTAACAGGCAAATAGGTAAACTAATACTGCACAATCTCATTTTTTAACCATCCTTATCTAATAGAAAATGTTTGGATCATGAAATATACATAGATAGGTACTGTAGAAGTGTGGACTGCTGCGGATGCTCGTAATTTGGTAATTAAGTCGATATTATGTTTACGTATAGATAAAGATGGCAACGAGCTTATTAAAGTAACAACTAAATGTAAATATGCAGTAAACAACACGTATAAAACTCTTGAATATTATAATAAATATAATTACACATTAAAGGTAACATGTTCGTCTGTCTGTTCGTTAGTGTTCTTAGCAACTCTAAGAACTATTATTATTACATTTTTCGTAATTTTAGGCTTTTATTTCTTTAAGCAAGTTTTAGCAGCTGATGCTATATTGCCATAGATAATATTATCATTAATTTTCTAATAATCAAAAATAATTCTCAAGTTCTTTTTAAGCCGTATTCAGTTTTAAACAATAAGCTTTCTAAAATTAGAATAACTGAAGATTTCCTAAACTAATCATTTTATTTACAGTTCGATCAATTCACGACGGCTATCCGTCTTAAACAATGTATTTAAAGAATAATTAAGTATTAAAGACACTGACGAAGAGATTTAAACTGTTATTTCTACGACGTTTTACAGAAAGATATGGTCATATTTTAGGCTCTTTAGTAACTACTAACCGATAACTATCGGTGCGGGCTACCTCTCGTTGGAGACCATGGTTTTTTACAAAGTGTCTTTGTCAATGTCTACTTCAATACATTTCTTTATATACCTACATTACATACTTCCTCTCTTGGGTTGTATTTTCTTTCATATTCAGTGTCGCTAATAATATTGTAGTCATAGTCACGGTAATGTAAAAGGTCATCCAAACGATTCTTTTGGTTAAAATCTCTAATTGTGGTTATAACAGGAGGTACTCGAGGAATATTTGCTTCTTTGTGTAGAGTCACAAAATAACCGTCCTAGAAGATAAAAAAATATACAATTAATGGCATAAAAGGATTGCTCATTCAGTGGTGAAACGGTGAGATCGGTGAGACTAGTATGATCTCTTCGACATATTTCGGTATACGAGATGCAAAACGTATATTTATACTAGTGAGATTAATGCACAAAGCCTTTATTTTATCAAGTAACAGTCACATAAGTGAACGCTATAATATAAAACCTTTCAGAAGCACCAAAAACTAACACTATATTTCTCAGGCTTTTTATTTTTACTCAGTACTTTTTTAGTGACAAGATAAAACAACAAGCAACATCTCACTATTTCGAGTGCTGCCGACAGGTGTCTGTCAAGTGGAGAGTAAACCAGCCCAGCACTTTGTTGGCGTATAGCTGTCACGGTCTAGGATATATAGACGTTGACTTAAAACTCACCATGTCCTGGACTACATTGACATCAGTGATGTAGTTCCTCTTTTTAAGTGTCTGCACGTGATCGAGCCATTGACGTAACATTTCTGCTTGAGGTGGCAACTTAAACTGGTCTGCCGCTAACGCAGCAACATACTGTGCCTGTATAGCAAGATTATTGTTAACACTACAAACGAAGGATATACTGTTAGCGTGCTCTTTTAAAAATGAACCGATATATATATCTTTAGCAAACATCCATTAAATCACGACACATATTACAACTAATATGGGCCTGCGGGCAGCTTTTACTCAACTCCATCTTCGTAGGTATGAATCATCCACAGGTATGTATGTTAAAACCACAAACAAGAAAAAAAGGTTGCAAGGTTTTTAGATTCGCTTCATTGTCCTGATTAAGTTTATAATTTTTTATTATTATTAATAGTGCCGAAATCAAAATTAAAGCAAGTCTCGCCGACATAATAAATGCTAATTCCACAGTCACATCACAATAGAAATCAAACCAATTCATGAATTAAATAAATACCGAGACTAACGACATCAATAAAATGGCAAAAGTAGAAATTTATAACTTGTTATGTAAAAAGGCTCTTGGTGTGTTTTTGATAATATTAAGTTGAGTAACTTTAAAATGGTGGAATTTCCATCTTTGCGTCCATGTATAACTTAGAATAATCTTGCAACGCAGGTTTTGCCGATTCTTCTAATTTAGTCTTTAATTTGGCCTCTGTGTGTCGAACACAATTTTACTATGATGTCTAGGTATTGTTGATGTGAATCGAAAATTTTAACAAATTAAACAAAGGGAAAAATATATTCAGGGTCAAAAATATATTTTTTACAATATTAGACAAATACTACATTTATACAGACAATTATTACCCAGCAGAAGCATTCAGCATTGATACGGCTAGTGCTAGTTAAATAAATAATAATAATTCTTGAAAAAAAACCGACTTAAAAAAAACTATTCCATAAAAGACTTATATGGTTTTCTCATGGATGCCATTATCAGAACTAGACCAAATTGAAATGGGACCACACGGGAAACACCAGCTTTCAAATAAAAAGGATTCATCAAAATCGGTTCACCCAGTCGAAAGTTCTGAGGTAACAAACATAAAAAAAATACAGTCGAATTGAGAACCTGCTCCTTTTTTTAAGTCGGTTAAAAAGCAGAACAGTTATAGTGTGAGAATCCATTAAGGGTTATAGATATCAGAAATATGTATAAATAAAGATTTTCTGTTAACGAACCTGAACTTCCAATACTTTGTTGACGACTTTTTTGGGAAGTCCCACAAACACCATGGAGGGGTGTTTAATATTCACAATATGTTGGTACAGGGGCAAGACATAAGCCGTTGTCGCCGTTATACCTGAGGTCAGCTGTGTTAGGAACGGATGACTGTAGTGGTAACCTGGAATTGGCAAAAAAGTAAAATACGAATTTGAAAATTCCATAATTTTTTATACTTTTATGAAGAATAACGTCATTTACTTTTATATTTATTAATGATCTTTTAGTGTGTATGTAACGGCGGTACTATAATGGCTATAATGTCAGAATCGTGGGTTTCATTCAAACCCCATCGAGTACAATGATGTGAAACCACTCGTGAAGCAAGCATTTAGCTAAGTTGGAAGGGGTTAACAAGAATATTAGTATATATGTTACTAATGAGTTACCCCTGTCACTAAGAATACATCTTAACAAAAAAATTAAAAGACAATATTAATATTGAAAATTTTACAGTATTGCCAGGACGTTAAATTATATTCAGGGTTATTTGGACGGTTATCTGTATTGGACCGATTGTGTAATCATTGGACGTTTACCCGTTATGAATTATGGGTGTAGTCAAGGGTAGTCTTCTTGGCTACGGATGTTATACCAACCGGTATTGGTTTTGTACTAGTGTTTCTGCCATTTTGAAAACAATGATCCCTTTTATAGGAATAGGTAAGCAAAATTGCCACTTTTAGATTTTAACACAGAATAACGTAGATACTGTTTTTGATATTGTCAAGTTTGACTTCAGTCTGAGCTGTACAACGACTTCATTAATAAATGAAAACAACGAATTACTATGTAAACCCAGCTCAGCGGCGATAACTTTACGAGTTTTTTTCGAATCGTTTATAAACGGTGGATTAAAACTTGAGGTGCATTACCCGCAAGTCGGTTTAGCGTGAAGGGGTGACAAAAATACTCAAATACTAATTTACACAGAGACGCACACACATCCCACTAATATTATAAATGTGAAAGTTTGGATGGATTGATGGATGGATGTTTGTTACTCTTTCACGCAAAAACCACTGAACTGATTGCGATGAAACTTGGTATGTAGATAGGTGGAGACCTGGATTAACGCATAGGCTACTTTTTACCCCGATATTTTTTATATAATATAAGTGGAAATAAATACCTGTACAACATATTACTACATCGAAGTCTTCGGAACTATTGTCTTCAAAAACAGCACCGGTCGGAGTGAAATATTGCAAGTCCGGTTTCTTAATATAGGTGCTTGGGAAGTCGGGCTGGTTATAAGAAAGATGATGACTGTGCACTAGTTTTGAGGTTACGTTGGACAGTTGCACGGACAGATCAAGCCCTGATGCACCTGCGCCTACCAGCAGCACGCGTTGACCACGAAAATCTTCAGGATCTTTATAATCGTGGCTATGCATTATTTTACCTAAGAAGAAATAAACAAGTTTTTTGATAATAGTAGTAGTAGTTAGGTCCACCCGGTCCTCGTGCAGACCCAGGCCCAGATAAAATATCTAGGCAATATTTTTGTGTCGCCTCGACGAGCACTCCCGGCTTTCCCTTGGCTAGTTGGCGCTGCGACTGTCTTTGGGTGGCTTTTGCCCAATTTAGGTGAACCCAACGTTGCTACACGAAGGTTCTACACGGGCGTAATCCGGTCAATGGCACTTTATGATGCCGCTGATGTTCTAATACCCGTTCCCAGACCCTCTCCTATTTTAAGCGTAGTATGGCACACCATGTGGTTTTTGTCGGTTCCATTCCGACCCACCGAAAACCTGCTTTGGGGGGTTTCCAGAAGTAGAAAAAAAATGTATATACCATTATGCAACTTAACAATAACTTATTTAACTTAAAGCACTTAAGTTGAAAGGTATTGTGTCTACCAATCAACCTTAGGGCAATACTATGATGCAAGACAAGACTGGTTTATAACTCAACAATTCTGCCAAATCCTACTAATATTATAAACGTGAAAATTTGTGAGGATGTATGGATGTTTGTTGCTCTTTGACGGAAAAACTACTGAAACGATTGCGATGAAACTTGGTAAGTAGATAACTGGAGACCTGGATTAACACATAAGCTACTTTTTATCTCGATATTCCCACGGCATCGGGACTTACGTGGCTGAAACCGCGGGGCGCAGTCAGTTCCAAATATGTGAATAAACATAGTTACAAAACAATTGTAATAAAAATACCCATAAAATGCACAAAAAGTAGGTATTTATAATGCACAGAAATAAATACATATGTATTTCTATGCATTATAAATAGGTATGCTGATGATGTAGACATGTAGACATCCTGATTACAATCATTGAGATATCATTGACGCTAGTAATAATAACTCAGTGATTACAATACTATTTCATGCCTTCAGTGATTATCAATTTATTAATGTTTACCTTTCAAAGCAAGAGAATATTAATTAATTAAGAAGTTTTCTCATATCAAACCCACGAGTTTAATAGGCAAAAACTTGTTAATATTATTTATCAAAGTATAAACAACACAGCCCAAGACAGTCAGACAGACCTTTTTGTAGTCTAATGAATAAATATAATTTAAAAAAAAACTCAACCTAACCAAAAACATGGGATTAATCGTGAAAGAAATAAAGAGTCGCGTTGTTTTCCACCTGTGCCCCACAAGCCAAATGCGCTACCACTATGTTAGGTAGGTACATCTGCCATCTTCTGTAGGAGAGATCCTTTTAACATTGTTTCTCAGAGTGAGGCTTTGTGTTCAAAAAATTTGTTTGTGTGCTAAAATTTTCTTATAAATTAGCACAAAGTAAAGAGTGATTATAATAACGATCCTTGAAGTGTACAAAGTAGACTGACAAACAATGTGCTTGAAATATACGGGAAACATTTGTTCACAAAAAATATGTAAGTAAGTACTGGTATCAAAGTGGTTATAATTATATAATTCATTTGTGAGAACCTCTTTATAAGTACCTATACAAAATGTAGTAATGATGTCTCAAAGTTACTTGATGTATGTATGTATGTACCTACAACGAATGTTTATGCTTTAATGCCTCATTAAAAATATGTATCTACCTACAATATTAGCAGTATTTGATTTTGTCTTTTGATTTTTGGGTATGTTGACTGTGGGGTATTTAAGTGGGCCTTTTTCTCAATTGTAAAAGCCGCAGTCCGCATTACTAAAAGGCGTTCATAAAAACGAGTAGCTACGACCATTTGATTGACGTTCTAGTAATATTGCGAAGCACTTATACATTTAGTATATGAATATTTTTTTTTTGAAAATTGCAAAGGTTTTGCTACTTTAATAACTTACTTTATTAAATATTTCAATTTTATGGAGACAACTACTGCACTTCTAATGTGAAACCATCCCTAATTCGCGTCATTTTTGTCTCACGTAGATCAGATACAGATCTATTATTATCTGTGTGTAATAACATGCACCAGACTCCTCAAGGTCACCAAAATAAACGTTTTATGAAATTTGAATCACTGGCCAGTTCGAAACAAACAAACGAAGTTTGGCAATAAAATTGTTTATAACAAAGAATGATTCCAAATTTAAATTTCCCTCCACATTTATTGCATTCTTTTTTCTAGGCGTTTTAAAATATTGTGTTACACTGAATAGCGGGCATGTGTTAATTTATAATATGTTGGGTGATTTCTTGACTTTAAATTTAGTTTAAAACCGGACAAACTTTTGTTGAAGTTCAAATGATATTTAAGGACGATTGACTGATTAGTTACCTAAACCAAAACAACTTAATTGTATACATGAAGAGGTTGAAGAAGAAAATCTAATGGCAATGAAAATATTAAATAGAGACTGACGCATACTGTTCGAGTAGTAAATATATATCTATTTGAAAATGTATTACGGTAAGTGGCAAATACCAACTATACCTAAGTATTTGATGGTTTTAACTCATCAGGTAAAATTTAATCAAAAATGCCTAATTTAAAAATCTGTTTAGCCTACGTAAACTGTTATGTTATACTTAATTAATGAGTGCGTGTACACTGATTTTAATACTTAAAAGACAATTCCGAATTCAAGCAGTCCGCAGTAATGACACACCAGAACAGAAGTTAAGCATGTCTACTACAAGCATTAATTCTATAAACTTTGTTAATACCTTTGAAGTCATCCACTTTGTCGAAGTCAGGTATATAGGGCTTGCTGTACTCTCCGCTAGCAACAACAACGAAGGAACAAAACTCTGTTACGTTCTCTTTGGTATCGCTCTTCATATAGGTAACGTTCCATCCGTCTCCTGACCACTGCACCTTGGTTACGAAGCTTTCCAACTGAAATAAAAAACAGATCATTGTCAGACTCAGAGCCCATATATGCAAGTCAATTTTATAGACAAGTTGGTTACTGGTTCAATGGGTGCAAACTCCGCTACTGAGGTTTATTCAACGTGCCTTTCAAGATACAAATAAATTGGTCGGTATATTTCTTTACAGAGACCCAATGAAATAGCAAATGTAGTTAGCTATTCAAAGTTTATGCAATGACAATGTAAATATTGTAATAGCGATGAACCCACGTCCTTATTTATTTCCAATCAACATATAAAATATCCATATTTTTCTTATTTTATGAATCATGTGAAGTAATGGTGATGACATACAAACTCGTTAATTTATTACTTTAGTTTATAGTGTAATCCGGGAACTTTTAATTAAAATGCTTTTATTATGTAACTAGCTACGCCCCGCGGTTTCACCCGCGTAAGTCCCTCGTTAAGTTTTCTTAAATTTTCTAATTTTTCACGCAACTTTCTTAATTTTTTCTTTAATGAGATCCTTCTCCTGACAATAACAAACACAAAAAACAAAGAATTAGCATAATCGGTCCAGCCATTCACACGTGATGCCGTGACCAAGGGGAAATAGGGATTCATTTTGTACACAAAAAATCACATATTCGATTGTACTAGGTATAGAGCCGAGGTAGATAACTACGTAGTAAAAACATAGATAAGAAGTAATAAAACTTTTAACCAGTTTTAATGGAGAGCCTTGCTCATTTATCCAGTTTTAAATACAAAACTAGAAATAGTTTTTATATATAAATCTGGTTAAGAAAGTCGAGTTGGTTCGAATCGTCTGTGTGCTAAGCTAGTATCTATAGGCATCTTGTCATGAAATGCCGATTGTGACAAAATAGTCAAAATATGACTGTCAGTTTATTATATGTATTATGCTCTGAATTGGGTGCTCCCTACCATAATAGTTTTGTTACTCTAGTAGCTCTTACATTGCAACACCTTACAGTCTCATACTTCGTAACTGGAATTGATAAAAGTAGCCGTAATATATTTATTGCAGTGTTCTTTTTTCATCTGTTGCGTTGAGAATAAAATCAAAATCATTTATTTCAATTAAACCCATTGTAGGTATTTTTGAATTGTCAGGAGTAGTAGTCAGTCAGACTAAGTCAGTCGTGAAGCTAGTTGCCTGTTCCAATACGAAGATCCTGTGGAGAAGAACAGGCAAGAAACTCCAAGGATACTCTTTTTCAACATGTTTATTACAAGTCTCTGGTTATATTGCTTAAATGCGCAAATTAAATGTGAGGACAATGTAACGTTTTTTTCCAAACTATTACTATATGTAAGTAATAGCAGTTCGCAGATGACCAGCCCCAACCAACGGCACTCCTTCACGAACATAACACACGCGCCAGCGATCGTCCACTTCAACCATATCAAAGGGAGCCGAACGACCCGACACATAGGCAAGAAGCACACTTTCGTTTTTTAACTGTTATTTAATACTTTAGTCCGAATTAGTTCGTATTCTACAATATAAGCAAGCTATGCTCCGACTATACTTACAATTATGCTTAATTATTGTGTTTTTGGCTATTGAGACAAGGTATAACCGACCAACCAAAAATTAGTAATGATGCCGTGCCGTTGAGGTGAGACGGTAGCTTTAGTGGAGGTCTTGTTATCTAAAACTAGCAACCCGCCTCGGCTTCGCACGGGTAGCAGAGACATCTTCAACAATCATCAACATATTTCAATCAATTTACACAAAATCTTAAGAGATTATACACCTAAACCTTCCTCATGAATCATTCTGTCTATTAGTGAAAACTATTCTTTAGTACTTTTTAGAAAGATCTTAATGAGATGGAGTGAAACAGTACCCACATCCTCGTTTACGCTGTCTCCTCACTTAAAGTAAATTTAATGTATTGAGTAATAATTTGTTTCTTTTGATAATTCTAAATATCTGTCCCGTCATGCTGACATCAGTCCCATTTTAAAATATTGATAATCCTAAAATTATAAGAAACTAGCCGTCCCCGCAGTTTCACCTGCGTTTATGGTCACTGCTCCGCTCCTATTAGTCGTAGCGTGATGTTATATAACCTATAGCCTTCCTCGATAAAAGGGCTATCCAACACTAAAAGAATTTTTTCATTCGAACCAGTAGTTCCTGAGATTAGTGCGTTCAACCAAACATACAAACTCTTCAGCTTTATAATATTAGTATAGATATGCCACCCTTGCTTCAATTTTTAGATCAACGTGGCAACAATTTACATACAATACGTAAATGTCGTTATTACGTGGAGTTTCACTTAAATAATATTCAAACCTGTTTATATTACTATCGAAGAAACCGTGGCGGAGTATTATGTGAACATTGCTTCGCCACGATTTCTTAAGACCAATATGTATGCCAAACTCGTCTCGAGCTAACGCAGCGTACTTTGGTCCTTCCTGCCACTCGAATGGAAATTGTCACCAAACTATTAAAGCACACAACATTCTTAAACAACCATTTTACTCGGATAAATATTAATATTAAAAGAAGCGAACACGACATATGAACCATTTTATGACTGTACTAGATACCTACATCCTTTACCAGGTTACAAATGTCTTTTTACAGATTTTACAATTATAAATACCCTAAATTTGTACTGGTTGAACAGAGATTCTAAAAAAAAAACCGTCAGTCGTAGGACTGCACGTCAGAAGTGAAAACATAACTTTGCATATACATATACACACACACATCTGTATATAAATATATATATATATATATATATATATATATATATAATTAGGTTAAAACTAAAGAGTAGGTAATAACATATCTAAATGTATACATAGGGTACACTGGAAGTTCTGCGCTCCTGGCCGCTCATAAATGTTTTGAATTTCGAATGTATATTTTTTTTAATTTAAGAAACTCGGCTCCCTCTTCCGATTTTTCGATCAGGTCACGTGTCCTGACGCGAGTTTAACATTTTTTACCCATCCCAAAAAGTGCACAACGCCGATAAAGAAGTTTTCACTTCAAAAGCACTCAAACCCGTTCAGTGGTTCTCAAGATTAGAACAAATAGACAAAATACAAACACTTGATAAGACTCATCGAAATGGACGACCTTAACTAGGCAAAAGTGCCAGGGCTGTCGCAAAGTACATTGTTTAAAAAATAAATATATTATAGTATATTATTTTCATCAACTTTCTTTTATTAGTTTTATTAATTCCTAAAAACAATTACTGAAATTTTTTTTTTGTAATAGGAATAAACATTATCAGTTCAAAATGTCAAAATCATTTTCAAAAATTATCAGTTAGATAACAATAAATATTCTATTCCTTTTATGATATAGTTATAAGGTTTTTAAACGACAACTAGCAGATTCGATACTCAGAATCGCTAATCGCTAATCGACGCTACTATCGAATCTAGGTATGACGACCCCAGCGTCTTCTGTCACTAAATTGAGTCACATTAGGGAGCCCAGGACGTAGGCAAAATAAGACTTGACCAAAAAGGTCTTAAAAGGTTAAATTCACACGATCACCCACATTAATAATAAGGTGTTTACCGTCTAGATAATACCAATGTTCGCTCATCCTATTTTTTTTTTAAATCAATATCGCCGAATATTGTCTTAAGAAATTTCTAAACTTTCGCTGGGTCTCCCTTTTGTACGTCTCTACACATCTTATTACAGTAATTTTGAATTAAGATATACCTTTCTTTATAAATTTCGTTAGACCTTATTAGGATACTTAGGCCACTTTTATTAAAAGAAAATAAATGGGGTCCCGCGCAAAAAAAAAATACATAGATGCGAAGGAAGCCTGGTAATTAAAACATAATTTTATGCGATTGTCTTAATACTATTAACAATATATTCAGCATCTCAATTTCAAATGTATTCAAACGTAGGTAATTCTATGGCTTCCGAAGTCGTTGTGCATGATTTGTAATTACATGAAAGGATTTGAAAAACAAGACAGTTATTGTAGAAAATGTAATCCCGTCACATAAAATCAAACTTTTATTGGTACTGACGAGCACAACCCTGTATTTTCACTATATCACAAAAACTAAAAAGTATGAACCGTGTAAGTCCGTACTTTTTAGTTTATTTTGAAGCAACGTGGCAGTACATGTTTAAAGATTGGAGTTGATCTGGCGCACCTATACTCCAGGTCAACTATACCTACTGTACTATTGGATGTTTTACGTAGTCAATATGACGACAAATATCAGTTACATAACAATAAGCACTGAACAAGTAGACACAGCAACAACTAAGTAAGAGGTTATAATAAATGTCTAGCAAACATCCGCTTAAGCGGGTTTGTTTTAAATTATTATGAAATGACTTGACGAAACCAGAATGCAATAATGTCTGATTTGCCATTTGATATTCTACTAGCTTTTGCCCGCGGCTACGCTCGCGCTGGGAAGTTTTTTGTGGATTTTGATGCAGTAGGACATACAAATACTCAATTAAAGTATCTATTTATATACGACATTAGAGGTTTTCCCAAGAGGTGCTAAAGTACAAAACCAGGTCGCTAGGTGAACTCACTCTCGAGCAGGCCACGTAGAACTGGCTGTGCGAGAAGCAGTTGCGCGAAGCGCCTAATTTATTGTTATTACGAAACACACCTTAAAGGGGAACTGCAGTCTTTTAAACTCGAATGGAAACTCTGATGGTATAAGTGGTATCCGTGGTATATACACTGACTCACCTTGAGCACAGCAGGTAAATGCAATGGTCTCTACAACGTTTTTATGTAAGGTTTTCACACACAACCTGGTACCATTGCACAGCAAATGTCCCCCTTCAAGTGCACTCCCGTGTTTGTCATGGTGGAGGTGGAGTTTTTTTAAAGGCCAAGAGTTCAGGTGTTACTGCAAGCCTTAACTTCATCAGCAAAAGTTCCCCTCGGCACCACGGGCAGAGTCTGACTGAAGTCTGCAGCCAACAGAACATTAATACCACCCATCATGTCTTTCTTTGATCTTACATCTTTTAGAGTTCTGTTTAGTGCTCCGAAACCCCCTTTATGTGCCATTGTGCTTACATCAAAAACTATAACTTTACAATCGCGCAGCATTTGAGCTGCATTACTCTGCTTTGAAATGTTACAGACTGGAGTTTTAACATGGATCAGATTTAACGGCAGCAGAAAATTCTTGTGCCTTAGAGAAACCTGATAGTTGTGCATTCATGTTGATAGTTTTAGTTTTGCACTATATGTATTGCACCACAGAATTGCTCCAATTTCATCTGCCCTCGTTACTCTGGGTACAACTGGAAGCATCTGCTTAAAATATTCACTAAATAGTACCGTTTTGCCACCCATTGACCGTTCGTTCTTTCTTGTATCCCTTAACATTCTGTCTACTGCCGCCACTGCCTTACGGTTTGCCAAAGTACACTCGTCCCAATTCTCAAACTTAATTATTAGACTACATTTGCATATAACCTTTGCTTTATCGAATTGTATTCCTTGAAATAAATGTAATTTGTAATTATAAATTAAAGACACATCTAAAAACTACGTCAAGAATTTATGTATGAAGTGTAAATAAAACTATCTAAGTTAAGAAATTAATTCCAGTAAAGTATGTATTTATCCATGTTCGTAAGAACAATTTTGTACTGACAATCATAAACAAAGAATGCCATTTTACTACCTACCTTAACACTATATTTTGAAGAGAAAGAAGTTTTAAGCGTTATTTTTATATTTAAAATCTAATAAAAATACTTAAATAATACTTCCTTATTTATTTTTACCGAAAACTAAATAAGTATAATAAAATAATATAAAATTCTCAAACATTTTAATTATTTATCATAAGGCCATCTATATAGTTTGACATTGTATTGTACCTCACTTGTATTTATAATTTATAACCTTTGCAACTTTGTGTAAAAATAAATGTTTCTTATTTTTTTGTTTATTGTATTTTAAATATTAAAATATTTATTATACTATAAAAAAATGGGTTTAATTATTATTTTTGAGTATCTTGATTTATTTTTTTCACAAAATTCTGAATTGTTTTTATAATAGGTTTAGTTCATCACTAGCCATCTATTATCATAAGTCTTGTATTTTAAACTATGCGTCTTACTTGTATTCAAATTCTGTGTTTTCGATTTATTGTGGTATGATTGACATCTTGACTTGTATTGTCAACTTGACACTAAGCAGTGCTCAGGCCAAGCAAGCACGTGTTCCCATAAAAATTTTGCAACCCTTTTTCAACCACTTGGGGGTAGAATTTTCTAAAATCCTTACTTATCGGATGCGTACATCATATCTTCCTCCAAATTTCACGTCTTTACGTCCAGCGGTTTAGGCTGTGCGTTTATCCATCAGTCAGTCAGTCAGTCATTCAGGACAAAGCATTTAATATGTATCCTAGACATTTCAATAATGTAGATAATTAAAATGTTTACTTAATAGTTCCTGCAAACATCTGTGTATTGAGCTTGTACATATTGTAAATCTTTACATTATTTTTTATTACCAAAGCTTTAATACTCTAAGTTTATGCGGAAAAACATTACTCTCCAACCTTGCAAAAACTAGATGTAACCTAGTTAGGCAGCCACTTGAATCATGAAGTAGATTCCTTAACCTACATACTAGCAATTGCTCGATTATATTAGGACCCACGTGCTTTATGGCATTTCTTCTAATTCTGTTGTAGAATGGTGTACGTTTTGCCATTTAAAAAGTTTTTTGGATAGATTACATATAATCTCTCCAAATAACCAGCTGACAAGCCACGATCTACCGGCTAAAGTACGGATGTAGCTACATCCGGGATATAATATATAATCGACCACTAGTCTAGTACACACGTATTAGAACAGAATATCTCTATTCCAAGCAAAATGTTAACTCGTAACCATAAGAGAGTGGAGCTGGTGAGAGGATTATCTTGGAGATATAATGTTTATTTTACCTACAAAATTGTGTACCTACAAAGAGCATTATAATTAGCTTTGAGTTCTAAAACTGGTTAGATATTTAAAAAGAATTATTCAGAATTATCACCTGCATTGTTTTTCATAGTTGTCAAAAAATGTGAAATAATTTTTATTTTTAATCAAAAGTTGTGAAACCGTTGACTGAAACGAAAATTATTAATACAAAATATTAGTCTCTTTTCTATATTCAACTATTTTCATGAAGTGATAAATTTGAATACGTGAAAACAAGGCTGGAAGTATTAATAGGTTCGGTCACACGTTCCAATATGGCAGGTAATTTAATTAAGCTGGTTAATATCAAAAATACGTATAGTTAACTTAGCCCTGAAAAATTACTCCGCAATTAATACTTTCTTTTTCTGTAGTAATCTTAGTATCGTTCATCTTATGTTTGGTATAGGTATTAGTACTCATTCAGGCTCTTTTAGACTGTTAAATTTCTACAACTAATATGCCACGTTGTGTCAAGTTCTCCATGCAGACTAAACCAGCTATGAGCACTATTTTAATAATAATATTGTAAATAGTAAATATTGAACATAAGTAACAAATTCTTACCTGAATATTATTCATCAAATGAAAATTTTTAGCGTAAGACTGCAAATATTTATAGTAACATTCTCCTGTTGGGTATGAAGGGGTTTCATCTGGGAATGGAAAGGCGAAGAATTCCATGGTGTGACGCGGTGTGTTCGTTCTGCAACAAAAATCGTGAATCTAAAATCATGACTTGATTGATGATATCAATCATATTCAAACTTATCTAAAGTTCAGTCGAAACCAAGCAACTCCTCAGACCAGGCTCAGCAGACCTTTTCTCAAATTGAAACCTGCCAGGTCGGTTCAGTACATCTACTCTACAGAAGACTACGCTATACTAGCGCAGTGCTGTTGTTTACTGCTTCTGGGTACAGTCACCAGAGGACCACAGTACGCAGGGTGGGCAAGTGACACAAATGGTGATGCGACTGTTGATAGCCAGTTGCTTCTTTGCCAACTTAGTTGCATTACAAATAACAAACGTGTTACGTGTGCAAAATCACTTTTAATTTTATCTAGAACATTTTGTACATAATAAATACCAACATACTAGGGCGCTACATAAATTTTGTCGTACTTTGTGAAATATTTTTTTTCTTCTAAAAACATTCCGCCCCTTCGGTTGTTTTTTTCATGGAAATAGTGCAAAGGCGCATGGCGCTAAATCCGGAGGGTGCCCCAGTTATTCAATTCCAGCTTGGTGCAAATAGAACGTAGCTTTCGTCCGTCTCGATGTGCTGGTACGTTATTTTGATGCAAATGCCAAGTATCGAGTTTTAAGTTGTAAAATGAACGACCAGTTAATTTTTAATGGTTTACTTAATAATACTTGATGCAGCAGTAACTGTCGCCGCTTTATCAAGCACAACCATAGCCAATATTACTCTCTTAGTAAAAAATACCACAGCCGTTCTTGTCGTTACGGATCGGGAAATTTTCACAGATGTAGGCGGTGGTTCATCTTCAAACACCCACACTTTACACTGTGATTTACTAGGAACGTCGAAATAATACAGCCAGCTTTCATCACATGTGACAATCGAGTTCACGTAGTTTTTAATTTTGTTTAACAACTCACGAGACCATGTCACACGCTGCTCCATCAGCTCATCAGTCATCAAGCGGTATCAAAGTTCCCCTACTTTCAAATGGTCAGTTGGTGCACTCAATTACAGGGTTTCCTCGATCTGTCGATATGTTCATAGTGACTTTTATCTGCCTGCCGGACCTTGAATTAACCTTCTAGTTAAAATTGCCGCGATTGAATCAAATATACCACTGTTCTATGGTCCTTAGAGATGGAAAAGCTTCCCTCAGTTCATTATTCATTACCTCGAAACATTTTTTAACCCCCGACGAAAAAAGAGGGGTGTTATAAGTTTGACGTGTCTGTGTGTCTGTATATCTGTGTGGCATCGTAGCTCCCAAATGAATGGACAGATTTAAGTGCGTTTTTTTTGTCTGAAAGCTGACATGATCAAGAGTGTTCTTAGATATAATTCAAGAAAATCTGTTCAGCCATTCGGAGATCATCAGTTCTTTTCTAATCCTTGAAGGGATTTTCGAGTCGTGGGTGTTTTAAATTTATAATTATATTTAGTTAAGCCACGATTATTATTATTACGATTACGGGAATAAGGGCCAATCGACAGTTTAGCTGTTTCTAAATGAGCCGACACGACGATCACCAAAGCGAAGCGATCGAGAAGCGCAGGGAAGATTATTTTAGTTAGTTTTTTCACTACTACAGGATATCTGGTATCAATATCTTTACGTTAATGTCTGAAGTGTCAGCAGCAAGCGACCGAATACACGACTGTTTCTTCTTTTGACAGGTTTCTGTTTACATCTCAGGATTTATACATCGGTTATTTATATATGTATATTTACATGTATTTTTTTATAACGTCTAAAGATCACTTAAATCAATTACTGTATAGTTATTCCAAAAGAATTATTGTCAAACCATAGCAAATTGTCTTATAATTAGTCCAATGCTACCTAGAATGATTGTAGCTTTAAAGTACTTTTTGATTCGCTGAGAGTTTATCGTAAAACTTGTGACTGCGATTTCTAAGCACTTAATAAAAGTTGCCAACTGCGTGGAGCCATTCACATGCTGCATAAAAAAGTGCTTACATGTTTATGAGACACACTTTCAATTAACTTACTAATAAATGACTGATTAGATGAGTTTGTCCGTATCATGCGGTCACACATGTCTGTCTATGTATACCTATGCACATTCATTTATGACTGCGATTTAGACACAGTTTTTATTGCAAACTAGCAGTTCCCGCGCAGCATCGCTCGCGTGATCATATTTATATATTTTGCGCAGAACCCTAATTCCTTTTCCAAAGTAAAAGTAGCCTAAGTTACTCCTTATAACACCAGCTGCCTGCCAGTGAAAGTCCCGTGGAAATCGATCCAACCGTTCCGGAGATTAACCACAACACGTTTTCGGAACAAACGGAAAAAAAAAATTTTTGACATTACAGACAGACATTACTTCAATTTTCTTTTTTTGTATGTATTGATGATAATAATCGCACAGGTGTGATATTTTATCGGACTGATATTAATACTGTTTTGTAATGCAAAGCTGGTTTAAAGGCAATTGCTTTTTTTTTTATTATTTTTATTACTTCAGTGGCAAGATTTTTAGCGGGGTATTTTTTATTTATTTATATAGCTTTATTTTTTACTCATTTAATAGTTTTTGCCCGAAATAACTGCATAAAGTCGAACTTCATGAAGCATTTGGTAAAACTAATCTTTGGTTGATACAAAAAGAACATGGTAGGTCTCAAACTATAATCCTAAAAAAGTAATATTATCATTTGAAGGGCCGTGCCATGTTCTTTTATACCGTCTTTTATTAAGATGAAATAAAATAACATTAATACATATATTATTATTGCTCTTAAAGCTTTGATCGTATAAATATTATTCTGTTATATCGTCTCTCGACGACGCGTTTTAGTGTCAACGACTTGTTCTTGTGCAAGCTTCTAGCACTCCATTAAGGTTATTGCAAAGGAAAGCAACAATTTACTCCAAAATATAACATTATTCATATAAGATTTGTAATATCTCGTATTTAACACTGATTGCATTATACAGGCCAGTTTACGAGAGAGTGAAACTGCGGACATTAGATAATAGTTTCTTTTAAAGAGAACAGCACGCATCTATGCCTTATACGTAGGTACATAAGACACGCTACGTATAGGGAACCTGCACAAACTATAGGTGGCAGCACAAATCGACACGAGAGCCATAATGTGGTTAAAAAAAGAAACTTTTTAGATCTGTTGTCGTATTGCCGTCAATGTTTAAATTATATTTAAATCGTTTTTTATTATTATTATGATTAAAGTAATGATTAAAATTATAAAATATGAAATGATCGTCAGCGTGGTCAGAATATGTCAAAAGGCCAAAAAAATATTCGAGTCGACATGCGTCTTAGACGTTTGTTCGCGATGAAGAAATAAATAAAATCTAAAAATCATGTAAATAATTTGTTTTTAAAAATTACTTTATAATATAATACATATTTTTGTTGCCAGTTCTACCTAGCCTAAATGTAGCACCCAACTAACTTAATTAGCCTTTCATTTAAAACAGTGCCATTTAAATAGAGTAGGTACCTACTGAATGTACAATTCTATTTGTCGATCTAGTGAAATATATGTTTTCGTGAAATAAAGCTTACCTTAAGCCTTTATACTGACTCGTGAACAAGGGCAATCCATTTTCGTCCGTGCCGACATGAGGATCAAACCTCCAGGTGCCTCCGATTTGGCGTGAGGCTTCGAACACTGTGAAGTTGAGGCCATATTCCTTCATGTAGCGAGCCGTATTCAAACCGGAGACGCCAGCACCGATAATACATACTCCAGACACAGGAATAGGCTGGAAAGATAAAAATATGCATATTATGTATGCTCCTAAAACTTGTGATGTTGATTTCTATACAAAAATCTATACAATGACAGTTCAAGTTAATTTAAAAAATGAAATCGTAGCGGATCGGTTTTTTTGTCTAATGTCATGGTCATAAGATAAAGCGCGGAAATATATATAGTGAAGTATTTACATATTTGATTTTGATGTTCACATTGTTTTATTAAATTAGCTTCCCTGTTTTGCTGTTCTTTTCATGTTCATTCTTACGTCTAAGCAACTTGTTAAAAGATAAACTATCCTAGCATTGTGTTTTTGTGTAACCACAAAATCGGTTGTATCAAAATCATACCGACTAAAACCACACATGTGTTACATCACGGGGACCTATAGACAGGAGTCCAGGTATGCCATGGATAGTGTCACTCGAACTTTTCCTAATACTGTAGAAAATGCTGTTTTCTGCAGGTACCTAAGGCATTTACTAAAAACATTTTTTGTTTTATAAAATGACTTTTTTCTTTGGATTGAAATTCTTTAATATACATCTAGTCGGTACGGTCAAGTAAGCTCGAAAAATAAGAATAAGCTTGCTAAAATTAGATGTTGAGAACACCATTATAAATAAAAAGAGCACGTCGATCCCACATCGGCAAAAAAGTTATTCAAGGTCAAAGTTCGTAAATTTGGGTTTTTACGGTTCGCAAATATGAGAAATACCATACATTCCTTTTAAGAGGTTAAAGTAGAGCACATTTGGAGCTGATTTATTCCCGGGATATTATATCCTACACTTGGATATTTCTGAGTTCTTCAAGATTTAAGAATTTTAATTAAACAAGGTTTCAACTCAAAATGTAGGTAGGTACTCTTGTGGTGATTTAGGACGGGATTTTGTTTATTATTTTGCACTTTTATAGTAATCAAACGATCAGAAACAAAAAAGTTAAAACAGAAGCAACAGTAAAACCGCGAAAAAACACGTTTAAATAAAAGTTTCTTAAAAATTAGGGTGTGTTGCCTACAAATATGACTGAATTAACTTCCTTATTTTATGAGTTATTCAAAAGGTACAGATGTTAATAAATTAACTTTTATAAAAAAGTAAGTAAGTTATATTTTTTTATAAAAACTTCAATGCGACTAAATCATGATAAATTGTGATAAGCTGTAATCTTCATTGATTAATTTTCTATCATTACAGGTGTAATATTTTCCTCAAATTTAAATGGAACCTCGTGTATAACCAATTCAATAAAATAATCGAAATCACTTCACAAATAGCGAACATAACGCGTAACATACACACAAACCGGCAACGCTACAGTATCTCCGAGAGGGTACATAGTGCGGTTTCCCGACCGACCGACGGGTACCTACCAAACGTATGAGTATTTTCGAGGATAAAACTGAACGTATTGCAGCACAAAGAAGTAATTTGGGCAGAGTTTGTATTCATCCTGAAGATGAAGAAGAAATACTAGATTTATTTCGAAGGGTTCCTCCCATCTCTACAATTTATTTGTATCCAGCAGGAACAAGAAAAAGTAGAAGGAGAAGAAGAAGACCTTACACATGATTTCCATACTAATAATCCAGACAAATAATTTTTCCCAATTGCTTAAAATTTACACCTCTTTTATGATTTCCAATAGTACATTTTTTTGTTTATTGGGTATTATATTATTGAATTAAACAGGACGGTAAAAGATCGTATAGGCCTACCGGGGTAACCACATTAAACGCACGAAGTGCACTACCTCACAGGACAGGTGTACAAGTATGTAAACGTTTCTACGCCACCTCACGTGTATGTGAGGTTGCATAATAATGCAGACAACGACTTCTTCAACTTTTTATCTCTGAAATGGTAATTCGTAGGAAAAAAGTGTAAGACAATTTTCATAGACAGATTTACTATTGAAACTTACCGTTTGCAATGCAAAATGCTATATTTGTGAACTTTGGCCCTAATTTTTTTTTGCACACACAGTATCGATGGGGACTTTTAACAATTGGTTTTTTTTTTGTTTATAATGGCGTTCCTAACATTCGTACCAATTTTCAGCTGTTTGTGATTTTTTGCAAGCTTGACTTTCTACTTTGACCAGATTAGCATGTGAATAAAATTTTATAATTTAGAATAACTATCGAATCGATTAAATCACTTCCGAAACAATAAATTATATTAACCTTGGTTATTGCAGTCAAGGCAGTATAATTTAGTGAGGAAATTGCACAAGCACTACTTTATACCTTTATAAAATAAAAACTATATTTTATACGTAATCTACACACAGTTACTTTTTTATTAATTATATTATTACTTTAATATCTATACCACAAACTCAAAATTCCTTTTCTTGTCTTAGAAAATTTTTAAAACAATTTATAGGTATTATTAAAAGTGAAATTATAAAATTTTAAATGACATAAAAATATAGATTTGTCATTTCTAAGCATGGGGCTGACATGTTAGTACCAAAGCAATGATAGGCTTGCTTTTTTAGACCGACCCGAGGACTATCGAGGTAAAAAGTCAATATCAGATCGGTATTAGTGTAACTAAAATGTATTAAAAACATCACTCTGTGAATTTAAATGTACTTTGTAGTCAAATTAAATCCATAATTGGATAATCCTATGATTATAACTAAAACCAATACCTACATACCTATATTGTGTATGAAAACAAAACTTGCTCTTTCTACAAATAAGTATCTAGTCGTCTTCGTAAAGTACTTGGGAAGGGCCTGCTGGGATTACAAGACCATTGCCGTTAAACTTACGAATTTGATAACCTTAAAAAGTAAAAATAAGTTTTGGGGGAATTTCAAAAACAATAATATGTATTAATTTAAGTCCTTTCATAACTAAGAAATTAAAATTTGTTTCGTAATATGCATTTGGAACCCTGGTTACTAAGATTTAGTTATAATTTTAGTGATAAATAGTTGAACTTTGTAGATAGATGACATTTCAGTTGAAGGAAATTATGTATCAACGAAATGATAGGCTTGCTTGGACTAAACCGAGGACAATCGAGGTGACAAGTCAATGTCAGGTCGCGGTCGGTATTAGTGTAATTAAATTTATTTAAAATATCACTCTATGGATTTATATGTACCTACTTTGAAGTCAACTAAAGTCATAATTGGATAATCCTTTAATTATAACTAAAACCAATACCTCCATACTTATATTATGTATGAAAACAAAACTTGCTCTTTGTGAAATACATGGCAAGGGCCTGCTAAGATTACAAGACCATTACTGGTTAAACTTACGAATTTGGTAACCTTAAAAAGTTAAAACTAATTTTGAGGGAATTCGAAATACATTATCCAAGTTCTTTCTTAACTATAAATTAAAAATGGTTTCATAATATGCATTTGGTAGCCTAGTTACTAAGACCTATTATTTTATTTTTAATGATAAATAGTTTAACTTTGACGATAGATAACATTTCAGTGGATGGTTTTTCCCTGTTTAAGCGTTGTTATGTAGCAAACACTTTAATATCTCCATAAGCTTTCACATTTATTAGAAAAGTTAACTTAACTACGAAAATTGAGAAGAATTTAGATAGATAGATAGATAATACTTCATTTGTACACCAAGTTTTACAGAAAATATGATACACTAGCAGCGCCCCGCGATCCCGTGGGAATATCGCGATAAAAAGTAGCCGCATAGGCTAGATAGATAGATAGAATATTCTTTATTGTACACCATTAATAAAAACAGTTGAAAAAAATTATTATCTTACAAACCAGAGTACAATGGGTGGTCTTATCGCTAAAAGCGATCTCTACCAGACAACCTTAGGATGGAGATAATATCAAAATTATTTAATAAATACATAGTAGTTGATGGCGTACTATTCTAAAAATTGATAAATACTTATATACATACACATACACATATACAGTTACTTAGTGGAGATAATGTAGTATTATAGACAGCAATTTAGATCTTAGTTACGGTAAAGAATAGAATAATATTATTATAGTGACAGATAATGTTGTTTGACCAAATTTTTCAAGGCTGTAAGAATTTCAGCTTGCCGAATTTGTACCGGTAGTTCATTCCACAAACGAACGGCCAGAACCATAAATGATTTATCAACGAAAGTTGTCTAATGCGCTGGCACTTTTAATATCAAATTTTCTGATGATCGTAAGAACTTCATATGAGTATCGTGAAGGAACTCAAATCGTCCTTTTAAATAGGAAGGTGTATGAGGGTTAAATAGTATACTGTATAGCAAAGAGAGAAAATGAGCGTTCCGGCGAAGGCGGATAGGTAACCACTTGAGCTTTTTTCATGATGATCATATTTACGCAGTCCAAATATGAATCTAATACAAAAGTTTTGAAGTCGCTCTAGTTTATCTAGTTGGTTTTCGGTGAGGTCTGGATAGCTGGCATCCGCATAGTCAAGAATTGGAAGGAGAAGTGAATTTGCAAGGGCAGTTTTGGTGGCAGTTGGTAGAAAATTTCTCAATCGTTTTAAAGAACCCGCAGAAGCAAATAGCTTACGACTTATTTCCTGCATTTGAGGAGCCCAGGATAGTTCTGAGTCAATAAGTAATCCTAAATTCTTTACTTTATTACTAAAGGGAGTGACAGAACCATTGAAAATGATCGGAGGAACATGAGAACTTTACTACTTTTTTGTTAATCCAGGTCTCCAGTTATCTACATACCAATTTTCATCGCAATCGGTTCAGTGGTTTTTGTGTGAAAGAGTAACAAACATCCATCCATCCATCCAAACTTTCACATTTATAATCTTAGTGGGATTTACATTCATTTACTTATATTCATTAGATGTTGTTTTGAACGTAGCCATGGATTGCGCTCGTCTGATACCAACTGGCAATACATTCGATAAATATACGGCTTCCACAGTAAATGATTTGTCGTAAAAAATTGTGGAATGCTTTTCCAGTTTTAGGTTTTCGGATGACCTCAGGGATTTTGAATGTGTGTCATGAAAGAACTTATAGCGTTCCTTGAGATAACGGGCAGTAATTGAATTTAACAAAATGTTATATACAAAGGTAAGTATTCCGGCGGCGGCGGATAGGTAGCCACTTGAGCGTTTTACGAAAATAGGAAACATGATCATATTTGCGTAGGCCAAATATGAATCGTTTAGAAAAATTTTGGAGTCTCTCAATGAGCGACTCCAAAATTTTCAATTTTTATCAAGTTGTGCTTCGGTAAGATTAGGATAGCTGACATCGGCATAGTCGAGAATCGGAAGAAGGAGAGTTTGTCATATATGTCATAACCAGACGATTGTATATCTGCAAATCATCAGCATAAAGGTGGTACAATGAAAGTCATGCAAGTAATAGATTAGAGATGGAATTTATAAAAATTGCGAACAGTAATGGTGATAGAACACCACCCTAGGGGACACAAGCAGAATCATTGCACCATGAAGAAATGGAGTCTTCAAAACCAATGCGTTGCTGACGCCCAAACAGATAATTATGAAACCAATCAATTGCCTTCGGAGATATGTTCAGAGAGCGCAGTATACTAAGTAGGATGTGGTGATTCACGGCATTAAATGCATTGCTAAAGTCAAGTAAAGATAATACCGTTATATTACCACTATCCATGCTTCTATATAATGTAATCTGTAATGTGAACTAATGCTGACACTGTATTGTGCCCTGACTGAAAGGGATTTAGAAGATTATTTTTAAAGAGAAAATTTTGTAGTTGATTGTAGACAAGACGTTCAAAAACTTTGGAAAGAAAAGGTAAAATAGATATAGGTCGGTAGTCAGTGAAGGCTTAGGTTTTTTAGAAAGAGGAATAATTTCAGCTGCTTTCCACGCTGATGGAAAAACGGATATTGAGTGATTAAAAATGTTGCATAGGACAGGAAAGATGTCATCAAGGACAGGGAGAATCATTTTTTTACTTAGACAGTCGCTTTCTACCGCATTAGATGAGATGGAAAGTATGCTCTTCTTGACATCACAATCAGACAAATGATTAAAGACGAAAGGGGGATAGTTAGGAGGTGGAATGGATAAAAGATATTTGAAGGTTTTTGCTTTAGTTATCTTATCACAATAAGACAAAGAAGAAAAATGCTTATTAAGCGAATCGATGTTTAGATCTTTAGGGATAGATTCTTGGTTCGATTTCCAACTCCTATTGTTTTTAGAAATTTCTAGACTTTTAGCAGATGAATGTGTTGGCGTTGTGCTTCTCTACATACCTTATTGCAATGATTTCTTATTGTCACATATTTATCGAAATTCGTTGTAGTAGGCCGACACTCGTAGATCGTACTTAGGCGTGGCTGAGCGTAAGTTAAAACCATTTAAGTAACATAAGCTTAACCTATATTGATAAATATACCTAACAGTAGGTCAGTAAGACATAAAGATAATATTTTATATGTTTTGAAATGTAATACAATTTTAGGATTGTAGGCCACAAAACAAGACATATGAGACTAAACGACTTAAAATGTCTCTCATGTCATTAACTTATTACGATTAACAATAGCACGTAACTGTTCCTGTTAAGGTTGTTGTCACGTAACTGTGATAAATAAGTACACTACACTCTTCTAAGGAAAAAGGCATATTTATTTTACCTCCTCGGTTTGTAAACAAATAATAGTAAGACTGCGCTTGCACAATCCTTTTTTTTGCCATCCTCTATTATACTGATGCCAGTTATTTAGATGTTACTGAAAGCGAATTGAATAAGCTTGGGAGACTCCAAAATCTCTGCATAAGAATCATATTTGGACTTCGCAAATATGATCATGTTTCTGATTATCGAAAAAAGCTCAAATGGTTAATTATACGCCTTCGCTGGAATGCACATATTCCTTAGCTTTTATATTGTATTCTATTTAATCCCCTATCTCCAACTTACAAACGGTTTAGTTTCTTACATGACACTCATTCTTGATATTTGATCGTCAGAGAACCCGCGACTAAAAATGCCTAGGCATTCTATCAAATTCATTGACAATTCCCCCTCTCTTCAAGCGTTTCGGTTATGGAATGCCCAACCCGTGACAATAACGTGCGCAATCACTATCGGCTTTTAAGAAACGACTGAAGGAACACTGCCTTGGAGATACCAATATCCCATAATTTCCTATTTGCCCTTTTAGTTGAGTCAATATGGTATAGTATCGTATATCACAAATATAAGATACTGTACCATAGTAACTTATATATAGTATAAATGTATATCCTAGGTCTCACATTATAGTACATAATATAGTCATATCCATAATCTTCATCTCGCTCCATCGCCTTGTGTGCACAATAAAATATTATCAAAAAGCACCCGACTCTCAAAAATAGTTTACATATTCTCATTCTATTCATTATTTACTATGTCAATCAATGCACTTTCATCGTTTGCGAAAATTAGTATGAAACACGTCTAATTTTATAGTTAATAAATACATTTTACAAAACTTGTTTTTAGACATTGTTTATTTTCTTTGACAGTCTTGCTTGACATAAACATATTTCTTATCTCAGAGTAATAATTACTATTTAATATATTAGGCTCTTAGCTTCTTATAGACTAAGAGCTATAGCTCTTTGCTTATAGATATATGGCGTGTCACACTGACATACGGTCCGATAAAGATTATAGAAACTTTTAAAAATCTAAACGTACCTAGTGTGTGTATACTCTTTGTCTGAAACAATTCTGTTCTCTATGAGTCTCAAAAATTTAAACCTAATTAAACGTTTGACGAAGTCTTGGGGAATGCGCATTGAATTACCGCTCAGCAGAGCTATTTGTATACATATCTATTTGCATAGATCTCTATACACCGTGCAATATTAATCAGAGTTTTTATGAAAACTATGAACTCAAACCATAATATAACTTTCTACAGCATTTATTTTTTAATTAAATTAAAAAAAAAATTAATTATCAAACTTTCGTGAAAATCAATGTATAATATGTACGAATTTAGAGAAAAAACGTGTTCAAAAACTCAAAGTACAAGTTATGCTTAGTTTGGTAATCAATTAAGAGGGGAACCCATTAAGGTTTTCATTAAACGGTTATTTTCTTAAGCCAGAAACAGTCGCTCCCTTTCATTATGCAAATAGATTAAGTTACAGTTACTAACGAGTACTTAAATTCCAATGGTTGAATCAAGTTCGACAGTAAAAAAAACATCTAATTGTGCAACTCCTAGAATATTCTTTGTTGAGAACTAAATACTAGGAATGGGAACGTTTAGTACGTAAACGCATTTATGAAGATCTTTGTTTAATCATTTGCTTATGATTTAAATTCACGACCAGTATTTCGCTGTCACCATTTAACCTGATTTTCGTTTATGTAATATAAGACGCGCTAACGTGTTATGTAAAAAATTGATCAAGTGGTCTGAATATTGATATTATTATCCCACATCAGAAATTTAAATTTAGATTTATTTTTTAAGAAAAGGATAATGTATAAATAATCAAAGTATTGGCTATTGTTTCAAAATTACCTATTTCTTGGCCTAATATAATGTCGCCGGAGAGAGCGAGACGATCTCCGGCCTCCATGAGCGCTTGCCTGGGGGTGACGGGATGGGTTACCCGTCGCCCTAGCAGAAGCAGGCCCGAGACGGTGGCGCGACGTGTTCCACGCGCACTTCTCTAAATTGGAGGGGGCAAGGCCCCCTCACCAAATTGTGGGGTCGCCTGCTGTCGAGCAGG
This sequence comes from Euplagia quadripunctaria, assembly GCA_963859945.1. Taxonomy (NCBI): domain Eukaryota; kingdom Metazoa; phylum Arthropoda; class Insecta; order Lepidoptera; family Erebidae; genus Euplagia; species Euplagia quadripunctaria. The sequence continues at coordinate 11,410,678 of OY982577.1, forward strand.
CGCTCAAGTCTGCCGGGGCTCACAGGGACTTCCTTCCTAGGGTACACCTGAGTCCCCGGCATCAGGACCCCGTGACGGAACACCGTGTGGTTTTAGTCGGTTCAAGTCCGACATACCATCTTACCGTTAGCCCCGGTGAGATGATGACCCGTGGGGGGTTCCACACGTAAAAAAAAAAAAAATGGCCTAATATAATGTACCATGTAGCGCAGCAGTAGAGCTTTCGACCGTAACGCCAGGATCGCGGTTTCAGTTTTCGCTCAGTTTGAATAAATATTTGTATTTTGCATTTTTATGGGTGTTTCTATGTAAATACATACATACAGTATGTATGTACAAAAAAAATATCTAGGTATTTTGGTATTGGTATTGGTAAAGGGCTCTGTTTCCGCATTTAGACTCATAGGCGGTCCATTATGCGTTCAGATAGGCTGGCTAGTTGAGCCAGCCTAGCTCCTTCCAGAAGCACAGAAGCCTCCTGGGGCGTTCACAGGCTTCTAGGAGCGACCTCGCTCCTGCGAGGATATTCGCCCGTTGTGTGGCCACTCCCTCGCACTCCAGGACGACGTGGGCGGCCGTTTCCTCCGCATTAAGACAGCCTCTACATAGAGGACTGTTTGTCGCATTGATGGTGAATAGGTGCCGGTTTAGGGCCAAGTGGCCCGTAATGGTACCTACAACTATTCTGATCTCAAGTCGGTTAAGACTGAGCAGTCTGCAGGTTAAACGTGGTGAGACCTCCGTCAGCACCAGTCTAGATTGCCTACAGCCGGGCGTATCAGCCCAGCGACCGCTGTGCGCTTCACGGGTTCGTTGCCTTACCCATGAGCGAAGTTGATTGAAGGGAAGTGGCAGCAATATAGTTGGCCCTGCCACTGTCGTTGCAGATCCATTTCTTGCCAGCTCATCTGCGGCATCGTTGCCGAGTGAATTACTATGCCCCCTGATCCATTGAAGGGTTAGCCCATTGCCAAAAGCTAAACGGTCGAGTGTCTGGTGGCATTCGTATATAAGGCCGGAGTTCATGGTGTTGCCCTCCAGGGCTTTCAGGACGGCCATACTGTCTGAGAGTATGCGGATGTTGTACTCCTTTATACCCCTTGACATGACCGCGGTAGCGGCGTAGGTTATCGCAACGCACTCACATTGGAATATGGAGCTGTGTCGGCCTAGCGCCAGTGATATTGTTATATTCAAGTCTTGTGAGAAAACTCCGGCTCCAGTCCCTGTCCCCATCTTAGAACCGTCCGTGTATATCCGGACTTCGTTTATGCCAGATTGATCTCGGTCGCTCTCATGTAGTTGTATTCGGTACCTTCTACCGAAGATATGTTGTTTAGGGATCCTATCGCATGGGGCAGCTATTAGTGGTTGGTATTCCACTAATTGGTTCCATAGTTTGGAATGAGGACCTTCTTGGTTGTACCATAGTCCTAGGTGTTTGAGTCTGATGGCTGCCATTGCTGCTTCTTGTTGTATATATAGGTCTAGTGGCGTTAGATCTAAAGCTACTTCAAGGGCAGCTGTGGGTGCTGTGCGCATGCAACCAGTGACGGCAGCACATGCGAGTCTCTGGAATTGTTGTAGTTTCTTTCTGACGGTGCTTAGCTCTGTTCTCTGCCACCAGGTAATGGCACCGTATGTGACGATTGGCCGTATGACCGTTTTGTACAGCCATAGTGTGATTATAAATATCTAGGTATGTTTACCCATGTTCTAAAACAAACTATGCTTAGATTGAAGGCGCTGTGTAATAAAAAAAAACTAATAAATAAACAAACTCGGGGAATATTTAAATCATAATTATTATACTATTAATAAATGACTAGTATAACTAGTAGTTTCCTAATAATAATCGGAGTAGCCTTCGCGTGTTGTGCAATGTTATGCGGAAATGCAAAAAAAATATGATTTTGTTACATAGTGACGTCTGAATTTCTGATCTTAAAACCATCGCTAACGTAAACCTCGAATACCGCCGCTATTGTAAGCAATAGGTGAAAATATTACAAACACAAATTAGTTCAAAGTTAAAATTCAGATTAGGCTACAGTTCGAATTGAAAAATTACATATTTTTCAATAGACTACAGATCTGATGGCTGTTTATTAAATACATGATTTTAAATACTTTTAATTGCGCTTAAATTAATCACCAAATATGTATAAAGAGGTAGTTCATATATAAAACATTTTCCTTCTGGATGTAATTTGTAACATGTAATGTTTTTAATTCCTAAGATATCTATCGCACACACAAAACCAGTATCACTCCAAAACTAATAAACATTAATTTATTTATGAACATACCTATTGTTGAGACTTAAGAACAACCGAATACTTTATGAATACATAGAATTTTGGTATCTAATACTATTTTTTATAGTTAGTTTTATTGTACAAAGCCACGCTTGAGTAAGCTAAAATCAACTTTTATTTCTTGTTCTTAGAATAGTCTTACTCACAAAATTATAATGTTCTTAATCGGTCTTAGGTTTTTGTTACAGACCCGGCAGCCAAATGAATCTGTAGTGTAAAAGCCTTAATTTGAAAACATTATAAATCAATTTTATATACATTTGGAATGATTTTAATGTTGCACAAGGATAAATAATAGTTTTACTGTTTAAAACAATTAAAAGATACCACGATAATTTGGGTAGGCTTTTCACCTATTCTGAACTTCACCATCTACACTCTTTGTTTGAAACGTATTCATTGATTAGTAAGATTTATTATTAATTTGGCCTTTTCTGTCACTTTATATACTGCTGGACTTATATGAACAATACAATTTCCGTAGTCTGTACAGATCTACCACCTTTCAGGAGACTCCTAATCTATACTGATCTACCCTTGAACATAAATAAAAGCTAGAGGATAGAGCACAGCACAGCTCATTTTTGCTCAAATGTTTACTTTGCAGAAGATCGCATTTAAATAGCACTCTAGTAATGCTAATTCCGAAAAACCTTATTAAAATAGAGGTAAATATTTGTTTATTAATTTCTAAACAGTGTAAGGCAACTAAAGGAGAACGTAATAACCTTGTGGATTTAAGTACCTGTTGCTAGTTATTTCAAATTGAAGGGAGATTACAGCCATCAAGGACAAAGACTTGTCCAATCGTGTTCTGCACATTATTTCCAATAATCTTGCTGCATATAAATTTATATTGCTAAGGACAGGTTAATTACCTGAACAATTATTACCTGATACAAAAAAATTGACCTAGACTATCTGCATGTTTCTAATGTACCCAGCAACTACATTCTTTATATAACTTTATTCATATTCTGTTATATAAAACTGTAGGACGGTAAGTGGTTACCGTTGCTTAAAATATTCCTAACACTAGTGATGTCAATTGTGCGATGCCAACCCTAAACCTACATATTCCTCTCCCTTGGACTTCTGGACACTGTCACTCTTCTGATTTGCATCCTTTAAAAGTATTCATAGTAGCAAACTGGTAATTATGATTTTTGTTCACAAGCGGCGATAGCGGTAGCATAAAAATTTTCACTGATTAGTACCGCTATGCCACCCATTGACCATTCGTTCTTTCTTGTATCCCCTAACATGCTGTCTACTGCCGCCACTGCCTTACGGTCTGCCAAAGTACACTCGTCCCAATTCTCAAACTAAATTATTAAACTACATTATAGAACCTTTACTTTATCGTATTCCTTGAAATATTACAAACCGGAGTTTCTAGGTAGAATTACGTAATGTAATTTGTAATTATAAATTAACGATACATCTAAAAACTACCTCAAGAATTTATGTATGAAGTGTAAATAAAATTATCTAAGTAAACTAAATTATTTATAAGGAAATAAATTGCAGTAGAGTGTATATTTATGCATGTTAACAATTTTGTACTGACAATCATAAACAAAGAACGCCATTTACTACCTACCTTAAGACTATATTTTGAAGAGAAAGAAGTATTAAGCGTTATTTCTTTTATAATACTTACTTTACTTTTATATTACTTAAAATTCTCAAACATTTTAATTATTTATCATAAGGCCATCTATATAGTTTGACATTGTATTGTACCTCACTTGTATTTATAATTTATAACCTTTGCAACTTTGTGTAAACATAAATATTACTTCTTTTTTCGTTTAGTGTATTTTAAATATTAAAATATTGATTATACTGTAAAACAATGGGTTTAATTATTGTTTTTGAGTATCTTGATTTATTTTTTCCACATTGTTCTGAATACAGACAGTCTGAGTACAGACTCGTGAAATTTATATTTTTATAATACGTTTAGTTCATTAGAACGCCATCTATTATCATAGTCTTGTATTTTAAACCCATGCATCTCACTTCTATTCAAATGTTATATTTTCGTTTTATTGACTTGACACTCAATATTGCCTACCATTGCTCAAACCAAGCAAGCACGTGTTTCTATACAAACTTTGCCACCCCCTTTTAACCACTTTGGGGCAGAATTTTCAAAAATCCTTTCTTATCTGATGCCTATATCATATAAGGAACACGTCCTCCAAATTTCACGTCTCTACGACCTACGGTTTAGCGTGTGCGTTGATCCGTCAGTCAGGACAAAGGATTTTATACTAAGAGTAATATTTTATATATATAAATAAGTTTATAACCTCCACAAAGGGTTCATTTAAATTTGAAAAAAATCCCACCCTGATATGAAAGTAATATTAACATCCCTACTTAGCCCTATAAGTAAATAAGTATAGGTACATAATAAACTTTTAATTTATAAGAAAACAAAGGAATTTACGTCATAATCTTCGTCTTTATGAGCATAATTAGTTGCGTTTAAGTGTACACTTTAATTTCAAATTAAAATAAATAGTGTAAGGACTAGGAGTGAAACTTGGACAACATTATAGGTGTGATACAAACAAGGTCCGATAAAATTTACTATTTAAGCGATAATGTTGGCAACGAGAAAGTAGAAATTTTTGAAGTTTAGTTAATTTTAAAATATAAATGTGTTATTTTTTAAATGAAAACTTCTTTAGCGGCGTTGGGCACTTTTTGAGATGGGTAAAAAATGTTAAACTTTTGTCAGAATTCAGGGTCACGTGCACCCTGATCGAAAATGTATGGAAAATGTGTCCGAGGAAGAACTGATCGAAAATGTATGGTAAAAGTGTCCGAGTGTAATATATTTAAAAAAAATATATTTTTATGACGAGATCGAAAATTCTTAAGAAGGAGGTGAGTTTCTTATATTTACATGTACAGCGTCAGAGAGGCATGGAGAGGGATAGAGGGAGGGAGGGAATCTAGGGAGGGATCCCGGGAGTGAGACAGAGATGGAGGTAGGAAGGGAATCTAGGAAGGGAAAGTGGGAGAGTGGGATAGTGGGAGAGGGGGAGGGAGGGAGGGAGAGTAGGGAGAGTGGGGAGTGTGAGGAGAGTGGGCAGAGTGGGGCAGAGTGGGGAGAGTAGGCAGAGTGGGCAGAGTGGAAGAGTGGGTAGAGTGGGCAGAGTGGGATGAGTGGGCAGAGTTTGCAGAGAGGGCAGAGAGGGCAGAGTGGGCAGAGTGGCAGAGTGGGGAGAGTGGGCAGAGTGGGCAGAGTGGGAAGAGTGGGCAGAGTGGGCAGAGAGGACAGAGAGGGCAGAGTGGGCAGAGTGGCAGAGTGGGGAGAGTGGGCAGAGTGGGAAGAGTGTGCAGAGTGTGCAAAGTGGGCAGAGTGTGCAGAGAGGGCAGAGTGTGCAGAGTGCGCAGTGTGGGAAGAGTGTGCAGAGTGGGCAGAGTGCGCAGAGTGGCAGAGCGGGGAGAGTGGGCAGAGTGGGCAGAGTAGGAAGAGTGGGCAGAGTGTGCAGTGTGGGAAGAGTGGGCAGAGTGTGCAGAGAGGGCAGAGAAGGCAGAGAGGGCAGAGAAGGCGGAATGAGCTGAGTGGCAGAGCGGGGAGAGTGGGCAGAGTGGGCAGAGTAGGAAGAGTGGGCAGAGTGGGCAGCGTGGGCAGAGTGGGGAGAGTGGGCAGAGTTGGTAGAGTGGGCAGAGTGAAAAAAGTGGCAGAATGGGCCGAATGGGCAGAGTGGGCCGAATGGGCAGAGTGGGAAGAGTGAACATAGAGCCCAGAGTGGGCAGAGTGGGGAAAGTGGGCAAGTGGGCGAGTGGGCGGAGTGGGCCGAGTGGGAAGAGTGGGCAGAGTAAGAACTGTGGGCAGAGTGGGAAGTGTGAGCAGAGTGGGCAGAGTGGGAAGACTGGGCAGAGTGGGTGAGTGGGCAAAGTGGGCAGAGTGGGCAGAGAGGGCAGAGTGGGCAGAGTAGGGAGAGTGGGCAGAGTGGGCGAGTGGGCGAGTGGGCGAGTGAGCGAGTGAGCGAGTAGGAGAGTAATGTGACGTTTTAAGTTCGTCGTATCGTTTAAGTTTGCACTTCAGTCGGCAGTCCCATGACAGCCTCTTTTTTTATTAAACCTAAGCAGGGGCGTAGCTACCGCCGTATCAGCCGTATCAATGATACGGGCCCCCGGGCTACAGAGGCCCCTAACGGGTGTAAGCTAAAATTAGTAAAATGTTATCCACAATGTCACTTAATGTCGTGCTACCCGGGAAAAAACATATAAAAAACTGTCATACGTGCCTATAAAGTTTTCACTTCAGAAATGACAAAAGTCAAAAAAGCAATCTCTTTTACTCCCGTGTTAAGCGTGCGCCCAAAAGTTGGCAACATTGTACATCGGTTATTGCGGGATTCCCGCGTTTAAAGCATTTTTGTTTCTTTTGTGAAAAATCTTTACCCTTTATTTGGGCCCCCAACTAATTTTGATACAGGGCCCCTCCAAGAAACGCTACTGGTCCTAAGAAAAATATAAATAATGCAGATGTAAAAATATATTGCTCCCCGTCTCCTAGGTACGTTAATAAACAAAATGTTTGTGTGAAAAGTATGTAGCTGATAGAATTTTAGAATTCAACAGGTGTCCATAGAGAGACCGACTACGAATTAGAAGAACGAGGAACTAGAATGAAGAAACTATGCCAAGGTGAAGACTGTCGCCTTAATCACACGAGTGATCATGCATTATGTACCTTTGACTACACCAACATTGATTGTAAATACTAATGTTAATAGATGCAATAACTACTATTTAATCGAAACTTAGTATTTTAAACTTGTATGGTACCGTGGCTGTTATCTGAATTCACAGTTTGTCGAATCAGGCAAAGGGTTCTCTGATTCAAGCCGATACCAAAAGTAGAAGCAGGTTTTTAATTACTTTATAAATATTTGTAATACTTGTAAATAATTCTTTAAACCCCTTTTTAAGTAAATTTCGGAAACGGAGGAATGTGATATTTGGAATACTTTAAGTTTATTCATTCATTTATACTTTATGCACATCTGGTACATTGGCCAGTCACCCATTGGGTAAAGCAGAGAAGATGGAAGTACGTGCGTTTTAACTAAAATTAGATCGGAGCAGGCTAAAAAAATATCAATATGTGTGAAAATGGCTACAAAAAGCTACAGAGGCCCTTATATAAAATAAGTTGGCCTGTCGTGGTACGGAAAGTCTACACACTGACAGTTCAAGTTATACTGGTCAATAAAATAAACCAAATCTATAACTTAATTTATGATGGTCGAAATTCTACCACCAGGCTATATCTAGAATACTCCTATAGTAATCTGCTGATGTACATATTATTAAGTATATTTATAAATAAGGACCAGACAAATTGATAACATACATGGGTATATGCATGCAACTAATAACTAATTTTGGACCCGCAAAATGTCACACAGCGTAAATATATTGACTAAAAGACACGCGCCACGTTAAGACACAGTTCCATACAATCCATCATTTATAGGTAGATATATCTAAAAATATATATTAATTATCAGCTGACACCATGCATATGTCATTCAACTTTTAAAGCTGATTAGTCTTGTAATTTATAAGGTTATTGGTCGACAAAGTTAGGGTATGTTAATATTAATGAGCCTATTATGACTGGTTTCATTAGATTAGATAATCTTTACTTTCTCTTTTAATCGGTTTAAAACGAGAATGTAAATATTTCGAAAACTGAAAATATTTAAAGTTGAAACAAATGATCTTGTTATGTAGGTACATTAAGTTACGTATCTTATTAATTCTCCTTGTCTCTACATACATGCACAGAGCACTGTAACATGTACTTTGTGAAAATTTGGACTAGCCTTTGTTTCTAAAGATACAAAAACAAATATATTTTTTCAGTGAGGAATCCTAGAAAAGGGAAGATTGTTATGTCTATTAACAAATTTGATGATAGAAAGATAAGAAAGATGAGATAGAAAACATTATTTTTAAAGTATTTACGAACAGGGGTGACCTTCATGCTATGTATTATTTGAAGGAAAGTTCCAAACAAAGTAGCCAAATTTTTTGACATGAAATATTTTTCATTATTATACATATAATTAATCACCACAAGAAAGACTAATGAGAAAAGTAAAGGGGCCGGAAGGTTAGGGCAGAACTAGTGATGCAAGAACTCAAGTCTTTTAAGTCTTTTAAAAGAAACTCGACTCGTTACAACGACTTATGACGCTTCACAACTTGATCGAGTCTTTAAACCTTGAGTCCTGAGTCTTTTAAGAGTATTCGACTACGACTCGAGTTTTATTTTAATCTGAGTCTTTTAATAAGACTCGAGTCTTTTTAAACGACTCAGTCGTGACGAAAAGACTCCTACATTTTAAAAGGACTCGACTCGTTGGACTCGTGAGTCGTGCTCATATACTATACATGTAATCGTTAAGTGTGCACAGGCGATTATTCCGTAACTATTACAAATATCAAAAAACTTTAAACTGATATCTAAAGTGCATCACCTAACGAATAAAATGACATCAATAACTTGTTAGAAATAAAGCGATAAATACCTAAAATATTGAACTTAAATCGTTCCATACATTTAGTACGGGATTAATAGAAATGTACCAGTAGCTAACTTCCAATATTGAAGTACAATTTTTAAATTAGTACTCTTTGATGTTCCTTCGAAATTTAAAACCTTTATCACAGGATATTGTCGAAAGTTTACGCGAATGTTACACAGACTAAGATGGTGGTCGTCTCATGTATCTAAGTGCACTTAAAGTGCACTTCGATACATGAGACGACCACCATCTTAGTCTACCCGTCACCATGGCTGCTGAAAAGCAACTGAAACGTCGGGATCAGTGTAAATAATAAAATAACACCAAATTAATCGCGATAGAATCCGTTAAAAATAGTTTTATTTCAACCTTTATCACAGGTTGTCGTTCCCGCCACTAAATTTGCAAATTATTGTGTTCTTTTTAATTTGTGATAATAATCGTGATTGTTGAAAATGGCCTAGGGAAGTACTGTAATAAACGCTTTATTATTATAATTTTAAACAGCTCATCGTATGCTAAACGACTCGAGTCCTTTAATAAAAAACTCGCCACTAAGTTGTGAGTCTTTTAATAAAAGACTCGATTCATTTTATATCCGAGTCGTATTATAACACCTGGAGTCCCTCAGATTAATAAAAAGACTTGAGTCGGATTTTTGGAGTCGAGTCTTGAAAATCGAGTCTAGTCCTAACTTAAGTGACTTAAAAGACTTGAGTTCTCACACCACTGGGCAGAACTGACTGTCAACGGTCAGTATCCGTATTTCCAAAGAGCTATAATTATTGCTCTTAGCGTATCTCTCTGACACTCACCGACAAAAACCTCTATAAAATTCACTTCTTCTACGACTTTGGTCTAGAAGAAGTGAATTTTATAGAGGTTTTTGTATTATTTTTGGTTTGGTTGAATTTTATAAATGGTGTTGGGATGTCGTCGGTAGCCCATCGCCAAAAACCATTAGTATAAAATAACTCTTCTCCAAGTTGACGGGACCGCTTTGTCATCGACGCGGACATATTGGTTGGGTTGGGCTAAGTCGAAGCACTGTGTGATTGTGGGCGCTGTATATATGGTCTACCGTCAATAGTTCCCAGAGAGAGTTAGACCCTTTGGTTTTAAGCGGTACATAACTAATAAAATGCAATAGTGCTACACAACGCGTACTAACACAATTTCTTTGTTAAACGTGTCTACCCGTTTATTTCATCCTTTGTCGCCTTTAGATGTACAAAGACTTAACGATTTCGAACACTTGACCTTGACGCACAACAATGTAGTTTGTCATAGAGGCCTAGAACTTAATTTTTTTAATAACTATATTAAAAAACACAGGCACGTAATTCCGCATGGCCAAATGTTTTGCTCGGTGTTTTATTATTCAAAACGCCAGTTCCTCCAAAGGTACTTCTTAATAACTGTCATATCACTCTTAGTATCACACTAATATGACTTTTTCCTGATCTCATTAATCGTAGTTGACAGTGAATTAGACCGGCCCACCGCGGCACCGTTAAGACCGGCTTAGGGATTCTCCATTAATCACGTGAGGCTCGAAAGAGGGGGGAGGGGGTTCGGAAAAAATCACGAAATATCACAAAGGGGAGGGGGGTGTAGTGCGTTATCACGTGTATTTATTTTTTCGTAAAACGCGCTATTACATCTGTATTTAACCATAACATTCTGATTTTTAAACATATTTGGAAATAAAGAATACACGTGATTTTGGCAAGGGGGGTAGGGTTACTCTAAAACCTCACCACGTATCACCAGGGTTGAGGGGGGGTTAAAAATTTGCCATAAAACATTACGTGATTAATGGACGGCCCCTTACTCTACAGCAACGGACTATTACTTACCTAGTAAACATTATAAAAATAAGTCAAGGAAATCTGGTAAACGCATCATTACCATAAATGTCAACGCTGACATTTCCCATACGTATTTTATTCAGTGTTGGATAGTACAGTAATAATTACTTACGTCCATGACACGACTGCCCACCAGAGGTCAGTGATTCTCCATTGTTTAACGGCAAACAGACAGGCTAATAAATTGTGGACGATAACAGAGATGTTTCGAAAGCAGTGGATGATAATAACGACGGAATACAAGTTGAAATTTAAAGAATGATGAATATTTACTCTCGTATTTTTTCTATTCATTCCCAATTTTGGAAAGATGATGCTATTGATGAACATAGCAGATTATGTAGTCATCGTTGACTCCATTGTGAAGGAATTGTAATAAAATTTTATTTCTTTTACTATAGCAAAAAGTGTCGTTACAACTTTTGGTCTTAATTTTTTCCGTGTAGCCCTCTTTCGCAACGCGCCATAAGAAACTTCTTTCCAATAAATAGCCCTTATGGAATATTTTATGTTATACCTATTTCTTTACAAACTACAAAGAAAGAAATATTTACCTACCTTAGAAATACTGCTGAAATTGAATATATTAAAAAAAATACAATTTAATAAAATAAAATAGGTACCGTTACTATATTAGGTACCCAGTTATTTGCAGGTTACGGTTTCTCTAATATAACTAAATAAATTTAGAACAACTTGTTCGTTCTATTCACTCACTGTTCTCGAAAAAGTTTGCTAGAAAATTTAAGTGCGTAATGGTCAAGAAACGGAAACTCTGTTTATGAAATGCTTGACGTAGAACTGTCAACTTATTTTTCATTTTAATCACTTGGAAGTGTTGTGATGTAAATTATAGATACATACAGTATAATATATTTTAGTTTATGACTAGATAGTCGCGCGGCGACGACTTAAACAGGGATGTTTCCTTATTGCGAAAGTTACTTTTTTTAATTTGAAAACAATAATATACTTAACCGTTTTAGTATACACATAACTAATAAATATTAAAAAAGAAACTTAAAATGTATTTAGCTTTAATTTTTGATTAAAGCTTAAAATAAAAAAGAGCTAAAATTTATTTTATTTTGATTACATTTCATACAAACAAGGCAGACGAGGTCTTAACAAAATTTAAATCATCTGCTTACTTTATATATACTTAAACTATAATTATTTATACTTAATAGAAGTGAGCACTAATAAAAAGAGGGAACTACGGATTTAATTGATAAGTCTATACTTAAGCAAACATGGGCAAAATAATATTGGTACAGTCGGTGGCGAAACGGTTCCCGTTTCACCTCAGGTAACATTTTCCGTATTCGCTCGACTCGACACGGTAATACGCAATCGCACAAAGCGATCAGATGATCATTGAGGACAATACAATGTAATCGTATAAAAAGTAACATATTACTAGAAAGTCTTCTATTGTTCAAATAAAAAATACAATCTAATGTTTAAACAACATAAAGGCTAACTTTGTACTTTTTAGGATTCCGTACCTCAAAACGAAAAAAGAATCCTTCTCGGATCACTTCGTTGTCCGTTTGTCTGTTAAGACCCATTTTCTCACGAACGCGAGTAGGTATCAAGCTGAAATTACTTAACTGCGTCCCTTGAAGCTACGGTCATTAGGGTATTTACCATTAACCTAGAATCATGGAATTTGGCAAGAACAATTTGAATGTTGTGTAATTTGTTGTTTTATCACTTCAAATTTTTTTTTGCTATTACAAACTTATATATGGGGGGAATAATTTTGGAATGGCAAAGTTAAGTTCGTCTTGCAATACAACTTGTGATATCTAGTAATAGGAACAAGTTTGTACGAAACCCTTGGTGCACGAGCCAAACACGCACTTGTCTGGATAGACACTATTGACAATAGCCAAGGCCACATAATATATAGTTATATACTACATCAATTAATAAATCAGTCGCCCTATTGCAGTCTACTGCTGGACATTAGCAGTCGCAATAGCTCCTGGTCCTCCACCTTCCGCATTCAATCATTCCCAACTACTTTCTTTTGGTCGTCAGCTCACCTAGGTAGGTAGCTACAGGTAGGCTACTTTATAAAGCAGCATTAAACATGCAGCTAATCAAAACACAAAAAAAATAATTAGCTCTTTCATGGCTTCCGCATTCAAATGAAGTATATACGTATGGTGTTCGTTTAAAATGTACAGGGCATTAGTAAACCCTAGGCTTCACTTGCAAATCTAAAGATTTAATAACTTGGGTTGGTAAATGTTTTTAAAAGCAAACTTTTCATACGAGGCTATTTTTCGGGTTTTTATCATCAATATATCAATAATTGGTAGCAGTTTTATCCATGAAAGTTAAGATTTAGTGTGATTTTAGGAATCAAATAATGAGTTTTGTAAATAATTTATTAAAAAACATTACTAAATATTTTTAGGTGTAGCGTTTTTTAAAAAGATTTTGATTTAATTTTGAATAGTGTAATGAGTGGTTTTTCAAATAATTAATAATAATTAATTAAAATAGAGAGTAGGATTTTAATTTACGATTTAAACTATAGAAAAAACGTCTACCTGTTGTATTTAAAAAAAAAAACAAAAGAAATATTGCGTCCCATAGAGAAAATGGAGAATCATTAATTACAAGCATGCACATCCATGTACGTATGTAGGTATGTATGCGTGCGCGTCCGTGAATACCTACATACTTACGATATACATGTAAAGGCGCGTTTATATGTCTACGCTTACAATCCGCGTACACGCAGCAACCGCTTTCACACCGCGTACGCGCAGCCTCCGAACAGCCACCGTGCAGTGCCCGCTCAGCTGCTAGGGCTACCATAAACAACGCATACTACACTCTACACATTCGATTTAAGTGAATATAAATGTTATTTTAATAATTATTATTGCCATGTGGAAAAACATTCTTCAAAGTAAGATCTTCTAAACTTTAATTAAATTATTATATTACAATTTTATTAAAATAATACATATCTCATTCCAGGCCTGCAAAATTTTGCGTTTATCTTTGTATATATTTAAAGAGTTTTGTTCCACAAAATATCAGTCGCTTCTATTAACGAAATGAATTTTTTTGAGGATATCGTACAAAGGCAATGGGGACCTGTGTCGCTGCATAAAACGAAATGCTAGACACACTAGCAACGTGGAGGTAACGCGTGCGCTGAGTGTAGACTGCGCGGAGGCTGCGCGGAGGCTGCACGCAGGCTGCGCGGTGGCTGCGCGTACGCGGTTTTTGTGGAAAGATTGTAAAATAAGCGTTATGTAATATATAATAAACATAGAACCCAAAGTCGCAATAACTTTTGGCAGAACACGCCAAATCCGCGCGCGCAGGAAACGCGTATGGCTGTAGGGGCCCTAACATAACAAATTTAAAAAGTACTTATTGGAAACAAAAATAGAAGTATTAAGTATACATACTTTCCCTATCAAGATAAGTAATTGATTACCGTTACTTTGCTAAGAGTAGCGTTTGTTAAAACAGTAATGCAATGAAATTCATTTTCATAATACTTATTCTATGAATTTTTGAAGTGAATTTTCTATAGGCACTTTGTACACTTTTGCTATGGGGAAAAGCACTGAACTCGTGTCCGTGAATAATACATATAAAGATCCACTAGAGGGCGCTAATCTAAACTTTGAGTTCTGTCAGGTCCTTATTAATTAGTCTTTAAAAATATAATTAGTTCAATAAAGTACTTATTGTGTGCGCAATTCATATGGTAAAATAAATAAAAACGTAATTGTAATTATTTAGGTGAAAATGTATAACGCCTATAGTGCTCAATAGCGAAAACCTTTCTTCAAAATTTCGTTGACGCGACATGTCGTTCTGTCGGCAGTCCCATGACTGTCTATTTTTTTGAAGTGATAACTTCTTTAGCGGCGCTGGGCACTTTTTAAGATGGGTAAAACAATGTTAAACTCGCGTCAGATTTCAGGGTCATGTGGACCCTGATCGAAAATGTATAGAAAATGTGTCCAAGATCGAAAATTCTTAAGACGGAGGTGAGTTTCTTATATTTATAAGTACAGCGTCAGAGAGACACGGAGAGGGAGGGAGGGGTGGAGGGAGAGTGGGGCGAGTGGGGCGAGTGGGGAGAGTGGGGTGAGTGGGGCGAGTGGGGAGAGTGGGGAGAGTAGGGCGAGTGGGGCGAGTAGGGAGAGTGGGGCTAGAGGGACGAGTGGGAAGAGTGGGGCGAGTGGAGAGTGGGGAGAGTGGGGCTAGAGGGACGAGTGTGGCGAGTGGGGAGAGTGGGGCGAATGGGAGTCGAGAATCAAGGGAGGGAGAGTGGGGAGAGTGGGGCGAGTGGGGAGAGTGGGTGAGTGGGAGAGTGAGTGAATGGGAGAGTGGGAGAGTGGGGAGCGTGAGGCGAGTGGGGTGAGTGGGAGTAGAGAATCAAGAGAGGGAGAGTGAATCTAGGGACCGAGAGTGGGAGAGTGGGGTATGTGGGGGCGAGTGGGAGTAGGGAATCTAGGGACCGAGAGTGGGAAAATGGGAGAAGAGAATCTAGGGCGAGTGGGGGAGAGAGAGAGAGAAAGAGAGACGCTAATAATACATATATAGATCCGCTAGAGGGCGCTAATCTAAACATTGAGTTCTGTCTCTTTATTAATTTATGTCACCAACCTGTTAATGTGATGTTTCAAGTTCGTCGTATCGTTTAACGGCCGTTTCCAATATGCAAACTGTAGTTACCGATAGATCGCTATCTCCAAAAAACAGAAAGGTCCTAACTATCTATAGTCTGCGTTTCACAATCAAAGATAAGTGCTATCTATCTTTATCCAACGAAAGGTAGCATCTTTCCTCTCGTCTATCCATGCCTCTTGAAACATCTCGTTTTTTGTTAACCACTTAACAATAATCACCCTTAAAACCGTTCTAGTTTTTATAGATTTTAATTTTTTTTAGTCAATGAAAGCGGCCCATGACAGAATATTAGACAATGCTGCTTGTGTAACATGTGGCGGCAAATGTCGTTTCAAATAACAAAGCATGATGCAATAGTAGAATCAGAGTAAAGACTAGTTAATAAATGATTTTATTATTTCAATTTTCGATTCGAATAAAAATAAAACTTCATTAAAATCTAATTCACAGAAATAGAAGCAGATATACTAGTAAGTATTCTGTTAAAACAAATTTACTTTTTAAATTGGTATTACACTCAATCTGTAATGTAAGTTAGTACTAAATTATTTATTTAACAGGTTTACAGCAGACTCAGTACAAATCTGTATGCATAGTATTCACGTCATTTAATTTTTTCACCACAATTATAATTTTAAATATAATTCCAACTACAATGTTCCGTTGTACTATATTATTAGTATATTTTTAATACTTCAACTATTCATTTTTATCAAGTTATCCTTGTCAAAATGACCGATGTTGACAGATAAGCAAATTATGTTACTTGAGTTAGCTGCGTCTGTCGAAAAGTAACTTAAATTTTATATTGAAATGAAAGTAAGAACCATTTCAATGGGGTTCCTATCTCTAGTAGGCTACCTATCCTCTCGACTATTGATTTACAACTTCGATAGAACATGCTATACCCCAGTAGGATATTGAAAAGCAAGTAAGGGCCAAAGGATAGATTTGTCTATCTTTTGTAGGTGGAATTACAGATAGATAGGTTATTGAAAACGGCCGTTAGTTTACACTTCTGTCGGCAGTCCCATGACTGCCTCTTTTTTATCGTGTCAAAATGTCTTAAAGAATCTATATAGTCTTATGTGTTGATATTACAATTTTGTGTACTCTAAGTACTAAATGTTTTTCCAAAAAAAAGTAACTAAATAGGATGTGTGGCAACACTGCGTAACTACAAAAAAAAAAGGATTTTCACGTAATGGTGGAAGTGCCAAAGAGCGAATCGTATCTTTGTTTATTAAATTAATCACTAAAAATATAGAGGTTTTCTGTAAAATAAAGTGTGTGTCACTTAGCCTAAAACCTATTCACATCAAGAGGTTATGGGCCCAGGTGAATACAATAAAAACTGACTAGAAAAATTGGTCGTAAAATAAAACTGTTCACATGAACATAAAATAAAATAGGCGTTATATCATAATTGTGTAAAATTGGGAAGACCACTGTGGACTATGTGTGATTAGCTCCATAAAAACTGTACAAGCCTAAGACTAACGTGTTAATTAGTTCCATAAAGATTGCAAAATAGCGGCTGAAAATGATTTCGGCACTATACAAAAGCTCAAGGACATTGATACTTATCCAATGTGGGAATTTGAGATTAAAATAATGTTTCAAGCTCGTGAGTTATGGGATGTAGTTGAAGGTAGTGAAACTATGGACAGCGTCGGAAATGATGAAAATAAATTCAAGAAGTGGAAAGCAAAGGACGCTAAAGCTAAGTATTACATACTCATGACAATAGATAACCAAGTAAAATCACACATACTTACCTGTAAAAATTCCAATGAAATGTTCCAAATACTGAAAAATCTTTTTCAACGTGAAACTGAGACACAAAAGTGCTCATTGTTACAAGAGTTCTATAACTACAAGTACAACCAGGAACTGGATATGTTAAGTACCTTATGCTTGATTCAGAATACAAACTAAACCAGTTAAACCAAAGTGTGGATGACAACATGATAACTACCAAGATTTTGACGATCCTACCAGAAAGTTATAGACATTTCAGTACAGCATGGTATTCAACAGCGACCAATGACCGAACATTGGAAAACTTAAAAGCAAGACTGGTGCAAGAAAAAATAAAAGCAAAGACTATGGACACTGGTAGTGAAAGTGTAGCATTTAAGACTGTAGGTACTATGGGTAAACTTAGGCCTTATAGTACACAAGCAGAAAATTTAGGTAAATGTAACCAAGCTTTCGTTATGGATAGTGGATGCACTCCAAACCATATGACTAATGACCTGGACATGCTTAGCTATTTAAAGGAAAGCAAACAGCAGATATTTGTTGCGAAAAAGAACCAGATGATGCATGCACTAGGAGTGGGTAATGTTGAGGCTGATGAATGCACACTGAAGAACGTTTCATATGTCCCTGATCTCAGCAACAACTTGATGTCAGTAAATGCAATTACTGAAAATGGAGGAGAAGTTCTATTTACCAAAAATGAAGTGAAGGTAATTAAAAATAAGAACATAGTCCTAAAAGGAAATAAAAACAATCAAGGTCTGTACATAGTAAATCTAAATAACAACAATGCAACTGTAGGTCTTGCAGGTACTAAAACATGTGACCCACGTGACAAATGGGACGTCAGTCACACAGGTGACAACTGTAACAGAGGGGACAACAGTGACATTGTCAACAAACAAGACAGCGGTAAAAACAGTAATGTAGAAAATAGAAATGAATTAATGAAGTGGCATGAAAAACTAGCACTTGAATAGCTCTAGCATTAAAAAACTAACTCAAATGTCAACTGGAATGCCATCTGATCTAACAAAATGTGAAAATGTATTTTGTCCAATATGCATTGAAGCTAAACAAACAAAGTTTCCCTTCAACACTGTGAGAGAAAGGGCAACAAAACCCTTGCACATAATACACTCAGATGTATGTGGTCCCATTGAACCTAAAATTTATGATGGGAAAAGCTATTTTATAACATGTATAGATGACTACACACATTTCTGTAAGGTTTACGTGTTGAAAACCAAAGATGAGGCCTCTCAGTGCCTTCGAGAGTACATCAATGAGGCCTCTCAGTGCCTTCGAGAGTACATCAATGAGGCAGAAGGATATTTTAACCTAAAAGCTCATAAAGTAAGGTGTGATAATGGTGGTGAGTACGTCTTGGCAAGCTTAAAACAATGGTGTATAACAAAAGGTATTGTGTTAGATTACACCATACCCTACACACCACAACTGAATGGCTCAGCCGCAAGAATGAATAGGACTTTATTAAACAAAGCAAGAGCAATGATTTTTGGTACAAGTATGAAAAAGGAAATGTGGGGAGAAGCTATATTGACAGCAGCATATTTATTGAATCGAAGCCCGTCAGCAACAGACAACACCGGCTGAAAAATGGTACAGTAAAAAACCTGATCTTTCAAGACTGCAAGTATTTGGTTCATTAGGCTATACCAAAGTACTAGGACCTTTAAAGAAGCTAGACAAACGGAGTAAGAAAATGATATTTATTGGCTATACGGCTAATGGCTACAAAATGTGGGATCAAGAAAAAAGGAAAATAGTTACAGCGAGAGATATGATTTTTGAAAACAATGATAATCATCCTAAAGAATACAAACCTAACCAATATCTAGAATATGAAATTAAAGAATTTAAAGAAATGGAAAGAACACTTGATCAAGAAGAATTTGAAAGTGAACTACATGAACCTGAAAATCTAAGCCATGAACAAAGTGAAGATGAAGAAAATGAAGAAATGCCAATACATCAGTACAATCTAAGGCAAAGAAATAATCTTAGAAGGCCTAACCGGTATGAAGAGCATGATTTTCCTAATCAAACAGCTATGCTAACTTACAATGAGTGTATGACAGGTAATGACAAAGAGAAATGGGAAATTGCAATAAATGCAGAAAAGGAATCGCTAAAGAAAAACGAAACATGGAATATTGTAAATGAAAGAGAAGCGTACGGAAAAGAAATTCTGTCAAGCCAATTAATCTTTAAAATCAAAGATGATAGAAGTCATAAAGCAAGACTTGTTGTAAAGGGATGTCAGCAAAAGAGAAATATAGATTTCAAAGATACTTTTAGCCCTGTAGTAGACAGCAGTTTATTAAGACTTCTCTACGCTCTGACTTCTCTCACATTCAAACATGTGATGTAAAAACTGCATTTCTCTATGGACATATAGAGGAGGATGTTTACATGTTACTACCAGAGGGTTTTGAAGAAAAAGGCCAGGTATGCAAGTTGAAAAAGGCGCTGTATGGATTAAATTAAGCACCTTGCCTGTAGAACCAGACATTCCCTTCTTTTTTGAAAAATGAAGGAATGACACAGTTAAAAACTGACCAATGCATCTTTAAAAACCAAGACAATGACCTTTACCTAGCAATACATGTAGATGATGGAATCCTTATTGGGAAGATAAAACAAAAATCGAAAACCTCCTACAGAAGCTTGAAAATGTATTTGAAATGAAAATAAGCACAAATCCATCAGTCTACCTAGGAATGGAAATAAATAGAAACGCGGAAGAAATTTTGATCACTCAAGAAAAATATACAAAACAAATTCTCAAAAGGTTCAACATGAATGATTGCAAGAGTGTCAAAACACCAATAGTCCTTCAAGAGGCAGAATCGGCTTTAGACATAAAAGAAGAAGTAAATTTTCCTTACAGAGAAACAGTAGGAAGTCTACTATATCTAACCAACAAAACCAGATCTGATATGGCTTTTTCAGTCAGTTATGAAAGCCGACATCTAGAGAGACCAACAAAGATTGACATACAAAATGTAAAACGAACCTTAAGATACATTAAAGGAACTCAAGATCATGGAATTCGATTCTCAGCTTCTAAATCTGGTGAAAAAGATCAAGCTAATGCAAGCTTACTGTGACTCTGATTATGCTGGTGATACACAAGACAAAAAAAGCACAACAGGTTACATCATTGTGTATGCAGGAGGGCCGATAGCATGGTGTTCAAGAAAACAACCAATAGTAGCACTCTCTACAGCAGAAGCTGAATATATAACTGCTACAGACTGTTGCAAGGAGATCAAGTACCTAAGAACACTTATTAAAGAGCTCACTAACAAGGAAGTAAAAGTAACTCTCAACATTGACAACCAAAGTGCAATGAAAATGATACAATCCGGTCAAATGAACCGCCGAAGCAAACATATTGATGTGCGTTACTACTTTGTTAGCGAACAGTTTCACGAAGGCTTATTTGAACTCCAGTATTGCAGATCGGATGAACAGTTAGGGGATATATTCACTAAGCCACTAAGAAACCCTAAATTTCAAAAGTTTAAAGAAATCCTGATCCACAGTGGGCCCCGTTAAAACGTTAGTTAAGTTAGATCTTAGAATTAAAAATTAAAGTAAGCCCAAAAATTAAATTAGTTTAAGTTTAATAGTTAGAAACATTTTGCACTTAAGGGAAAGTGTTGATATTACAATTTTGTGTAACCTAATCTAAGTATTAAATGTTTTTCCAAAAAAAAATGTAACTAAATAGGATGTGTGGCAACACTGCGTAACTACAAAAAAAAAAGGATTTTCACGTAATGGTGGAAGTGCCAAAGAGCGAATTGTATCTTTGTTTATTAAATTAATCACTAAAAATATAGAGGTTTTCTGTAAAATAAAGTGTGTGTCACTTAGCCTAAAACCTATTCACATCAAGATTAAGATACTATAAATAATATAAATATAATTTGTCCTTTTACCGTTAGATAGTAGGTATACCTACCAATTGATTCTAAGTAGTTCTTACAACATAAGCAGGACAACCTTTAATAACAACCAAACGTCATCATTTTTAGGTTTCCTAAACCGACGTTAATCGACGGGAGTTTAAAAAAAACTGAAGCCGCTATCTACTCTGTCTGTCATGATAATCTTTCTCAGTAACGTGTGGAGGTATCAAGTTGAAATTAATCCAATAGTAAAGAAAAGAAAACGTATTTAATGTATGGTAATCGTAAACTATCAACTGTGTACTTAGATAGGTAATTTGTTCGTAGTAGTATAAAGATTGTACTGATCCTTCAGGACACGAATCCGGTATTTTAAAAATCATGTCTGTCTGTTTAATGAAACGTTTAGTTTTATTTTTAAAGTTAATAAGCCAATTCATAAATTGATGTAATTATATATTATATTTTGATCGGTCCACTAAATTAAGGGGGTATCAAAAATATTCTCGTTTTATTGAATAAACAACTGATCAAAGTTTCGTGCGGACTAAGTAAAGGGCACAGCTAGTAAATAGAGTGAGTGAAAAGCTAGAGATAATAATAATATTAAGAATAATATAGATAGATAGAGTAATAATGAAGAATTTATTCGTAATGGCATAATGTTAATTTTAAGCCATTAAGATTGAGAAACTTCATTTTTGCTAAAATATATTTGATAAATGGGTACTTATATTTTGATTTAAATTATGTTTTCAGTATTTCAATTTTCAAATTAATTATAGCACATAACATTTAGGAATTTATTTTACTAATTTCGCCACAATGGATTGTATTTTCATCTAAGAAATAGTAAATTATTCCAAAAGTGTATTATTAAAATTTTCAAAAACATTTAGAAATGAAATTTCTAAAAACTATTCAAAATTCGGAAAATATAAAAAGCGTAGGTTTATCGGTAGGTACAAATTTAAATTTTTCACAAAAATTATAAAAATATCTTCCTAACGTTAGTATTACATAAACCTCATAAGATCACAAATTGCTAAAAAAACCGTTACTTTTAATCTTGGGTTTTTTAAATTTAAGCATAATATGTGTATAATAAAAATACACATAGAGTAAAGTGTAATAAAAAAGTTTCTTACCTGTGTAAACACATCGACAACTTCTAAAACCAAATTCAACAAACATACAATCGTGACGCACGTTCGATACCCCATTATAGTCAGTTCAGTAATAGAACAACACAAAAAGCACGACAAATTAGTTTTAACAGTGTAGAAAAATGTAGACGCGGTGCGCTTGGGCCGATCAGTCGCGCTCGACGAAGAGACAACATATGAGTGGGCTCAGGTGTAGATAGAGGTGGTGAAGTAGGGACCACTTAGCGACCTTGACCGTCGAGGCTCACTGACTCACAAATACAGATCCTGTCGTCTTAAGGCTCGCAAATCAAACCCAACAAAAAAGCAATTATCGCAGGTAATTATGGATACACACTTCGTGCGACAGAACATAATCAATGTTTTTTTCTGCAAATGAACGGCAAAACTTGTACCTATCCTGTATTATAGGTATTACGTTTTATTGATGCTTTTAATTTAGTTAGCAAATTGATATGAATTCCAATACCATTTCATATTATTTCAAAATCAAACATTTTAGTAAAATCAAAATGATTTGGAAATACCAGTTGTCTTGGCGTAATTTACCTTCTGAATTTGTGAGTAAGTATATGTAGGTCATGCACGGGCATCTACTTACAAAACTTTACCTAACAGCACTGGCTTGAATTTTTTGTAAAATTTACTTACTGTTATTATTTTGATGCTCGGTAGGTTAAAATTTATACCGTTATACCAGATAGTTAGTGATCCTGACTGCTGAGTCAGAGGTTGTGGGTTTGATTCTCACCCAGGGTAGATAATCGTGTGACGAGCACGATCATTTGTTCTGTGTCTGGGTTTAATTTATGTATACGTTTATCAGCAGTCTGGTTACCAAAGTACAGGCTTTAGCTCGAGATCAGACGGCCGTGTGTGAGGTGTCTCCAGTTATTCAAGTTATTTGTATAGGAATGTAAAGTATACATTTAAGCTGGCGAAAGGAGTGACTCTGAATTTTTATTACCTGGCTCTGTCTTCAAACTCTATTAACCTGATAGTGCCTTAAATTGCGCGTGAAGATACTGTTTATCTTAGACCTGTGAAAGCGAAATTGTTTGTTAGATAAATAGAATGTTGTTTTTTTTTATATAAAGCAATAAGTTGTAAAAAGCAATTTCTATCAGAAAACTTTATGATGGAAATTTAAAAAATAGTTAGTATAGTAGTTGTACCTACTATATTATACAAATAAATATAAACCAAAGCACATATTAAGTATAAATGAATGATAAACATTCGGCCTTAGAAGTTATATTGAGATTAATAAATTTAGATTTTACAACGACTAAAGCTAAGAATGGATTTTGCAACAGAGCCAGATCAAGGAGTGTGCTCTCAAAAGTTTAAATGAAATTCCTTGGTTTTTTTACTAGAGATCTGAAATTTGGCAAGGAGATAGTTTATAGAAAGGACACGTCAGCTTAGAATGGATTTTGCGACATGGCCGGGCTAAGCAGGTCCAAGGGCTCTCAAATTTAATATGAAAATCATTGGTTTTTTTGGACTAGAGAGATTTGGCAGTAAGGTAGCTTATAACGAGGACACGCGAACTTAAAACGTATTTAACGACAGGGCCTGATTAAGGAATCTAAGAGCTCTCGCAAGTTTCTATGAAACTCTTAGGTATTTTGTGCTAGAGGTTTGGAATTTGGCAGGGTGGTAGTTTATAGGTAGGAAATGACAGCTAAGAGGATTTGCTGGCTTCGCTGGATTTGTGAGTCTAAGGATGTTAGCATCATTTGAAAGTTTTTGTTTTTATTTTACTAGACACCTAAGATCGAGTTATTCTGATTTAGAATGTAAAATGAATAAATATGGTTACACACACATAAAACCACACTAACTGCACAATTTTTTAATTTAAATAAACACACGTACTACAATAAATTTCACCTTTTTTTAGGGATCGGGACTGTTTTTCCCTAACACAGGCTATTCTGTAGCCTAGCTGGGAGAACAGCACTCAGCCAAAACATTGTTGTAGATTTATAATTGAAACACAAACAAATCTGAAGTTTAAAAATTGTGTAAACCTACTATCTCATTTATACAATAAAAAATATTATTATTATTATCCATAATAGTTGAGCGACTTCTCTATTTAATCGACCGTCAGTAAATCGTATCCTTGCTCGGAATTTGCATGTCAATTATTATCTTAGACAGGTACGGACCATTTCCTTTATGTAATTCAGGTATTGTGATTATTGTTTTTAAACTTTCGCGACTATACATATAGTAGATGGGTAAATCGCGGGACTTAATTTGTACCTTCTAATTATTACCGCCATTAAGTCCCGATTTACACATCTAATTGTGATAATTGTTTTACCTACAAAGACTCGATAACAGTGACCACTCATTAAACTACTACTGCTTTACGTAGAGGTTTAAGTTAGATTTAAGTAGGTAGATACATATAAAGTTTTTATTTACGCATTTTCATATGCCTACTATATCTGTTATTTTCTTGTACGTTGGGTTAGGATGATATTTTGTTATTGAATTTGAATTAACTTCCTAAATCGACTGATCTCGAGACTCGAAATTTTACACAAAGAAAGAAAATGTAAAATAAACATAGACCAACACAAGAAATACAGAGAAATACAGGACATATTAACTGAAACATTTCTACTAAGTAGGAGAAATAAAAGAACTTAAAGATTTATAATGTTTTTTAATTACGGAATGTTATTCTTATTTCATAGAAAAAAAATACAGAAACATGATACAGCTGCTGCGAACACGTAACAAAATAAAAGAACGTTACAGAAGCAGAGAGCCTGGTTGAAACGGTAATTACAGTGACAATGACACCCGGTTTCTGAAAGGCTCGCTGAACAAATCAGAGTGTCAGTGCCTAGTCATGCTTTCAGCAACTCAATAATATATATGGGGCACGCACGGGACAAGAAGTTTGACATCCGGTTAGTTAATTTTTGCATTGATCAGCCTTCCAGAAATCTGGAGTCAGTCTTTAGAATCCAACTATTGGTTTGGCTTCACAAAATATATTTTAAGTCTCTTATAAACTACAAATAATAATTAGTAATATATATTAAAAAATAAAATGTTCATCTTTTTATTACTCTGTGTCTTGCTGGTACAGTTTATCTTTTGTTAACTTATATATAACCTAAGAGCAATAGTAATTATTGCTCTTAGTATATAACATTTAACTTCAACTTCAACTTTTGGATTCTAGCTTTAGAACATTTAAATCAAAGCAAATAAGTTTTGACGTGAGACATGACAGTTTTTGTCAATGTTACCAAGTAGCCGATTTCTAGGCATTTTGGATATTCCGATAGGGTCAGTCGGATCAATCAAAATTATATTTGAAAAAAGGCAATAATTTTTTATGAACTTTTAAGGAGCTAAAAAAAGGCTGGAGGCAATATATTACACATAACAAAAAAATGTAACTAAATAGGATGTGTGGCAACACTGCGTAACTACAAAAAAAAAAGGATTTTCACGTAATGGTGGAAGTGCCAAAGAGCGAATTGTATCTTTGTTTATTAAATTAATCACTAAAAATATAGAGGTTTTCTGTAAAATAAAGTGTGTGTCACTTAGCCTAAAACCTATTCACATCAAGATTAAGATACTATAAATAATATAAATATAATTTGTCCTTTTACCGTTAGATAGTAGGTATACCTACCAATTGATTCTAAGTAGTTCTTACAACATAAGCAGGACAACCTTTAATAACAACCAAACGTCATCATTTTTAGGTTTCCTAAACCGACGTTAATCGACGGGAGTTTAAAAAAAACTGAAGCCGCTATCTACTCTGTCTGTCATGATAATCTTTCTCAGTAACGTGTGGAGGTATCAAGTTGAAATTAATCCAATAGTAAAGAAAAGAAAACGTATTTAATGTATGGTAATCGTAAACTATCAACTGTGTACTTAGATAGGTAATTTGTTCGTAGTAGTATAAAGATTGTACTGATCCTTCAGGACACGAATCCGGTATTTTAAAAATCATGTCTGTCTGTTTAATGAAACGTTTAGTTTTATTTTTAAAGTTAATAAGCCAATTCATAAATTGATGTAATTATATATTATATTTTGATCGGTCCACTAAATTAAGGGGGTATCAAAAATATTCTCGTTTTATTGAATAAACAACTGATCAAAGTTTCGTGCGGACTAAGTAAAGGGCACAGCTAGTAAATAGAGTGAGTGAAAAGCTAGAGATAATAATAATATTAAGAATAATATAGATAGATAGAGTAATAATGAAGAATTTATTCGTAATGGCATAATGTTAATTTTAAGCCATTAAGATTGAGAAACTTCATTTTTGCTAAAATATATTTGATAAATGGGTACTTATATTTTGATTTAAATTATGTTTTCAGTATTTCAATTTTCAAATTAATTATAGCACATAACATTTAGGAATTTATTTTACTAATTTCGCCACAATGGATTGTATTTTCATCTAAGAAATAGTAAATTATTCCAAAAGTGTATTATTAAAATTTTCAAAAACATTTAGAAATGAAATTTCTAAAAACTATTCAAAATTCGGAAAATATAAAAAGCGTAGGTTTATCGGTAGGTACAAATTTAAATTTTTCACAAAAATTATAAAAATATCTTCCTAACGTTAGTATTACATAAACCTCATAAGATCACAAATTGCTAAAAAAACCGTTACTTTTAATCTTGGGTTTTTTAAATTTAAGCATAATATGTGTATAATAAAAATACACATAGAGTAAAGTGTAATAAAAAAGTTTCTTACCTGTGTAAACACATCGACAACTTCTAAAACCAAATTCAACAAACATACAATCGTGACGCACGTTCGATACCCCATTATAGTCAGTTCAGTAATAGAACAACACAAAAAGCACGACAAATTAGTTTTAACAGTGTAGAAAAATGTAGACGCGGTGCGCTTGGGCCGATCAGTCGCGCTCGACGAAGAGACAACATATGAGTGGGCTCAGGTGTAGATAGAGGTGGTGAAGTAGGGACCACTTAGCGACCTTGACCGTCGAGGCTCACTGACTCACAAATACAGATCCTGTCGTCTTAAGGCTCGCAAATCAAACCCAACAAAAAAGCAATTATCGCAGGTAATTATGGATACACACTTCGTGCGACAGAACATAATCAATGTTTTTTTCTGCAAATGAACGGCAAAACTTGTACCTATCCTGTATTATAGGTATTACGTTTTATTGATGCTTTTAATTTAGTTAGCAAATTGATATGAATTCCAATACCATTTCATATTATTTCAAAATCAAACATTTTAGTAAAATCAAAATGATTTGGAAATACCAGTTGTCTTGGCGTAATTTACCTTCTGAATTTGTGAGTAAGTATATGTAGGTCATGCACGGGCATCTACTTACAAAACTTTACCTAACAGCACTGGCTTGAATTTTTTGTAAAATTTACTTACTGTTATTATTTTGATGCTCGGTAGGTTAAAATTTATACCGTTATACCAGATAGTTAGTGATCCTGACTGCTGAGTCAGAGGTTGTGGGTTTGATTCTCACCCAGGGTAGATAATCGTGTGACGAGCACGATCATTTGTTCTGTGTCTGGGTTTAATTTATGTATACGTTTATCAGCAGTCTGGTTACCAAAGTACAGGCTTTAGCTCGAGATCAGACGGCCGTGTGTGAGGTGTCTCCAGTTATTCAAGTTATTTGTATAGGAATGTAAAGTATACATTTAAGCTGGCGAAAGGAGTGACTCTGAATTTTTATTACCTGGCTCTGTCTTCAAACTCTATTAACCTGATAGTGCCTTAAATTGCGCGTGAAGATACTGTTTATCTTAGACCTGTGAAAGCGAAATTGTTTGTTAGATAAATAGAATGTTGTTTTTTTTTATATAAAGCAATAAGTTGTAAAAAGCAATTTCTATCAGAAAACTTTATGATGGAAATTTAAAAAATAGTTAGTATAGTAGTTGTACCTACTATATTATACAAATAAATATAAACCAAAGCACATATTAAGTATAAATGAATGATAAACATTCGGCCTTAGAAGTTATATTGAGATTAATAAATTTAGATTTTACAACGACTAAAGCTAAGAATGGATTTTGCAACAGAGCCAGATCAAGGAGTGTGCTCTCAAAAGTTTAAATGAAATTCCTTGGTTTTTTTACTAGAGATCTGAAATTTGGCAAGGAGATAGTTTATAGAAAGGACACGTCAGCTTAGAATGGATTTTGCGACATGGCCGGGCTAAGCAGGTCCAAGGGCTCTCAAATTTAATATGAAAATCATTGGTTTTTTTGGACTAGAGAGATTTGGCAGTAAGGTAGCTTATAACGAGGACACGCGAACTTAAAACGTATTTAACGACAGGGCCTGATTAAGGAATCTAAGAGCTCTCGCAAGTTTCTATGAAACTCTTAGGTATTTTGTGCTAGAGGTTTGGAATTTGGCAGGGTGGTAGTTTATAGGTAGGAAATGACAGCTAAGAGGATTTGCTGGCTTCGCTGGATTTGTGAGTCTAAGGATGTTAGCATCATTTGAAAGTTTTTGTTTTTATTTTACTAGACACCTAAGATCGAGTTATTCTGATTTAGAATGTAAAATGAATAAATATGGTTACACACACATAAAACCACACTAACTGCACAATTTTTTAATTTAAATAAACACACGTACTACAATAAATTTCACCTTTTTTTAGGGATCGGGACTGTTTTTCCCTAACACAGGCTATTCTGTAGCCTAGCTGGGAGAACAGCACTCAGCCAAAACATTGTTGTAGATTTATAATTGAAACACAAACAAATCTGAAGTTTAAAAATTGTGTAAACCTACTATCTCATTTATACAATAAAAAATATTATTATTATTATCCATAATAGTTGAGCGACTTCTCTATTTAATCGACCGTCAGTAAATCGTATCCTTGCTCGGAATTTGCATGTCAATTATTATCTTAGACAGGTACGGACCATTTCCTTTATGTAATTCAGGTATTGTGATTATTGTTTTTAAACTTTCGCGACTATACATATAGTAGATGGGTAAATCGCGGGACTTAATTTGTACCTTCTAATTATTACCGCCATTAAGTCCCGATTTACACATCTAATTGTGATAATTGTTTTACCTACAAAGACTCGATAACAGTGACCACTCATTAAACTACTACTGCTTTACGTAGAGGTTTAAGTTAGATTTAAGTAGGTAGATACATATAAAGTTTTTATTTACGCATTTTCATATGCCTACTATATCTGTTATTTTCTTGTACGTTGGGTTAGGATGATATTTTGTTATTGAATTTGAATTAACTTCCTAAATCGACTGATCTCGAGACTCGAAATTTTACACAAAGAAAGAAAATGTAAAATAAACATAGACCAACACAAGAAATACAGAGAAATACAGGACATATTAACTGAAACATTTCTACTAAGTAGGAGAAATAAAAGAACTTAAAGATTTATAATGTTTTTTAATTACGGAATGTTATTCTTATTTCATAGAAAAAAAATACAGAAACATGATACAGCTGCTGCGAACACGTAACAAAATAAAAGAACGTTACAGAAGCAGAGAGCCTGGTTGAAACGGTAATTACAGTGACAATGACACCCGGTTTCTGAAAGGCTCGCTGAACAAATCAGAGTGTCAGTGCCTAGTCATGCTTTCAGCAACTCAATAATATATATGGGGCACGCACGGGACAAGAAGTTTGACATCCGGTTAGTTAATTTTTGCATTGATCAGCCTTCCAGAAATCTGGAGTCAGTCTTTAGAATCCAACTATTGGTTTGGCTTCACAAAATATATTTTAAGTCTCTTATAAACTACAAATAATAATTAGTAATATATATTAAAAAATAAAATGTTCATCTTTTTATTACTCTGTGTCTTGCTGGTACAGTTTATCTTTTGTTAACTTATATATAACCTAAGAGCAATAGTAATTATTGCTCTTAGTATATAACATTTAACTTCAACTTCAACTTTTGGATTCTAGCTTTAGAACATTTAAATCAAAGCAAATAAGTTTTGACGTGAGACATGACAGTTTTTGTCAATGTTACCAAGTAGCCGATTTCTAGGCATTTTGGATATTCCGATAGGGTCAGTCGGATCAATCAAAATTATATTTGAAAAAAGGCAATAATTTTTTATGAACTTTTAAGGAGCTAAAAAAAGGCTGGAGGCAATATATTACACATAACAAAATCCGTATGTTTGTACCTCTATCATCTTCATTAAAATGATGGTTATCTTTGCTTATTAATTTTTTTGACAGTTGCTTGAGGACGTAACTAAGCCAGAGTTCGTAAAATTAAACTTCAAAACGCAAAATACCAAAAGTATATAGATTATAATCTATTGGAGTGTATGCTGGGCCGCTTACCATCTAACTAAAGCCTCATAATACCAACCTCATCTGCACGTGGTGCACCCTGCCGAACAATGAACGAGGCTCTGGCGACCGACTCGTGGCGGTATAACCACACCACCGCGGGAATCACCAAATTTTGATACTGATGACGGGTAGCAGCGTCACTAGTTAAATAATTTTCGCCACTGCAGTCACCAACCCGTCTGCCTAGCGTGGTGACTGGCAAGTTCCTTCCAAATGGATCTGGAGAAAAATGGCCCCCAATTCTCGGTAGTCGCACTATTCCTGGCCATGGTACTGGTCACGGTAACGGTGTGGTAGTGGGTGCGAAGAATCCCAGGGTACCACCACCGACTTTATTTGGTGACGTATAACAAACGCACTTTGCGGCTGGACGATCGCCTCTCAGAATTGGAAGTGGAGGTGAGCCATATCAATTGGCATATTTTGGGGTTGTCGGAAGTCCGAAGACAGGGAGAAGACACGATAGACCTAGATTCCGGTCATCTTCTCTACTTCCGACAGGGAGACCAACCATCCCAAGGCAGTAAAGCGGGAGTACAAGAATACGGTGAATCAAGGATAGGAACTATTTTGGTTTGTCTACGGGTGCAGAAGTCATAGGGGGCAAATGCTGGTAAACTTTCTCGAGGCCCAGGGGCTCTATCTGATGAACTCCTTCTTTTAGAAGAAGCCTCAAAGGACGTGGACCTGGTTAAGCCTCGATAACGTGACAAAAAACGAGATCGACTTCATCGTCATAAGTAAACGACAATTATTCAGGGATGTTTCTGTGATCAATAGGTTTAACACCGGAAGAGATCACCGACTCGTAAGGGGTACCTTGAATTTATCAATCAGAACAAAGCGTACGTGACTGATGAAGTCGACCGTTAGACCAACTCTGCCCCAGGTCGAGCCTGGATGTGAAAGTTTCCAGCTGGAGCTTCAAAACCGGTTCGCCATGTTGGAAATCGTACAGAACATAATCGACGTCGCCGACAGTCTGGTGCTTATCGTCCGCAAGGTGGGCTCTAAAAACTTTCGACCAAAGAGCATTGGACGCAAGGCGCGCTCGGACAACTTAATAACAGTAAAGCTCTGGGTGAAGACGGAATTACAACAGAGCTTCTGAAAGCCGGAGGAAATCCTGTATTGATGGAGCTCTCAAAACTGTTTAATTCCGTCAACCATACTGGCACTACGCCGGAGGCATGGAGCAGGACCGTGGTGGTTTTATTCTTCAAGAAAGGAGACCAAAGGCTACTGAAGAACTACCGCCCCATGTCACTCCTGAGCCATGTGGTGTACAAGTTGTTCTCGAGGGTCATTACGAATCGTTTGTCATCCTGGGCTGTCCTGGAATCTATGCAGAGATGCCTGGTCGACAGCCGATATATCCAAGTGCTGAGATGTCTAAACGAGGACAAGACCAATCCAATTGCATCGTGGGGAAAGGCAGAGAGACGTTATATCTCGGAAACTGTTTACCAGTGCATTGGAGGACGTCTTCAAGACGCTCGATTGGAACGGACGGGGAATCAATATCAACGGCCAATACATCTCACACTTACGATTTGCAGACGACATAGTCGTCCTGGCGTATGGGAAGCTACGTCATATCTTCGAGTCACCGATCTCTCAATCCCTAAAAACCAAGACATTAAACCAGTGCGTCCTACCCGGAGCCGAAACGGGGACATTCACAAGTTCAAAGTCACTCAGCATGCGATGGAGCTTGCGACCCTCGGTGTTTCTCTAGTCGATAAAATTCGAAATGAAGTTATTCGGTAGAGAACTAGAGTAACCGACATCGCACATAGAATCAGTATACTGAAGTGGAAGTGGGCCGGTCATGTCTCCAGGCGGACTGATGGTTGTTGGAGCCGACACCTGCTAGAGTGGAGACCGCAATTAGGCAAACGAGTGTAGAGCGCCCTGCGGCACGATGGACCAACGACCTGAAGAAGGTGGCTGGTAGCGGATGGATGCAGATTGCCCAAGACCGCGATAGTTGGTGTTCCTTGGTGTAGGCGATCGTCCAGCAGTGGACGGCGATAGGCTGATGATGATGATGAATTCAATTGTACTATTTATTACCATTCGTAGATATTATGATACTGTACATGTATGATTTTTTCAAAATAACTTATTAGGTATTGTGTTACGCAATATAAAGAGTTACGTTCTATTTTATGTTGTGATAGAACAAATGTGTCGATTGCGCATTTATGAATTTAAATATTTATTTCTAAATCGGTATAAACAGCCTTTCATCTATAATTATGAAAAATTTTATTTAATTATATTCAACCGTAGAGTAATAAATGAATGAAAGATGATGTACACCAGTACACGTCTTGAGTTCTCAGTAACACTAACTAATATTTTGGCCCAATCTAACCAGTATAGACTTGGCAACACTTGTTATCAAATTTTGACGTTTTTGACATATTGTTTTGGTCGCGGTGATTTGATCACATTAAATCAAAATAACCTCAGTGCCAAACATTATAAAACGCTTAATTAACTATTGTTTAAATGTCTTTAGATACTGAAAATGAGTTCTCTGACTTCAAAGTAGGTGTTGCTAGTCTTTTCTATAAATATATAATATGACAACTGTATTCATAACGTCCAATATGTTGTAGTTGCCACCGATCTTTGAAGATCTAAATGAACGCGTGAAGGAATACTTGCTGAAGCCGGAAAAGCTGTCAATACATCAATGGGAACGGTCTCAATCTCACTGGCATCGTGAAACTAACGTTGATTCCTTATTTATCCACGAAAATGATGATTGCGGATCCGACACTACACTTGAGGTAAATAAAGAGTTACAAGTCGTACCCGCCCGTCAGAGAATAATGATTTTCTTCCTACCTTTTAAAATAAAATTGTAATCATGATCAGGAAGATCATGATTACAATTTTATTTAAATAAAATTAAAATGATCTACTATTTACAATTATTTTAGTAACGCCTAACTTTCCTTATCAGATCATGTTCAGCAACTTAAATACAAAACTAGCCACGGGCCTCAGATGGTATAGTTACGCCACTGATAATGGGTCATGGTAAATACATCACCAGTGTAAAATAATAATATTAATTTCTCAAGAATGTAGTAACATAGTGATGGTATTTTAAAATTAGGATAACTTACATTCTACCATTACAATGGTACGAAAATGATTAACAAGTCACATTACTTACAAACGAAAGAACAAGCTAAATTCAGTATAATATATGAGTAAATGTCAGTAAAAGCTCATAATTGAAAAATAACAAAACACAGTTCTCTTATTAGAACCAGTGCGTTACATGCCGACCATGCAGACCAGTTGTAAAAACAATATGGATTTTTTTAAATAATGACTTGCAACTGTCTGTGAAGCAGGCTCCACAAATAGCTCTAATGCATTTTTTTGTACACGAAATGCTTTCTCGACATCAACCGAGTCCCCCCACAATATGAGCCTATATGAAAGTATGGAAGACACATATTCTTGGTATGCAGAAAGTGCTGCTTCCGTGGATACAATTTGTTGCAACCTGTTAATAGCTAATACGAATCTGTCAAGTTTATTGCAAACATACTCCACATTAGGCTTCCATTTACAATATTTGTCTAGGATTTTACCAAGAAATTTCATTGAATCCACCTCTATTGTATTATTTTTACTTGTTACTGGAAGCAATGTGCAAAGCCTACTTAATCTACCTTTTCACTGGTAATTTATTTATAAAGTAAAGGTATGTGCAGTCTTTAGTTGTTATCTGAAAAAGATGTGTTTAATTTGAGTTTGTCTATAAGATTCATTACTGTTATTATGTCATTGCATTCTACTGTGATTAACATATTCTAGTTTTGTATTTTTATCTATAATTTTTTTTTAAAAGACAACTCCCGCATTAGGAATTACTCCTGTGTCGCGGGGGACTTCACAAACATACAAAGAACACCCAGACTCTGGTGGGAATCGAACCCACTACCTATGGCATAGCAGTCAGGGTCACTAACCACTAGGCCAATAGGCCAGTCGAAATGTACATGTTATGTTGAAACCCCAAAAAGATTTTGAGAGAAACCCATTTAAAATGCCCTAATAACAATATGTTATTAATGTACCACAAATTGTAAAGTTATTTCTATCTTGGTGCAAATACAATTTTTATAATTATGTATTTACACGAGATTTAACGCGATCACAAAAAGGTATTACATAACTCTGAATTGCCTGACATTTCGACCAAGTTGCACTGGCCGAGACTGGTCAGCCTTTGACTATGTTAATTCCGGTGTAAATACATAATTATTTTACAGAACGTGAAAGTTTAAAAGTTAGAATACAATTTTTAGGTGGTTAGAGATCCCATCACAGGTAAAATAATAGGATTGGAGGAAGTGAGCATTCCAGTTGAGGATGATGAAGACAGTCTCTCTATGTCAAGGGCTCCATTGCCTCCAAGTATGTCCACTAGAGGTACCACTACCCAGAGCCCTTTCCTGCCAGCAGGCTTTGAAGAAGAGTTTCAAAAGATGCTGGAAGAAGCTGCCACCAGAGATGTTAATATAGATTTAGATAATGAAGAGCCTGGGAAGTTTTTGGGTGAAGGTAATTTACTTACTTTTTTAACTTTAAATATGTATTATCAAAAGTTAAAGAAGTGAAGTGGTAATGCTGTTAATGTTAATAAGTATTTCATTGCACCCATGTTAAGACCAGTTGTAGTGCAAACCTTGCTACCGATACATTATAAGGCAATCGGTGCTTCTATTGCCTAACAATGTGATAGACTTTTACATATTTTTTCAGACATTCTAAACAGAGCCCCAGGGTATAAAGAAAGTGTATTGTTTGCTGAAGATGGCTACACATTACTGAATGATCCAAATAGAGAAGTAGACAAGAAGCCAGAAAACAAAGAAGATGTTGACTTGAATGTCAAGATCAATCTCGAAGAAGTTGTTGATACTAATGCACATTTAGTAGGTAAATTGATTTCATAACTAAATCTTTTTTTCATGTATAACCATATTGTCATGTACAGGTTTTAAACATACGTTTTTCTTATGTCTCAAATAACATGAGAGGACTAAACACACCAGTTACAAATTATTGGTAAGGTCACTCATAATTTGAGTGACAGTACTTCTGTATTACTGTTAAGCCGCCCATTATCCCGGCCGCCGCGCGACCGCTAGAACTCGGCCTCGCTAGAGTCGTGGCCATCCTATAGTAGTTAATAAACTTCTCGTCATGCTGCCCCCACTTGTCTTGTAGCCCATAATACGCTCGTGTGACGTATGGTTCACGTATTAGTGCCTACTCCTACGAAAGTACAAAAGCAGAAGTTGTTGCCGGTTCAACCTATCCATCTTCTTAGTTTATTTTATTTCTACCATCAGGCGACCCGTCTGCTCGTTTGCCCCCTATAAAAAAAAACACTTCGTCGCTATTGGTCTCTGGGAGGAAGTTTAAAGGATTTCGACTTAAGCATCACACATCCACTCATCTTCATTGTTTTCTTCACATTTCATTGTTTTACAGATCTTTGGAAAGATGAAGAGGAGCCTGAAAATAAACTGCCGAAGAATCTCACAAAAAAGATTGAACTAGAGACAAGTGATAATGATAACTTTCTTGAGGATACAATCATCAGGCCACCAGTGGAGCTACCAGAGATACCTATATTAAATATTACAAGCTCATTTGCAAAGACTGGAGTGACTTCCACTGATTGGGCGGAAATGATAGACGTTTCACAGCCTGTGCCAGACTTTAAGGAAAAGATCAAAGATATGGCCCATTCTTATCCATTTGAATTAGACATTTTTCAAAAACAGGTACTTGAATAGATTTTTGCTATCTTACAAGCCTAAGCTAAAATGATCTCTTAGCAAAACTTCCAAGACAAAATAATGAAATGTTCTGATAATCCTCTATAAATTTTAGGCTATATTAAAACTAGAAGAAGGACATCACGTATTTGTAGCGGCACATACTTCCGCCGGCAAAACTGTTGTTGCTGAATATGCAATTGCTATGTCGAGAAGGAATTGTACCAGGTAATAATGTCGATTAAGAGATGCAGTAT
The DNA here is from genome assembly GCA_963859945.1 of Euplagia quadripunctaria. NCBI lineage: Eukaryota > Metazoa > Arthropoda > Insecta > Lepidoptera > Erebidae > Euplagia > Euplagia quadripunctaria. The sequence continues at coordinate 11,447,459 of OY982577.1, forward strand.
TTACAAAAATTTAATAAAGTGGACTTTTGACTCCACAGTATGTAAGTTTATACCCCAAACAGTAACATACAGAAAAAACCCTCTTTAAGTAATTTAGCTTAGCTTATTACTAGATTGAAATTAAAAAAAAAAAATGCTAGTTTGCTAATGCTAAAAAAATGTTAGTAAGCTATCAAGCACTGTGTCCTTATTAGTATATCGATTTCAATATAAAGTTTTAATTTACATAGGAATTGCTTCAAACTAACACTGCTGTTTAAGGGTCGCCTAACGCTAAAATTATTTTAAGACTCTGTAAATACATGTATTTATTATTTTTAAACAAACTTCTAGAGCAATCTACACATCACCAATTAAAGCTCTATCAAACCAAAAGTACAATGACTTCAATAAACTATTTGGCGAGGTGGGCCTCTTGACTGGAGACTTGCAGATCAATGCCACCGCCTCGTGTCTCGTCATGACCACGGAGATTCTACGTTCCATGTTGTACTGTGGTTCAGATGTTACAAGGGATTTAGAATTCGTCATATTCGATGAAGTGCATTATATTAATAATGCTGAGGTATGTCAGTTCGGTTTTACCATAAGGTATTCTAGTTTTAGTGCGATATCCATAACGAATATTGGATACAACAAATCCAAGTAACATAAGGTACAATTGGATTTGTTTCTATGGGACTGTTCAAAATAGCACAGAGAGTGGGCCTGGTTCCAATGCACTCGATTGGAATAATTCATCTGTTTATTTAATGATGAAATCTCAAAATCTCATCACATCTCAGAAAGTATAAATGCCATTTACATGAATTTTGGCATCTGCTAAGAAAGGATTTTTAAAAATTCAACCCCTAAACGTTTAAAAAACCAATTTATTGGTTTGCTAGTACATATATAAACGTAAAAAGGTAAATAGTTACAAATTATTTATGTTTAAAAAGAAGTTAACATTTGAGGTGTTTACAGAGGGGCTATGTTTGGGAAGAAGTACTAATATTACTACCAGCCCACGTAAGTATAGTCATGTTGAGTGCGACCGTACCGAATACTCTACAGTTTGCCGACTGGGTGGGACGCACCAAGAAACGCAAAGTATACGTGGTGTCGACTCCAAAGCGACCTGTACCGCTGTGTCATTATTTATATACAGGTTTGTTGTTATTATATTATTCTCTGTCATAGGTCTCATGAATACTTTCTTCTATTGTGACAATAAAAAAGGGTATTTTTATCTATTTTTGGTTGGTTTTATCAGTAAATTATTAAATAGAGTTTATACCATATACATATATACATATATATATATATATATATATATATATCTAAATATCTAAAAGTAGACAAGTACAATGTATCATATGAATAATACGACCTTTGCAAATGAAAACCAAGTATTACTTTGTGTGTATTGGTACTTAGGAACGGGAGGTAAATCAAAAAACGAGAGGTTCCTAGTAGTGGATCAAGAAGGAAACTTCCAACTAAAAGGGTACAACGAAGCTGTCGCTGCTAAGAAGGCCAGAGAAAATGAATACAAGAAGAATTTTGGACCTAAAGGTATGTCTATGTATCTGAGACTAAAATAAAACAATAATTCATGTCCTGTATGTATGTGATAGGAGTATCACCAAAAGTGCAGAGCTGTGTAAAAGGGTATAGAAATAATAGGATAAAGTGATAGCCTTTCTGTGAGGTTTGACTTTCCTCCTGCATTCACTTGAATTCCATGTCTAGCATTTCCGATTATTCAGAGTTTATATTTACTTATCCGACTGCTTATCAAGCGTTTCATGGTACTAAGTTTATCTTTGTTTACCTTTGAAAAATCGCCCTCTTTTTTTAAGTTTGCGTGATTTCTGGAAGAAAAAAGAAGAACTTCTAAAAACTTCTGGATGTAGTTACAAGCTTATTTACGTTTTCATAGCTGTTTTACCTACAACCAATCTAAGACGACCTAGTCTAAATATTATGAAGATGTAGACCACCAATATATAATTTGATTTTCATTCTGTTTATTAAACACATTAATTAAATTAACTATGTCATCATAAGATTTGTTAATGTATTAAAATACTTAAAATGTTTATTTTACATTTCAGGGGGTAAAATGTATATGAACCCTAAGGCGGAACAGACCATGTGGGTAGCTTTTATCGACCACCTGAAGCAGAAAGAAAAACTTCCAGTCGTCGCATTTACTTTGTCCCGTAACAGGTACTTGGAGAACTGGGTTTTGGCCGTTGGTGATTCTTATAATGTAAATGAAAAACTCCATAAAACTAACCTGACTATGAAAAAAAATAACTATTATTAAATTTTAACTATCATTTAACCATACTCTGGTTATGGGATAAGTAAACTGAAAAGTAGAAAACAAGTTGTATGCTGAATAGCTGTATTTGTCTTATTGAGTAAGACAAGTCTTTTGATATTTTAGATATTCCTTTTTTAATTCTTGTGTATTTAGTTTAACCACAGATTACTAAATAGTTAAGTACTACGCAACAGATAAATCACTCACTACAAAAATATCGATACCTACCGTTTTAATTGCCTACTCTTTCCGGGCTTTAAAATGTGTGTAAGGTTACCTCTTCAATATTTTTTTTAATAAATAATTATTATGTAAATAAAGTACTTAACACTTATTTTTTATTTCCAATGTTTTAGTATACAAAAATCCTAATCTTTTTTTATATTTATTTAAAGATTAATAATCTTCCCTTTTCTGAAATCTCAATTATTAACCTGTAAAATATTCTAAATCTTACAAAAAGTTATAAGGAATAATTTGAGAAAAACAAGGTTTTGAGGGTTAAAAGGTATTTTTTTTTTAAATTACATAAATAGCGCTGCTGGCCTTATATTCTCTTTATCTACATTCTTATACTGCACATAAACAACCATGTCAATTTTCACTATTGGTTTTACAGTATTTAAAGAATATACATTATAAGCGGCGGTAGCGTAATGGCTAAGGCGTCGGACTTGCAGGTTCGAACCCCACCCAGTGCACTACCGACGTGAACCCACTCCTAACACAAGTATTTAGCTTAGCTGGAGGGGTTAACAAGAATACTAGTAATGTGTGACCCACGTTACTAGTATTTTTATCTAAAAAAAAAAAAAAATAATTACGTTTTTTGTACTTTAAACTATGCGCGATGCATATTTTAGTTTATGTGCGATGCAGCTGTCGGCAACCCACTGCGCGAGACTGCGTATAAGGTCCGCCGGCGGACGAGCGGCCGGTAGGTATTTAGCGCGCGCAAGTACATCGTGTGAGATAGGCCTGGTTTAACGTTTATTTTCTAAATCCAAACAACGAAGTTAAAGGTCACGTAATTTGACACGACACATTAAAAATAATGTGTTAAATCTCCAATAACCTATGACTTCTATATTTCAGATGTGACCAGAATGCCGAAAACTTGATGTCTGTTGACTTAACAACTGCCAAAGAAAAGGGCCACATTAAATCATTTTTCCAGAAATGTCTGCAAAGATTAAAGGAGCCAGACAGACGGTTGCCACAGGTATACTAAGAATTTACTATTAATAATGCTTTTTAAGTATATTATATTTGTTTTGTAACATACAATATTTATTTCCTTGTAACGTATTTACGAGTCCAACTATTACGAGTATTCTAGTTAACTGTTTTAACTAAGTTAAATATTGTCAGCACCTGAGATCCTATCCTGCAACTGCAACAACAAAGTATTCCCTACTTATAAAATTAACCAAAATTATGATCAATTACATTTAAATGACAAAACTATCAATTTGCAAATGACTGCAAAATTAGATATCGAAAACTGTCCACACATTCGTATTCTTAAATGAACTATACATTCTTTTATTTTATTTTTGACAGTTTGATTAATAGTCAATTAGTGATGCATTGTCAATTCGATTAAAAAAACGGAAATTTTAGAGGAAGTTTTAATTGATAATTCAATTAAAACTTCCTCTAAAAGAAAAAACATAATTTTATCTATAGAATACTGGATTCGCTTGTTAAATTATTTAGCCACGCTTTGTTATATTATACATAAGATCTAAATTATTGAGGTTACTGAGGTCTGTGTGTATTATCTTTCTTATATATCTTTCATTTCTTCATATAGTTCATCACTCTAAGTTTGAACTTCAATTTCAAAATGTTGATGTTATTTATTGCTAATACAACTACTTATAACTATACATAAAAGTCTTTTTCGTGACTATTTGAAATATATAATCCCATTAATATTATAAATGTGAAAGTTTGGATGGATGGATAGATGGATGTTTGTTACTCTTTCACGCAAAAACCACTGAACCGATTGCGATCAAACTTGGTATGTAGATAGCTGGAGAGCTGGATTAACGAATAGGCTACTTTTTATCCCGATATTCCCACGGGATCGGGACTTACGCGTATCAAACCGCGGGGCGCTGCTAGTATACACATATATGTTAAAATATTGGTAGAACTATGTGTTAAATATTTAGTATTTTAAGCAACCAATAACGTTTTTTTACTTAACATAATTAGTTTTCAAAGACTCACTTGTTTTACGTTTATGCGCTCTCCTGTATATTTAATTTCAAGCCCTTACTACGCTTTGACGCTTTTAATTTTCTGGTTTAAAATTAGTACTGTATGTAATTTTAAACTATATAATTAATTTTCAGGTTATAAGACTTCAGAGGGTGTTGGAAAATGGCATAGGTGTTCATCACAGTGGTATCCTGCCATTGCTGAAGGAAATTGTAGAAATGTTGTTTCAGCAAGGTTTTGTAAGTCTTTATTATATTTGAGCGTAATGTACGATAAGATAAATAAACAAGAATGGATTGAGATTAGAGAAAGACCGAAAAAATGCACGATTTCACGGAGGGTGAATTAATGCGGAGGTGATAGGTATCTGAACGGGAATTGTTTCAGTAAGAAACTTATTGTAAAAATCTTATTGTAATAATGGCTATAAGAAAGGAAAAACGATGGTTATGAACTACAGGAAATATCCAACTTTTGAAGCTTATAAATTACTTTATCTCTATCCCAAAGGGTAAGGTATAAAATTATTATATATTAGTATTATATATAAAAGTAAGGTCGCTAGATCTCCAAGGGGATAGGGTTGGTAATGCACTCATGTAAATTTTTTATTTTGATTTTACTTAATGGAGATGTGTTTTTAGGGGCCGGTGCCACGGAAATTATGTGTGGATAATAACTCAATTATGCGTTTTTTCGCGACATAAATACTGTTTGCGACAGGTCGACTTGACAATCGGGTTATGAGGTGAGTCGTAGAGGGAGCAAACGCTCTACACACGCGCACAGCGCCTGCGCTATCTTAGTTCTAGCGCTGCACGAGTCTGCATCGACTGCGTTTATCAATTTCGATCTCGCTCACGTTGTTGCTTGTAGTTGTGTATTGCAAATTACTTCGGTTGCCTCTTCGTCACTTATTAAAATAACAAACCAATAATCCATTCTCAAACATGAGAACTAGCCAGAAAAGTGTTAGAAAATTATGACATTGAACGGAAAAATAATTGTTATTAATATCCTGCCAATCAGATACTGAGTAGGGCTTCCTTTACACCGGCATATGGAAAAGAACTGTGTGCAGAATAAAATCCGAATCCAAATCATTAGAACCAGATGAACAATTTAAATCACCCAAAAACTGGTGGAAGTGAAAGAAGGTGGCAAGAAAGAAAATAAGCAGTTACGATAGAATAGAATGGAAGAATAAAGCATATTGCCCGGACTCAAAACAAAATTGGGACAAGGGTTGGCTGATGATGAGATGATGACTAGTTCTGGGAGTAAACTCATAGTCAACGCGGGAAGCAAAAACGGATTTTTAGCTTTAATTTTCAAGGCCGGTACTAGTACCGGTGACTATCATGGATAAATTAATGGTGAGAATTTTGAAAAGTGGGTGGAAAAGCATTTGCCTTCTCTTCCAAAATCAGTGTGGTTATAATGGATAACGCACCATAATGTCCAGCTAAATAAACAGTTAGCTAAAATCTGCTATGATGAAATGTTTGGAAAACAATAACATTTCTTGCAATAGAGTATTGAGAAAACCAGATTTATTTAATATTATAGAACACAAACCCATTGATATCAATTATAAAATTACCAATATAATTAAAAGACATGGTTGTGAAACTATTAGACTGCCTCCATATATCGCACCCCTAGATCTAAAGGGAGCTAACTCGAAAATTTCAATTTTGTGCATTTGATTTCAATTGTGATTAACAAAATATTACCCTAACTAAAAGGGTGGTAATAATTTTACTCTAATTTTATTGCGTACCAAAAAAAAAATTATCGATATAGACTACCTGGTATGTGATGTCATATAACTAGTACTCGTAATTGCCATGTCGACCTGTCGCGACGCGCTCTCCAGCGGTCCAATTTTTTTTTCGTAAAATACCTTTTGTTTAATTTTTTTTTTTTCTTTTAAAAGACAACTCCCGCATTAGGAATTACTCCTGTGTCGCGGGGGACTTTACAAACATAGAAACAACGGACACAAAGAACACCCAGACTAAGGTGGAAATCGAACCCACACCTATAAGCATAGCGGTCAATTGTCAAATGAATCAAACTGAATTAAATATTAATGAGGACCACCCTACTTTATGACACTGACATGTAGTCATTATACAATAAAACAAATACAACCTTTTTCAGTTTTAGTTAATCATTTTTTTTTTGATATTTCGAGGCGTGATACTTTATTATAGATTATATGGAGGACGTTGACTGAAGTTTTTTCTCATAAAATAATAATCGTTAAAGGTGAAAATCCTGTTTGCGACTGAGACATTCGCTATGGGGGTGAACATGCCCGCCCGCACAGTCGTGTTCGACGAAACCACAAAGTATGATGGTCTACAACGACGTACACTTGCGCCTGCTGAGTATATTCAAATGGCAGGCAGAGCAGGAAGACGAGGTTAGTTTTTTTTTGTAAAATAGGTGACTGTGATTCTTAAATTATAGGCACAAGTTATTAGTAAAATTAGTAAAAAAATTGAAAAATAAAGTCGACAATTTTTTTTTGTCAATTGATCTGTGACAATAACTGTACTTGGCTGTACTTTAGCATTCTGGGTTCTATGCATAATATTATGTATGTATTTATAAAAAAAAATATTTATGTACTAAGATGAGCTTGTACTATACAGTACAAGCTCTGCTAAGTTTGACTCTAGATAGCGGTGTGTAATGTGTGTATACCCCAGGATATTATTATCCAGCTGCTCTTAACTTTGATTGAACTTATGGAGATATAGTGAAGAATGTACTGCGCATTCCTTTATAAATATTATAATAACTAGCGACCCGCCCCGGCTTGCACGGGTGTAATGTATAGATACTAATGAAGTGAACAATAAATCTTCCTCTATCTATTGATGAAAACCGCATTAAAATCTTTTGCTTAATTTAAAAGATCTAAGCGTACAGACGGCGGGGAGCGACTTTGTTTTATACTATGAAGAGATTATGTTTTGCTTCTAGGTCTGGACGATACAGGAACTGTGATAATCCTGTGTAAAGAAGGCGTGCCCGACTTAGTTACTCTTAAAGGAATGATGCTTGGAATACCACAAAAGCTCTCCTCTCAATTTAGGCTAACTTATGCTATGATATTAAGTTTATTAAGGTAAGTAGTATATAAAAAAACTACTGTTAAGATCGCCATCAAAACCTATAATTATTTACGTTCCCATAATTTCTAAAAAAAATATCATTACGTTATAGAGATCTTCAAAAGGGGTAATACGGTTAGGGTAGAAGGGTATTGAGTTTTGGTGATCTTTTATCATCTGGCGCGCCGTATGCTTGTCTGCAACAGTGGTCGTATAAAGAGCTACTCCTTAGTAGTATCATTAAAATTAAAGAAATTGATAAGTATAGTTGACGGGACTATTGCTTGAAGCAAATTCTAAAAAATATTGTTAGTTCCGTTGCAACAAAGCGTAAATAGATATAATTTCAGTTCAAATATGCACCAATACTCATTAATTGGCTGCTTATTGCTCTTTTGTCTTGTAGTTCTTGTGTTAAAATGCTGCAGTGGTCGTGAATAGTAGAGATGAATAATAATATTTTTAACTATACCAATGAATTCATATTATCTTTACAGAGCAGCCACAGTCTCAGTTGAAGGTATGATGCAGCGCTCCTTCCGTGAGTTCAACCAAATTTGCCAAGCTGATAACTATAGGAAACAACTTCAGTTAGCTGAGAAAGAATATTCTGAGAAATGTAGTACACCGCTAGCTGCTCATCTAGCGCCGTTGGCCATGTTCTATGATACAGCCGCAATGTACATTGATGTGTTGAATGAAATCATGCCAATACTGCTAAACCAGGCTAAAGTCGCTAAGGAGCTGATGTCGGGAAAGATACTTGTTATATCCGCAGGACCGTATATTAATCAACTTGGTGTGCTTTTGAATAATACTGGTAAGTCACTTATATTGTTATTTTTTAAATTACCTTATTAATCTGAATTACGCTTATTAACCTATCAACATTAAACAATTGCCATCATAAGCTTAAGAAAAAACTTAAAATATTTAAGTTCACATTACATATTATTTTGTCACATAAAGAGACAAAAAAAATATTTTAATAAAAAATATCTATCTGTCTTTCACTGTCCACATTAGTGCACTTATAGATGAACTTTCATGTTCATATTGCGTCTTCAGCGTTCCATTCGACTTGCGTCAAACGTATGCAAAATTGATTGACTTAAGCCGTATGCAGCTTATCGTCTTCACCGCTGCGCCTCGGTCAGCCGTCAACAACACGCACACACTCACACGCGCACACATATACTCACACGCGCACACACATACCCACACGCGCACACACGAACACTCGCGCGCGCACACACACCCACACACAAATAGCATATGAACACTTAAATTATGTAACCAAGAAAACAAGAAGGAAGGAGAAAATAAGTTATTTCGACACATCAAAATTACATACGCATGTCATATTTGTAGGAGGAACACTGATTCCCAAGTCACAGACGTAAATCAAGTTTGGGAACCAGGGGACCCAAAAAAGTTTTAAAATCCTGTATGTAATACTTTTTGTGTAAACTTTGTCTTAACTGTGGAAAATAAATTATGATTATTAAAAGTATAATCTGGATAATCTTTTATAAATTCCAACGTTTTAACTTTATTTTCCCACGCACCACAATACCTTTCCACATGCCATTAAAGGACTATTGCGAAAATCAATTCTATTTGTTTGTCTTACGTTACTAATGTTGGGTTTTTAGATATATAAGGTCATTTGCATTATATAAATAAGTCTGTTAATGTGTTTTTTGTTTTAGGTCCTAGACAGACTCCATATAGAGTGCTCGTATTGAACACCGCAGTCATTGATAACGCTGTATACAACTTCGAAGTGGACGAAAATTGGTACAGAATACTAAGCTTTTCGGCCATGCACGACTCAATAGGTAAATATTTCTTACAAATGAACTGTAATTTTACAAAATATTAAACTTCTTACATACGTAATTATTCACCTCGATGATTAGAAGAAGTTTATTGGACGGACATACGAGGCCTCCATCGTAAATGGCTGAACTGCGCCCTGCACACAGCGTGCGCTCTCGCCACAGACGACGTAATGTCAGCCTTAATAATGAATCCATAATATTAGGGATTTCTTTAATTAACTTTACAATGTCTTAGTATTGCATGATTCTTAGAACGATATCGGAGCACTAAATATCTCAAGCAGTCTAGCTTGGTCTTCAACGTTATAAATATGCAGAAATCTTATGCTGATAAATCACTACCAACCGAAGTGTTTCGGCTTCAAACGTGTCAAATTCAGATAACAATAAGAACTAAACAATTTAGTGGATTACTATATTTCAAGAAACATAAATTAAATAAATATTACAGGTACTGAAGAAAGCACACTAGATCATACGATATTGTGTATAGCACCTAAAAACATCGTAGCCATTACTAAAATACATCTAAAAGTTGATGCTAAACTCATTATAGACGATTGGGAACGGAGACAAATACCCAGGTACGGCAGATTTTTTATTTATTTGTTCTGTCTGCTATTTTTTATCTTAACTTTCACAGATCATACAGATCTTAACCGTGAACAGGGCACAAAGGCTAGCAATATCTGAAGATGTAAAATCGTAATAGAATCAAATTATGTATTATCATCAAATGTTGGGTAGTTCTGATCTACTACATAATAATACTGAACCAAATCAAAACAAAGTAACTCCTCCCCCTCACTAATTTAAAAACTTAATATAGGAGCCAACATTAGTTTATTTGCCCAAGTATTTTCTAAAATATGCTTGAAACCCTTGTTTTATAAAAGAATTTATGTTACCTTCATTGCTTTTCCTTTAAATACTTACCACATTTGTAAATGTGGACACGTTGTGAAAACGTTGGGTTAAACACAAAGGAGATTGCCCATCTCCCATACATCATTGGGCTCAAATCATGATGAACCGTTACAAGTTCCAAACTAGTGTCTGTAGCTAGGTAAAAATATGAACTTTAGACTGCCATATTTTCAGTTTGATTGACAGTTGCATTGCATTGGTAGGTTATGTTGTTTGCAAAATATTTTTTATATGCACTATTGAATCCAGATATCATCGGATGACTAATAATAGCACCTGAACTGAACAAATAAGCTAAAGCGTGGGTCCCTACAAAAGTTGAACAGACACCTACAGTTGAGTACATTGTAACAATTTCACTTGTGTAAATCTTTTAGTTAACAGCAAGGTTTATGATATTATTTTTAAGTAGGTACCTTTATTTTTTTATTAATTACACTTATGTAAAATAAAAATCATACACAATTAGAATGAAATCTAAGAAGTGTGCAGGGGATGAAATATTTTCCGGGTGCCTTGCCCAACTCAAGTACCATATACTTGCCACTATATGAGCCCAACAACCTACTGTAAGCCTTCCCACGATACAATTACAATAAAATTATATTATTGCTTGCCTTTCAGGTTTTTCTGCTAATGTATCTCGAGTGAATTCTTTCAATATATTATTTTATTATGGACTCTATCCCGCGTGAAGAATGAGCGTAGGAATTCAGCCAATGTCAAGTGTTTTATAATTATACAAGTTAAAAAAAACGTAAAAAAGGACGTCTATTCCGAATTCTGCCTAGATTTCTTATATTGTCATTTATACTTTGACACTGACTATACTTTTTATCAAGTTCAAGGCGGAATGTATGAACTTGACAAAAATACAAATATTTTTATTTAGCAACTGTAAATTAAAGTTATTCTTTGTGTTTTTGGATTGACATAAAACAAAATTTTTTTCCACTATTTGTTTTTTATGTAACGTGTGGGCCCAGAAGTGGGCTATCTCCTTTGAAGTAAAGATCTCATGGATTTTTTAAACTACTGGTTTTGCTACACAGGTTTAAAGATGCTCCTGTCGGTTCGACTTGCTCGACGACTGTGCAAGAACTATCTCGCATATCGCACGCTGTATGTAGCGGCGCCACCATATTAGAGTACGTTAGCCTCACGCAGTCCCTGTCTATCACTACCGGCGAGATTCTTCACTCCTTGGATAAGATGAATAAGTGCATAGTTAGTATCTATTTATTTGTTTTGCTAGCCTTTCAGTCAGTCTTTCTTATTTTTTCAAGGTCCTCTTTTTTAAGAGAGGGTTCAATGGAGAAACGGTATGCGAGAATACATTCCGAGACGGTATATTCCTATTACTAAATACAGAGCACCGCAAGCAAATAAAGGCTAAAAAATTTAGCACTCAAAAGGCCAGAATATCGATATTTTTTATCGAGTGACCCACTATTTTAAGTAGTCAGTAAGCAATTCTGTATTGACACCTAATCTTAACAAATGCTTCCGCAGTCTTTACTATTGGTTGACGAAGGCCCGCCGCCTTATGGTGATTTCACACCTCAATGTTTTAATTACGCTTTTTGCTATGAGTATTATTATTTATTTACCCTTTATGCACATCTGGTACATAAGCGGACTTAATGCCTAAGGCATTTTCTACCAGTCAACCATTCGGTAATGCAGAGAAAACAGGAACTAGGTGCGTCTTAACTAAAATTAGTCTAATAATAAGCAAAGAAAATATAAACGTGAAGGTTTGTGAGGATGTATGGACGTTTGTTACCCTTTCACGCAAAAACTACTGAACCGATTGCGATGAAAGTTGGTATGTAGATAGCTGGAGACCTGAATTAATACATAGGCTACTCTTTATCCCGATATTCCCACGGGATCGTGACTTACGCGGGTGAAACTGTGGGGTCCAGCTAGTGTAATATATAAACATACACATATTCATATATAAACCCATCACAGACTTACCTGCACACATAATATTCTTGTACTTAAACATGATTAAAGATTACCATTACTTCTCAAGAATGTCTAGTGTGTATCGTCTCCTACAAGACAGCAAAAAAGTTATTAAACATTAATTAACTAAATTATGTAGGTTCTCTGCTGTTTTATGCAAGTCTCGCAAATTTGTATTTTAATTAATCTTCCTTTCCAGAGCGAATTACAAGAACAAAAGAAGTCGACAGATATTGCAAATTTTAAATCAGAGTTCGCAATAGTATATGAACGCAAAATGACAGAAAGAAAACGTGACAAGTACAAACGCTTGCTTTCTTTCGAGAACCTGGCCTTGTACCCTGACTACCAGAGGCGTCTGATGGTGCTCAGGGAACTCAGTTATATTGATGAACATGACAGTGTTATACTGAAGGGTGAGTTGATGCAAGTCTTTTTTGTTATAGGGGGCAAACGAGCACACGGGTCACTTGATGGTTAATGACTACCGCCGCTCATGGGCACCTGCAACTCAAGAGTCACAAGTGCGTTCCCGGCCTTTAAGGTAGGGGAGGTAGGGGAAGGGTGGAAGAGGGAGAGGGGGGAGAATTAGTTCTTGGCGTCGTTGCGGTGACTTTGCTAGTGCTTCACTATAATCTGGCATTTGTGTTGTTTATCTTTATATACAAAATTAATTCACATCTCTTGACGGTCAAAATTCTGAAATTTAATTTCTCCTTACAGTCATAACGCTGATAATATTTTGTTATGTCTACATCGTCGTCACAATATCGTAAGCGGCGGTAGCGTAATGGCTAAGGCGTCGGACTTGCGGTCAAGTGGTTGTGGATTCGAACACCACCCAGTGCACTACCAAAGTGAACCCACTCCTATCACAAGCATTTAGCTTAGCTGGAGGGGTTTACAAGAATACTAGAAATGATCTGACCCACGTTACTAGTATCTGAATAAAAAAAATAAAAAAAACAAGATAACAGTCAATGCGACAAATGTTTATATTAACGATAAATAGGTTATCTTGTATGTAAATAATATAACTTTAATCAACTTTAATGAGGGGCCTGTGTCTGACCTCTGTATCACTATCACTACATATTATAAAACAAAGTCCCCCGCCGCGTCTGTCTTTCTGTCTGTCTGTTCGCGATAAATTGAAAAACTACTGAACGGATTATCATGCGGTTTTCTCACAGAGTGATTCATGAGGAAGGTTTAGGTGTATAATTTGTTAAGATTTTGTGTAAATTGATTGAAATATGCTGATGATTGTTGAATATGTCTCTGCTACCCGTGCTAAGCCGGGGCGGGTTGCTAGTGTATAACTAAAACAAAAGTTGAAAAATAGGGTGTGAAATACTAATATCTATCTCTTATACAGGGCTGATCTAATATTGTGTTACATTTTAAAGGACGTGTGGCATGCGGCATGGGCACGAATGAGTTGATAATATCAGAACTAGTCTTCAGAAATGTCTTTACTGACAAGAGTCCAGCAGAAATAGCAGCATTATTGAGTTGCTTCGTGTTCCAAGCAAGAACGCAAGTAGAGCTCACGCAGTTGACCGATAAACTATCTGAAGGAGTCAAGGCTATCGAAGAGATTGACCGAGAATTGACGCTAATTGAGACTAAATATATGGTATGATTAATATTATCAAGTAGTTAAATAACTGGCCTGGTGATCTAGTCGTTAGTGACCCTGACTGCTGAGCCAGAGGTCATGGGTTCATTCCCACCCAGGACAAATAATTGTGTGATGAGCGCGATCATATATTCTGTGTCTAGGTGTAATTTATCTATAATACGTATATATTTAAAAATATAATGGTATGTTTATCAGCAGCCTGGTTACCATAGTACTCGATCCTGGTGGACATACTATTTATCGCTCGTTATTGGTAAGACGTGACCATCACAGATATAGAGAGATAACGCAATTTGACCTACGTCAAGCACCGAATAGATGTGACAATAGCCGGTGATGGCGTACCATCACCGGCAATAGACCAGAATGGCCGTAGCCATTCTTAATCCGCATTCACAAATCAGAAAATTCTAAATTGTCTATTTGCATTATAATTAATTGCTAAACTCGACAAACGTGTCTTCTATAGCTATCTTTTGAACTATGTTGTGTCTATATTATGCTTAAATCATTGCACAAGCATTATTAAGAGTCTCTTTACCACAAAATCGATGATGGAATCTATTTACAGGACTCGTACGCAGTTTTAATCAAATACGTGTACCATGTATCGTTTCACCGCGACAAGGTGTCTGCTATCCGTCACTAAACAGCACTTGTGACGTCATAATGTTGCTATCTTTTAGTTTAATATAATATTTTCAAACGGATATTAATGCTTGCGTTATCTATCTATACCTGTGGACTGAACACAATTTAGTCTTCATATTCAGTACTGTAGTGTTGTTAGATGGGCTATGTGGCTAAGTGGTAACCGAGTAGGTTAGCACATTGCAAAGTTAAGTAATACTAGCCAGGTCAGTATTAAGTAGGTCTAATGGCAGTCGCTTCACGTAAAATATCGAAGTTCGGCCGTATCGTAGTTAGACTGAAAACCGACCCCAACTTAGTTGGGAAAAGACTCAGAGGATGAGGACAGTGGCGTAACAATAGTGTGGCAGAGCGGGCAAAATGCCACGGGCCCCCGGGAACCAAAGGTCCTGAACACAGGAGGCACTATTTACAAAATGTATTAATGAATTAGCCACGGGCCCCAGATGGTATAGTTACGCCACTGGATGAGGATAAGTCAGTATTGTAGTGGCCTTTACTTACTCAGGCGTTCTACGACCGAGGGTAGGTATATGAACCTTACCCGTACTGAGGTGGAAGAATTATATACATTATAACATAACCTACCCATCATCGCATTGATATTGTAAGCTCACTTTAAGTTTTTACTTCCAGGTGGGACAGTTCGAAGGTCAAGCCGAGAGGTTAAATTTCGGTTTAGTAAAAGTTGTGTATGAGTGGGCGCTAGAGAAGCCGTTTGCTGAGATAATGGACCTCACGGATGTTCAAGAGGGTATTATTGTGAGGTGTATACAACAGTTGCATGAGGTGAGCTATGTATATGTCACATTAAGATTGTGAACATCCTTAGTTTATAAACAATCTCGCGATATTATAAGATGATGAGAAATTAGACGTATTATTTCTTGATAGTTCATAATCTTTCGGATTTTTTCATATACTTGTGCTGTAAGACCATACTTTTTGGCCAATTCTCATAATTCTAGGTCAATGGAAAGTACCCTATAGGTTTTGATTAACCTTTTTTCTTTTTTTTTTACGAAGTGTGAAAATTTGTATCTTTCAAGGGACCGCAGACAAGTATTTAATATTAATTTCAACTTGATTTCTCCTGAAAAAAAAAAGAATCTTGACAGACAGACAGACGTATAACGGAGTGATCCTATAAGGGTTGTTTTTTTCCTTTCGAGGAATGGAATCCTAAAAATGACTTAATAAGTTAGGCAGCCCTGAACTACATATTGATTACAACCATATCTATAATTATGTAAATACCTTACTCGCGAGTTTTATTCTTACACTTACCTGATTTAATTCTAGTTGCTGGTAGACGTAAAAGATGCTGCAGTGGCAATAGGTGACCCCAAACTTCAGGCCAAAATGATGGAAGCTTCGACCGCAATCAAGAGAGACATCGTGTTCGCCGCGAGTCTTTATACTACCCAGAAAGACAATGTTACCACATAATTCCTTAAAAGTGCCTATATTGTACTTAAACAATTTAAAATTTAATAAAATTTCATGTATTTAAACATTAATTTTTACTAATATTATAAAGCTGATAGGTTTGTCTGTTCGCGCTAATTTCATGTTGCAATTTGTACATTCTTTATGCGTCAAGTACTTTAAATTATTGTAAACAGTATACAGCAACAGCAACGAAAGAAATATCCGAAAAATTGAGTTATTGATTGTATATACAAACATTTCTTAGTATTTAATATTCACATCTAATATCAAACAATTCCAGTTTGCGCAGTTCATATACATCATTGTATACACTAGATTAATGTTGTTAAACAAATAAAATGATACTCTTTGAATTTTTAATAAGTAGAAAATAATCGTAAACCCACAGGGATAATTGTATTCAATCAGGGTTAATTATAAACATCCTTCATATAGCGCACACACTTTTTAACGTTTTGAAATGATTCTGTCGTCTATACTATATGTCAACAGACTTCCAAATAATTCGGACTCCGAAAATGCGCTGTAAAAGCGTCCAATAAATTGAATGTCTCCATACACATGGACCTAGATATTAAATCTAAAATGCGTAAAATAGACAAAAAATATGAGGATCTAGCATTCTTAAAATTTGTGACAAGTGGCACACCGAAATTAGGACTTAACATTTCGTACGTGTCAGTTGACAGTCGTTTCGGGGAGTAAACCTGATATCCAGTGAAAATATGAAACTAGAAGCCAACTCAAAATACTTTTAAATAATAGTGTCTTAGAGTGCTAAAATCATCTGGTGCTATTTAACCGAAACTGAAAGCAATTTGAATAATCAATGTTCATAGCAGACTTATTCTCGTCATTGTGACTTATCTTTGTTAATATTTAAATAAAAATGTACTTACGACTGTAAATAATAAATTGTTGTTGCCACATAAAGTGGATATATTAGCTTGGCTTGAACGCCTACACATTCATCTTCAACACTCTTAGTTAAGTAATCCAGTTATCATTAAAACTTGTATAATTAAATTAATGGTTCACTGATAGTTAGTCTGAATGTCAAACAGCTGGGTTTTGATACAGGTCATTTGTAAGAGCCATGCTTTTATAGTAAAATTTAGTTATGGTTAGTAAAAAAATTCAGAATGTTTCATTACAGAAACATATTATAGTTTGACTTCAATAAAAAAGAGGTCCCCAATTTGATTATTTATTTATTGTGTATAATATAACACGTTGAACGAGGATGATCATGATCACATTTCAATTTAAAATAAGAAATCACCTTGATTAAAAATGTAGTAGAAATATTACGTAACTTAAAATTATTATTGTTTTATAAAATTTATTTATTTACTTCATGTATCTTGAAATACTGCTCGTTCAAAAACTTTTGCAAATCAAAATTTATTCGATAGTTCGTGACTTTCGAAAGGACTGTCAAGTATATTGAGTTTAACGATTTCGCAGTTTGCAAGTTTGACCAAGTTGCCAGTAAACCATTACTATTTAATGTTTTCAAACTATTAGTTGCTAATTTTGCCCGCGGCTTCGCTCGCGTAAAATTTATTTATCTATCCTCCGAAAACTACTTTTTTTATGGACGAAATACCCTACATCCTTTTCTGTGCCCCTGACATCGTGTAAGTAAATTTTCACAATAATCGGCCAAGTAGATAGTTTTCGCGTAAACGCGTAACAAACAAACAAACTTTCGCATCACTACGTATTATAAAACAAAGTCCCCCGCCGCATCTGTCTGTCTGTTCGCGATAAACTCAAAAACTACTGAACGGATTTTCATGCGGTTTTTACCAATAGACAGTTTTGGCGTAATCGCGTAACAAACAAACAAACTTTCGCATCACTACGTATTATAAAACAAAGTCCCCCGCCGCGTCTGTTTGTCTGTCTGTTCGCGATAAACTCAAAAACTACTGAACGGATTTTCATGCGATTTTTACCAATAGATACCAAGCGATTCATGAGGAAGGTTTAGGTATATAATTTGTTAAGGTTTTGGTATATAATTTGTTAAGGTTTTATGTAAATTGGTTCAAATATGATGATGATTGTTGAAGATGTCTGCTACCCGTGCGAAGCCGGGGCGGGTTGCTAGTATATAATATAAGATAGGATTGCTTCGACAAAATAGTCGACTTACCATGGAAATTTAGCTTTGTATTTACACTTATAAAACACTTGTATGATCTATGTAGTTTACTTATTTTTTTATTCCCATTTTTATTAACATGAAAAGATTGATTACAATTTTAATATTGTTTTAATAAGTACTTTTGAATATATAACACATAGTTTTACCTTTGCTTGATATATTTAGAATTGAGTATATTTACTTACATGTTATAGCACTTAAAGTATATACATTCAAGACAGCGTTCAATAAGTATATAAATAGTACATCGACTCATTTACGGATCTTTTACTGAAATTATATCGGAATATAAGGGTAAATTTCTTCTACGTCATAGGGAAAGTGGATCTACGCAATTACAATATTTGACACATTAGCAGAATATACTATTAGTTACGAATTTGGAGATTTAATCTAAATAACTGCCCTTGAGCCCAGACCCAGTAAGATACCTAAATTTTCGATCACCACGCATTTTTATTTTTGAATAGATAGTAAAAAAATGCGCTGATTAAGAATTTCGATACCCGCAGTCTGGACAAGCGCAGCGTATTTTTCTTTTTTCCATTTTACGAAAAAAAAACCTTTTTTACGTCATATGTGCCCAAATCTTTTTTGTTTTCCATTAAATTACCTACGAGATCGGTTTTAAACATTTTAAACTATTAACGATGTTTTTTTAATTAATTGCAAAATGCGTCATTTTTTTATTACTAAAACTAGTCGAACCAGCTTAGAAAATTCAATAAACCATTTAAGTTTATAAGCCCGTTGGAGTTTTTAAGAAATATCGATTTTATAACGATATTTTGAGGTATACCTTTTTACGCGATGTATAAAATGTAAAACTTTTTTGTAATTTTTCAAATAACCGCTTTTTAATATCTAATTTAAGTATTTGTGATATTAAATAGCGGTTATTTGAAAAAAACGTAACAAGCAATAATAATTTAGATAGAATAAATATATTGTAATGAATAGTAATGCTAGAATATATTATATGGAATAAATATACATGCTCCGTTATTAATTCTTAAAACGCCACCAATATGTAAATGTATTATTAAAAAAATATATTCAAAAGAAAAAACAGCTTTCGTACTTATTCTGACCCCATACGATGAAAAGCCGTAATGCCAAAACACTTAATATTTGAAATAGTATACCAACGTAGTTTTAGTGTATATAATCTATCGCAGTTGCCAAGAGAATGAATTACAGGAATTTTACTCGGGACTCAACATATAACATAATTTCTGGATTACCATCGAAAAAGCGAAACTGAGAAAACACCCAATTACAGAAGATTATGTTTACGGGCCAAAGCTCCTGCGCCTGAGGACGTCTCCAAGACCCTAGGTTGGAAGAGGAATAGATATAAATGGCGAGCACATGTCACACTTCAAATTGTCGATGGCATCGTTCGACGGTCTTGGTATAAACTTGGACAAAACCAAGGTTATGTTCATGAACAAGTTAGACCGATTGACGTTCGAAGTTGTTCAGAAATATGTGTACCTTATTGGGTAGGTTATCCAGCTCGGTGGAAACAACTCCAGGAAGAAATCACCAGAAGGATCCTGTTAGGACGGGCAGCAATTGGAAAACTACGTCGAGTTTGCCCATCACCCTTGTCCCAATGCCTCAAAACGAAGAACCAGAGCGTCCTACCTGTCATGACATACGGAGCTGAGACGCTGACACTAGCGGTGGGTCCGTCAATGCCCACGTCTCGGTACCGTATGTCATTCGGTCCAGCCCACAAGCATAAAGTCACGCATCGGGCTATGGTGCGAGCTACGCTTGGAGTTTCTTTGAAGGATAAACTTCGTAATGAGGTGAACTGACAACGAACCAAAGTTACCGAAATAGTTGGTAGGATAAGGGTGTAAAGTGGCAATGGGCTGGCCACATCTGCCGAAGGACCGATGGCCATTCGAACAAACGGGTCTCAGAGTGGAGACCGCGAATCGATAAACGAAAGATAGGACGCCCCATATGGACTGACGACCTGAGGAAGGTAGCAAGGATAGATTGGATGCGACCGGGTGCTATGGCGCACGTTAGAGGAGCAGTGGACTGCAATAGGCTGATGGATTGGACATTTATCGAATGTACATGTTTAAGTAGTATTAAGACATATCTTACCTCACCTTAATAGTAGTGCATAATTGAGCTTTTATTAACTTAGAAATATAGGTACCCAAAAATTATTCGTTGTGGCAATTTTAGTTAAATCGTTGGGTTGTAAAAATAATCTAGGAACTGAGACATCGATCCTCTATTCCCCTAGTTCACAATCATACTAATTATGGAATAAGGTGGTGTAATTAGGACGGTAGTTCACAAATCATTGACAAAAAAATTAAATAATATGATTGTGAACTGGGGTATCGAATCGAAGAGGTCGGTAGGGCTAGGGGCGGCAAAATTTAAATAGCCTACAGGCAGCAAATGTATAAATCCGCCACTGCAACATACTAATGTCGAACAACGTCAGCGAGGGAAACAATGTTTGTTTATTTGATGCTTGGGAAATCGCAACTAACGAAACCATTTATAACAAAACATTATGCCTTATTCTATTTGCTTTTATATGCTTTAAACAATAAACCTTATAATCATAAACTCGTATGATAAATTTTGTCCAAAGCTCTTCTCATTATGCATTCGGGATGGAGATATTAATTACAATTGGTGGCAAAAAAGATCAGCAACCTCAGATATATAGCTACCTTACCTTAAGCAATTTTCAAGCAAAAGTAATTTTAATTTAAAATTTCGTAATGGTAGATCCCTTATTAGCTTCGGAATGTGATTATATATTCTTATCGACATCAAGTAACTGTTTTTATTGTGAAGAGCGCTTCTACAGAGTTCCATTTCCATTTTCCATTCGTGGGGTCTCTTTTCATAATATTTATACGGTAAGTTGGTAAGTTTAGCTTATATATATATATATATATATAGTATAATAGATAAGCTAAACTTACGACTTTACTCTCCTTTCAATATCTCCTTTGCATCTTCAGTCCCTTGGTAACAGACAACCCAAATATACAAACCCTGTATCTTTTTCTACGCGCTCTATTTCAATCATAACATTACATTCAGTAATTTCTTCATTGTTCTCCAAAACTTTAACTTTCTTCTTACTTGCGTTCAAATTCATATCTTTATTGGCACTGGTAACAGCTTAACCCGAAGTCTTTCGTAGGTCTGTTTCCCAACTTAATTGAATAAAAATCCTTAAATCCATAGACCAGAGAATCAGCACGTTTAACGAGCAACGATCTGGTCATATTATGTATACCTACCGAATTCATTCAAGTACTTGAGCGACTGGTTTGAGGATTCTTTATACGCTTTTGTTTGTGTAACTGTGAATATTTTTTTCTTATTTGCGTAAAATACAATTAGATAAATCCAGTAGGTACGAAACTTGATCTGTGACCGTATTATCAGTAATGTAATTTCCAAGACTAGTTACTATATTCTTAAAATATAATCGTGATTGCAACACAAAATAAGTAGATTTTATAACAGGAAATATATCCAAAATATCCCATCAATATTTTAAATCGTTCAGTGTGTTTTTTAGTTTGTTCTTTCACTCTATAATTTATTAGCCTATGTTTTGCAAAGGATGCGTTTATGGGGCCAAGAGCGGTATATGCTCCTTTTATCCAAAAAAATGGTTATACCACGGACATTTGGGATAACCATTTTCTTTAAGTGAATAATCCGCAGAATTTTGCTGGCTGACGACAACGAACAGCCATTCAACGCACTATGGCTCTTCCAACTGTGCGTGTCGGCCTTAAGTTTCGAAGTTAATTTGTCGTACCAAAATGCAAAGGGAAAGTTAACGCGAAATGCAAAGTGAGAGATATCTCGCAACAGCACCTTTGAAGTTACCAACAGCGGCGGATCCGACGCACCGGTAAGGACTTGTCTGCGCTTCCACTGACGATACTCTTCCAATGGTGCGTCGTCGGTGCGGACTTTATCACGCGGGTGTAGCCGAAGCCAAAAGCCATTTTGTAACTAACATCAACCACTTACCAAATACAAATATTTACACTCAAATAATTACAATAAAGTAACAAGTTGTAATAACAACAACAATAATAACGCTACAATTGAAGTTAACTGAATATGTTTTGCTCTTAAAAAACTCCTTTCAACGATTAGGAAAGAGCTGATGATCTTCGAACGGCTGAACGGATTTTCTTGAATTATATCTAAGAACTCTCTCGATGAAGTCACCTTTCAAACAAAAAAAAAACGAACTTAAATCGGTCCATTCGTTTGGGAGTTACGATGCCACAGACAGACACACAGCCTAGTCAAACTTATAACACCCCTCTTTTTCTGTCGGGGGTTAATAAAATACATTTGATTTACCTAATTTTTGTTTTTTTGTTTCCAGGTCACACTGTTCTCAAAAAGGAACATCTTGAACCAAAAAACAAAATTACGCAAAAAAAAGAAATTACAAGGTTTTGAACATCAAAACAAGTTAATTAATTAAAACAATTTTTTTTTATTATTTTTTATCTTCTTCAATTTATTTAATCTTTAAAACATTTCTCAGTATAATAGGGTTATCGGCACTATCAGCATCAAAGTATTGCAGCAATAAAGATGTCTGTAGAAGAAATGACGTAAAATGCTGTTAGACTAACAGTAAACATTTTTTAAAACCACTTTATTGAACACAATATTTAAAAATATGTATGATTTTCATAAAAAAATTATGAAATTTAAATTTTCCTGTTAATATTATTGCATATTATAAAATTTACTTTTAAATAATAGAATGAGAAGAAAAAACCTACAACACTATGTTACTATTGTAAAATTTAATGTTATGAAAAATTGATTTTTCGATGCTATAAGACTGTTGTTTTAAAACAGTTTATGACAAGCTACCATTTTTTAAATCAAAATTATGTCTTTCAGATTGCTACGAGTACTAGTATAGTATTGTGTTATCTGTGCTACGAGCGAGTTTTAACAACAATTCTAAGACATTTTGTAACAATAGTACAACAATAATATTTTGTAAAGAAAACATGTCAATGTAAGGTGTTTCTACAAGACCAGTGGAATTAGACAAAAAGGGGCTAATTTTTCACTTAATTACGCACCTATATCAGGAACATGGTCCTGAATTTCATAAATTTTTCTAAAACTCGTCAAGTACCTACCCTAATGGACAAGCTCATTACTTGTTTACTGCTGCTCTCGTTAATTTCTGTAGGTACTTATATTATTTCACAAGCTTTTGCCTGCAGCTTCGCTCGCGTAAAGCTATTTTTCTATCCCTCGCTCGGTACAGTAATTTTAATCGGCATAAAGAAACTCTTTGTCGTTTTCTGTATCGTGTGTGAAAGCGTAACAAAGAAACAAATAAACTCATAATAATATCAGTTGGCATTAATTCCATGTGAGGATAAAAAATGTAGTAACTTTCCTACTTTGTATAAATTACTTTTTAACTCGTTAGGAGTTAATAAGAATTTAAATATTTTATATAAATACAATCAAACAACTTGTATAAGGACAAACTTGTCTCTAAATTTGCGCACATAAGTAGCCAACGCCGAAGTGATAAACTGCATGTAGTATATGGTTTAAAACTGCTCTTTTTCATAAAAGTATTTTCGCAATGGCTCCCAAAGTATAGAACAATAATAAATGATAAAAGAAGAATAAAAAATTCAGATATTCAAAAACGAATTATTCGATTAGGTACTTAGTTGATAAGACTTACTACTCAGTGGAAGATTCTCGTACCTAAATGATTGCTAATTAGATTGTGCGTAATAATTACATCGAATAATAACATTTTACTAATTTAAAACATTTTGTAACCTGTTTCATTGAGTAATTTAATTTTTATATTGACATAATGACATAATTTGGTATATTGCCTAGGATTCTATAACTAAGTTCAAGGTGTCAAAACTATTAAGCACACCAATGACGACACTCCCGAAGGTACCGGCTGTACATTGTTTTTAGGGTTCCGTACCTCAAAAGGTAAAAAAGGAACCCTTATAAGATCACTCTCTTGTCCGTCTGTCTCAGGAACGGATAGACCTAGTAAGTTGAAATTCATACCAGATACTGAGGTCTATAGTCCCTATTAGGTGTATAAAAATCAAGGTCCCGAGTCAACACGATAAAAAGATATGTTTTCAAGAAAATCTAAATTTGCCCAATTTAGATTTTCTCGAAAACTTGTAAGTACCAATATTTACCTTAATTTTCAACTTTTTTTTATTTTTCGGAATTTTCCCTTTACTTGTGCTGTAAGAGCTTGCTTTTAATCAAAATTGATAATTCTAGGTCAACCTGAAGTACCCTATAGGTTTTGGCTCGAAAACCTATAGGGTACTTCCCATTTACCTAGAATCATGAAATTTGGTAAGAAGCAAGGTCTGACAGCACAAGTGATGGAAAAAATCCGAACGTCATTAATTTGTTGTTATATCTCTCGCACTTGTCCGGTTTTTTTAAAGGGAATTTTACACAAATTAAAAAAAAAATATATTGAAATATTAAATTAACTTCAACGGCACTTAGCAAACATAATATACTAAAGGCATAAAGAGAGATCCTATTTAGAGATCCTATTTAAATAAATAAATAAATAAACTGTTTGATTTAGACGATCGAGTTCTTTAATTAGTTGTGCTCTTCACACGCATGCACTTTTAACAGATACTTATTAGGGTTCCGTACCCGAAGGATAACCAACAGGACCCTATTACTACGCCTCCGCTGTCCGTCCGTCCATCTATCTGTCAGCGGGCTATATATCTTGATCCGTAATAGGTAGACAGTTAAAATTTTCACAGAATGTGTATTTTTATTGCAGCTTTAACAACAAATAATAAAAATATAAATAAATAAAAAAGTACCCACTTCTAAATCTTGTACAACGGTGCGGAACCCTTCATGTGCAAGCCCGACTTACACTTAGCCGGTTTTAACTTACTTAATCGTATATGTATATACTAGCAACCGGCCCCGGCTTCGCACGGGTAGCAGAGACATCTTCAACAATCATCATCATATTTCAACCAATTTACACAAAACCTTAACAAATGATATACCTAAACCTTCCTCATGAATCGCTCTATCTATTGGTGAAAACCACATGAAGATCAGTTCAGTTTTCAGTTTCAATTCAATTCAGTTCAGTAGTTTTTGAGTATATCGCGAACAGACAGACAGACGCGGCGGGGGACTTTGTTTTATAATATGTAGTGATAATATTAGACTGTCATTCATCGATTGTCTGATAAGTAATTAGATCTTGTCGCTAGCGTGACAGTCTTTTTGGACCACATTGACTAGACAAAATTAGGTCTGTTTTTAAAGAGGTTTTCACTGCATGTTAAATAAAAAACAAAAACGAAAAAACTTTCTTTTGTTTCTGATATAACAAAATGGGCTGGTGCTGGAGATTAATGTCATCACCATCAATTAACTTTCACCGATTGTCATAAAATAATAGAGTGTAACGCTTGTGACTGTACAATTTTGGAGTTAACAATATTTAGTCGTGATAAATATAAATACCTATGCAGTGATAAATTACAAGGTCTAAGTTGCTCCGACTTGACTTTTGCCTCTCTGATCCCAACAGTTCAGATTAAAACAAAGTACCTAATGTTTGATTGAACTTTTCGCTTTGAAATGTAAGCAACATTAGGTTTGAATTGGATTGAAATTAAAATACCTACATTTTATTTTGAAGGCATCTTATTCTTTTAAAAAAAATATCTGAATTTTATTTGTCTTCCGTTTTACCTGCTATATTACTAACTAGCAACCCGCCCCGGCTTCGCACGGGTAGCAAAGACATCTTCCACAATCATCAACATATTTTAATCAATTTATCTATTTAAAATCTTAACAAATTATACACCTCAACGTTTCTCATGAATCACTTTGTTTAAGTATAAGTGAAAGCCGCATGAAAATTCGTTCAGTAATTTTTCAGTTTATCGCGAACAAACAGACAGACGTGGCGGGGGACTATGTTTTATAATATGTATTTAAGGTCGGGGAAAAAGTCTGTTCGTATTTTGTATGTATATAATTGAAGAACAATCTCTTAGGTTGTACTGTTTGTATCTGGCTGGGTTTAATATCAATTAATAAAGGACGTTAAGAAAATTAAAAAGTAAACACTTTCCCGCCATTTTTCAATTGTTTTTCTGTCCGCCAAAATGAGTGAATCTAACGAAAAAAATCCGAAAAAGACTCAAGCCGCGACAAGAATAATTGTGTCGTCTATGGACCTAATGCAGTGTACGTTACAGTAGCACAAATTCTAATTGAGTGACTTAAGAGGTTATTAAAATGACCAATTCAATTTGTGTCGTTTATGGACCTAATGCAGTGTACGTTATAGTAGCACAAATTCAATCGTTTTCAGTCCGGGAATTTTGATGTCAAATATGCAGCTCGCTCTGGTCGCCCTCATACAAATAAAGTCGATTCCATTTTTGAAAAAGTGGAGCAAGATCGGCATATTAGTAGTTACGACACTTACGACATAAACGAGGGACTGAGGATTGACCACAAAATTAGCGCGCTAATAATACATATGTAGATCCACTAGAGGGCGCTAATCTAAACATTAGTTTTGTGAGCTCCTAATTAATAGTGTGACGGTCACGAGTTCAGTGCTTTTTCCCCATAGCAAAAGTGCACAAACGTGCCTAAAGAAGTTTTTACTTCAATTATGCATGTATAAGTTTTTATGGATTTTTTTACTTGGAAATTCAAACGATCATAACTTTTAAAAGAAAAGTTTTTCCTAAAATTATTGTTGTTACTGCAAGCTAGAGTCATGCCCTTTCAGTGATTTCAGTCTGTATTCCATTGTCAAATACGTTCTGTATAATCTCTATATATTACAAAACAAAGTCCCCCGCCGCGTCTGTCTGTCTGTCTGTCTGTATGTTCGCGATAAACTGAAAAACTACTGAACGGATTTTCATGCGGTTTTCAATAATAGACAGAGTGATTCACGAGGAAGGTTGAGGTGTATAATTTGTACCCGTGCGAAGCCGGGGCGGGTTGCTAGTGCGTATTAAAATTATGCCTATGCTCTATCCATTACATTAAATTACATAATAGGTATTTTTCATTAGTATCAATTATCTGACAGGTGACAGATGCGATCAGAAATATGTATAGCAAAATTATAATTATTTAATTTGTTTTGTTAAATTGTGTAAAATATAAGTATTTATGCAAAGTAATATACTATATAAGTATATGATTATTTATAACATTTATTAATATTTTTCATATAATATATATTATGAATATATAAAATGTCTTTGATTATATGTATATATAATAATATACTCTTAGATATTTATTGATTATATATTCTTATTGTAGTTAGGCCCTGCGAGAATATCAGTGTTGCAGAGCGATCTGCGACGATGGCTAACGCTTTTTTAAATTGTTAAGACATAATGCGCAAAGGTTATTTTGGGAGTATCTTAACACCGCAGTTCAAACAATTTTACAAAAGCCCTCTATAGAGCACACATAGACTAACTGCATTGTAATGATGTTTTTTCTGAAACAATTAAATGCTTATATTTCTACGGATAGAGTGAATTACGTCCACTATTTTTGTTTTGCAGAAAAGGTTTCCACGTTTGTTTTGAAGTTTTTAAATGTTGCTTGCACAACTAAACAGATAAACAAACACAAATTCCAAAAAATCGTTTCGGTTGGTTGTCCTTTAACACTCCTACTATTTTTTTGAAAATATTTTTGGTGTACCTATAGAAACGCATTCTCTACAGATTTATTATTGACGTGATAACGTCTTAAAAATCGATGAACGCTGGCTGCACGCACGAAAAATTGTCACGTTCCGCCTGAACCGACTGTGCAAGCGAGAGTGTTGAACAAGTGATAGAGAGGCACGATCAGCCTAAGCGTCCGTTTATTGACATTGATTTGATTTCAGTTTATTTCTATAACTAATTGTTAGTGATTATATTTAAACAAATTATTTAAATTAAATTTGCAAAAACTGTAAATAATATTTGAAAATTAATAAAATTAATGTAAAAACATTAATTAACCAGAGTTTTAAAAATATTGTGTTTTCTTATCACGTAAAATTGTAATACAGACAGATAGACAAACTGTGACACAGACAGATAGACAAACTGTGACACAGAAAACAGATAGACAGCTTCTGATACAGACAGATAAAATGATACAGACAGATAGACAGACAAAAATAAAAAATTATAGTTTTGGCTTCAGTATCGATTAAAGAGTACAGAATTGACCCTGTTACAGTTTTATTATAAGTATAGATAAGTTGTTGCATGAAGAGGTAATCCCTGATGACGAGTGTCTCAGTTCACTCGTCCCCATCTTTAAAAATAAAGTAGATGTGCAGGAATGCAACAACTATCGAAGCTCATGTCTAATAGTATGAAAGTCTGGGAGAAAGTAATTGAGAGAAGTGTGAGAAATGAGAGTGCGAAAACACAAAACCAATTTGGGTTTGAGCCAGGGCGCGGAACAATAGATGCCATTATTTGCAATACGTCAACTATACGAGAAGTAAAAACAACTTGCATATGGTGTTCGTTGACCTAAAAAAGGCGTATGATAGGGTGCCCCGAGAGGTCTTATGGTACGCTTTGAAAGAAAAAGGAGTGCCTGCTAAGCCTGGATGTGCAAGGTGATAATGGACGCTCTAACATCGGTCATACAGGAGAAGCCACCTTGATGCTATTCGCAGACGACATTGTGTTGGTCAGTGAAGACAGCTACGTGGTTCAGAGCAGATTGAAAAAATGGCAACAAAGACTTGAGAATGATGGCTTGAAATTTAGCAGAACCAAAACTGAATACATGTTCTGCGAATTCGGCGGTCTCTCCAGTCCTGAAACCAATTCGCTGAATGGAACAGCCATACGAGGTATCTAATAAATACAGGGTGGATGACTGGAGAGACTAATAGATAGGGAAATCAGGAGCACTGTACTAGTCAGCTACCCTTTGAACCCCAACCAACATACTTACTCGATGGGAAATCAACAGAATCTGCCCGACATCAAGTTGTCTCATGCATAGAGGGCAATCTAAAATGCAAAATGTCAATCTTTGGAACCTTCATCGATGTCGAAGGTGCCTTTGACAAAACTAACTTCACCAGCATTAGCCAAGATCTGTCAAGACATGGGGTCGACTCCACAATTGGGGTGGATCGACAGTATGCTTAGATACAGAGCCATACAATTTAATATTTCATACAACGAGAGAGATGGTAGCCAGATGGTGTCGGCAAGGCGGAGTTCTCTCTCCTCTCCTGTGGAAAATTGTGTTCAATGAGCTCATCACACAACTCAATGACCAAACCTTCCTCACAGTGGGCCATGCAGACGACCACGACTCAACTGACTGACAATGACCATACTCATAAGCGGCCCCTTTGAAAGTGTGATATGTGACCGAATGAGGTCCGCGTTGAAGGTCATTGAACAGTGGTGTGAAAAACACGGCTTAGCTAAGACAGAGTTGATTATGTTTACAAATAAATGTAGTTTAGGAAAGCTGAGACTACCTAAAATATTTGGCACCCTCCTAGCCCTAACCAAGGAGGTCAAGTATCTAGGAGTGATACTGGGCATCAAAACTCCTATTGAACAGGCACCTGGACGCTAAACTGAACAAGGCCTGCATTATTTTCTACCAATGCAAACGGCTCCTCTGCAAAAGCTGGGGACTATCACCAAATTCACACTATGGCTACACAAAAAGGTCATACGGCCAATCATCACGTATGGTGCAGTGGTGCTATTGCCTGGTGGCAGAGAACAGAACTAAGCACTGTCAGAAACAAACTGCAGCAATTCCAGACTCGCATGTACTGCTGATACCGGTTGCATGCGCAGAACTCCCACAGCTGCCCTTGAAGTGGCTCTAGGTCTAGCACCACTAGACCTGTATATACAACAGTAAGCAGCTGTGGCAGCCATCAGACTTAAAGACCTGGGTCTGTGGTACAACCGAGAGAGTCCCCATTCCAAACTATGGAATCAATTAGTGGAATATCAACCACTAATAGCTACTCCATGCGACAGGATCCCTAAACAACATATCTTCGGAAGGAAGTATAGTTGTATTCGACAACTATTTGAAAATGACCAAAATCAATTTGGCATAAATGAAGTCCGGATCTACACGAACGGTTTTAAGATTGGGTCAGGGACTGGAATCAGAGTTTTCTCAAAAGACTTAAATATTAAAATATCATTGGCGCCAACACAGTTCCATATTTCAATGTGAGCGTGTCGCGATCACCTACGCCGCTACCGTTTGGCCATCCTAAAAGGCCTGGAGGGCAACACCATGAACTCCGGTTTCATTTACGAATACCATCAGACGCTGGAGCGTTTAGCCTCTACCAATGGGGTAATTCTTCAATGGATCGAAGGGCATAGTAATTCACTCGAGAACGACGCCGCCAGCTCATCGGCAAGGAATGGATTAATGTTAACGTCCTGAATGGCTACGAAAAACGGATGGTACGGCTGTGCCATTGTTTTTTTTTTTCTCGATTTCGCGGGGGCACTTCCGTGCTTCAAGGTAATTTTTTATCAGTTAGTCTCTTCTTGATTTTTAAAACTACCTAAACCCACAGTATTCATCGTGATCGAGCAGTGCAAACACACTCACCGTAGTTCTGTTCATTATAATCTATATACTGCAATAATGGGACCATTTGTGTCACTGATAATAGGTGTTTTAAATATATTTTTTCAAGTAGGGAACGCACTCGCTGAGGTAAGGTATTTTTTAACAATTATATTATGGCTGTATTAAGTATGGTTGATATTTACAAAAGTTATTATATATATACAGACAAGATTTTTTAGACTGGTTATTAAGTAAATAGATAAATATATATAGCATAACGAAACTGCATATGCTTCGAGTGCCAAATGCGGCCGGTAGTGCTACTAAAAATTACCCAAAATGACTTCCCAGTGTTATTTTTAACATATTAATAAAAAGCAAAACATATATTTTTTTTAAAACCCACGACGGTTAAAACGTAATCGAAAAAGGGTAAAATAATTTAACGACTTAACACGATTATGTAACGAAAGATAATAAACGTAAAAAGCTTTGTATAATAGAGTTGATCTCTGGCGAAATAGGTCATATAAACAATGGAGTATCAGTTTTCTTAGCGGAAGTGCTTAAGTGCCTATTTGTTTCTCGAAGATATACTTAGATGTGGCAATACTAAATCGTCAGCGCCGTATGTTTACTCTCACTGCCCTGTTTACCATCCTTAATTCACCATCTCCCCATACGTATTTAACTTCATATTTTTATTATTTATGCAGTAATCATGATAGAAACCTTCGTTCCTTAAATAATCTTTTTCTTCTTTGTCCCTCTCACACCACAGAGTTTGTGGGCTCTTTTTTCTTCGTTCAGTCAGTTCTTCTTTGGAATGCGCTTCCCCTCGAAATTAGGATGGCCACCAATCGTTACTCATTCAAATCGAAAGTAAAGGAGTACTTTTTCGAACAGCTAGCAGATTCAACTTGTCCATAGTTATCATCTAAATCGTTACTATGTTTTTATGTATGTATGTATATATATATATATATATATAAGTATGTATATATGTTTACATTATGTTTGTGTACATATTTGTATGTATGTTTATGATATGCATTTTATCCTATATACTTTGTTTAAGTATTTTGTATGATATTTAGTTTGCAAATTTACCTAGTAACCTATAATATTTTTAATGCACCTACTTCCTGTTTTCTCTGCATCACCCGAAGGTTGACGTGAAGAGAATGCCTATGGCATTAAGTCCACCTCTGTACTCTATGTGCATAAAGTTTTAAATAAATAAATAAATAATAAATAACATATTTGACGGCGCACACATTTTTTTAGTGGGTATTTTTGTGGACGAACAATTGACGGTTGACAGATGACATAACACCGAGCGCTGGGGAGGCGGCCATTGTGAATCGACTAATGAGAGAGCGCGCACGCACCCACGTGTTCTGGTGGAATGTTTTAAAATCCGAGCAGATCAGTGTAATCTTTTATAATTAAGAGTTTTGAATATTGATTTGGCGATTGATTAAACGAGTGTCAATTATATTTCATAGTGTTTTAGTGATTAACACATCCTGGTCTCCTCGCCCAACTACCCACATTTGTATTTTGGCTGACAAGTTAAAAAGTGATAATGTGCTGCCCACGGACGTGCCTTCATCAGAAGTAGTATTCCGAGTGCCTAACCTGGAGGGGACCAGCGACGAAACCGCTGGCAAAATCAAACAGGGGCGGTGAGAGTGCAAGTCTTCTGACCAGCATGGTGACGCTTTTATCTCGCCTACTTACAGCGACGCAAAGTGCTTCAACTAGTTTTTCACTACCTCACCTCGTTAAGTTTGACCCAGACGAAGCTGATTCGGATATAGAAGGTTGGTGCAAAATAACCGAAATTATTGTAGATAGTCGAAAATTTACCGGACCCAAGCTGCTTCTTTCACTTACTCATGCATTAAGAGGTCGTGCTGCTAAATGTTTGACCAAACTAAGCAGTTCAGAGATAACGTGGCCTCACATAAAAGAAATGTTACTTGCCAAGTTTGGGCGTCCTATGTTGATGCAAGATTACTTCGATAATATAATAAATATTTCAAATAGAAAGTAGGGAAACCGCTTGTGAAGCAGCTGTGAGGCTTTGGAATCTCATTGAACGCATACCCAAGGTTGAGATGGGTGAAGATGTTATCACGGGATTCGCGATTTCTGTGCTGTCACAAAGAGACACCTTGATACGCAGAGAGCTGAATTCTCACCTTGTTACTACAAGAGCCCAGCTATGCAGGATACTCAGCAGCATTATTCTCAAAAGACGTCATGATGAACATGAAAATGAGACTGATGCCAAGTGGCCGCGTTTAACTGACTCGCGATTCCCTGGAACTTGTCAGTTTTGTGGAAATCGCAGACACAAGATTGAAGAGTGCCGCAAACGTCGAGAGAGCATGAAGTCGAGGCCAACGGAGAATAAGGAGAAGAATGTAACCTGCTACGCGTGCGGCAAGCCTGGACACATCAGTACCAGCTGTCCAGAGAAAAACTCAGGCAATAATCCAGCAGCACGTAAAGAAGTCCAGATCTGCGAGCGACGTGCAACCAAAGATACACTGTCGACATCATCTGGTGAGGTCATTTCTTTTTTATTTGATAGTGGTTCGGCCTGCTCTCTAGTAAAAACTAGTTTTGTTGAAAAGTTACCTGGCACTAAACGTAATGAAGTAGTTTATTTAACCGGCATTCGCGGGGAAGATGTTAAATGTACATCTCAAGTTATTAGCTCCATTACAATACAACAGATTCCTTCATCTATATTGTTCACGTCGTATCTGATAACGCCATATCAGAAGCAATCATAATAGGGAGGGATGTACTCGAACAAGGTATTCATGTTGAAATTGATAGTGACAGACTGATTTTCTCTGTACGTATAAAATCAATATGTGCCAAGAAGGAAATGGGGTTGATTTTAGCAATATCGATACCGACATTGTTGGTAAAAATTCTAAAGAAATATAGTACCTTCTTTATAGATGGTATTCCAACGCCGCTTTTCAACAGGCACCTTGAAGATTGATTTAATAGACCCACACAAGGTAGTGCAGCGTCGCCCATATACTCGCTGAAAAGGACATAGTTAACGAAAAAGTACAGTCTCTTCCACACGCAGGTGTTATTCGCGAAAGTTCCTCACCATTCGCCAGCCCCATTCTTTAGGTTAAGAGAAAGGAGGAGGTTCTGATAGGATGTGTGTGGACTATAGGGAGCTTAATGCAAACACCCGTCCCGAACACTACCCCCTCCCAAGAATTGATGAGCAGCTAGACCGGTTAAGTGGCTCCTATTGCTTTTCTTCGCTAGATATGGCATCCGGCTACCATCAAATCGTGGTCGAGCCTACCTCAATTGAGAGAACCGACTTCGTAACACCGGATGGGCAATACGAATACCTTGCCATGCCATTCCGGTTACGAAATGCAGCTTCTGTGTATCAACGCTGCATTAATAGAGCGCTAAAGTCACTCCGGGACACAGTTGCTTTGGCTTACGTTGACGACGTGCTCTGTTTTTCATCAGAGATTTCAGAGGGACTCCGTCGTTTGGATGCAGTTCTCGGAGCTCTCTCTGAGGCTGGCTTCTCTTTTAACATCCGTAAATGCAAATTTATGAAGAATGAGATCGACTATCTGGGTTATGTTATTCGCTCCTGTAAAGTAAGGTCTAACCCGCGAAAAGTCCAAGCTCTTATTGACGCACCAGCTCCAACCACAGCCACACAAGTCAGACAGTTTCTAGGACTTGCTTCCTATTTTCGAAAATTCATCCCCAATTTTGCTAGACTCGCCGGACCGCTGTATCCACTTACTAAGCTTAAGGGAACCATCACATGGGCCGACAGACACCGCGACCTACACGCGAAAATCGTTAAAATCTTAACCTCCGAACCGGTTCTAACCATCTTCAACCCTAAAATCCCAATAGAATTACATACAGATGCAAGTAGTGATGGCTATGGAGCTATTTTAATCCACAGAATTGGAAATACACCACATGTTGTTGCGTACTTTAGCCACCGCACCGCTGATGCAGAATCCAGGTATCATTCATACGAACTGGAGACGTTAGCGGTAGTGCGCGCTGTTAAAAATTTCCATCATTACCTTTACGGTCAGCACTTCACAGTATTTACAGATTGCAACTCCTTGAAAGCGTCGAAAGCCAAAGTTGACCTTTCTCCGCGCGTCCATTGCTGGTGGGCTTATCTACAAGCTTATGACTTTGATATAGTCTACAAGGAAGGTCACAAGATGGAACACGCCGACTATTTGTTGAGAAACCCAGTTCCTTCTTTTCCTTCCCCGGCCGCATTCGGGCATCTGGAATTGAAATCTGATAAGCAGCCAATTACCTCGCGTAAAATTGTCAACTTTGTCGAGCTTCACGAAAGCTGGCTTCTCGTAGAGCAAAAACGAGATGCCGAGATTCAGGACTTAATTAGTAAACATCTTAACAAAGAATTACCAGAAGCCATCGCTCACACTTATGACGTGCGTAACGGTATACTCTAGAAAAGTCGAACGTAACAAAATAAGCACTTGGTTACCTATCGTGCCGCGATCTCTTATTTGGACCTTAATAAACCATGTGCATACTGAAATTAAACATCTAGGATGTGATAAAACACTTAATAAACTTTATGAGCAATACTGGTTTCCGCAAATGGCAAAATACGTACGTAATAAAAACGAGATGCCGAGATTCAGGACTTAATTAGTAAACATCTTAACAAAGAATTACCAGAAGCCATCGCTCACACTTATGACGTGCGTAACGGTATACTCTAGAAAAGTCGAACGTAACAAAATAAGCACTTGGTTACCTATCGTGCCGCGATCTCTTATTTGGACCTTAATAAACCATGTGCATACTGAAATTAAACATCTAGGATGTGATAAAACACTTAATAAACTTTATGAGCAATACTGGTTTCCGCAAATGGCAAAATACGTTAAGAGATTTGTTGACTCCTGTATAGTAAGCAAGGCCTCGAAAGGTCCTTCAGGAGCTCAGCAGGTACGACTACACTCCATTCCTAAGGCATCAGTACCATGGCATACCGTACATGTCGACCTTACGGGTAAGCTCAGTGGCAAAAGCGACCGAAAAGAATATGTGCCAGTACTAATTGATAGTTTTACAAAATACGTCCTCTTAGAGTATACCCAACCGCTCGAGGCTACATGTGCAGTAAGAGCCCTAAAAAGAGCAGTGTCATTGTTTGGAGCGCCCAAAAGAATTATAGCTGATCAAGGTAGATGTTACATTAGCTCTAACTTTAAAGAATTCTGTACCGACCATAACATTGAACTACACTTGATAGCGACAGGTTCATCAAGGGCTAATGGGCAAGTAGAACGTATTATGCGTACCTTAAAAAGTCTTCTCACCATCATAGAGAACGATACAAACAAAATATGGCGCGAAGAGCTTGATTATGTTCAGCTAGCACTAAATAGTACTAGATCACGAGTTACGGGTTACAGTCCAATAGAGTTGATGCTTGGAATTCACCCCATCGCC
This sequence comes from Euplagia quadripunctaria, assembly GCA_963859945.1. Taxonomy (NCBI): domain Eukaryota; kingdom Metazoa; phylum Arthropoda; class Insecta; order Lepidoptera; family Erebidae; genus Euplagia; species Euplagia quadripunctaria. The sequence goes on from OY982577.1 coordinate 11,484,018, forward strand.
TCGACCTCGAGACAATACGAAACGAGGCGTCCACTAGCATCCAGAAAGCAGCTATATCTGAAACTGAACGGTTCAATCGCGGTCGAGCGCAAGTAAAGCCTTTTTCGCAAGGTGATTACGTGTTCATTAAATGTTGTGAACGAAACCAAACCAAGTTATCAGAAAATTTCGCGGTCCCTTTGTTATCGCCCAAGTCCTTAGCAACGATCGGTATGAACTCAAACCTATTACGGGTGGCAACCGTATCTACAAATACTCACACGAAAACTTGCGCTTAGTGCCAAGGGGTTTTGAAGGATTAGTTGAAGTCGCTAACAATATGTCTAATGACGAGGTGGCCGAGACGGCAATCGATGGGGAACAAACTGACCATGTAATCCATGTTGATGGCGACAGTGATACCATCTCGGTATCGAGTGAGAGCACCTTAACCGCTGGCTCCGATACTCTTTCAGTAACAGACACTGAACAACATTTAGGAGAATCTGAAGTTGAGAGTCACGTAAATGAAAGTAAGTTTTATTTTGTCAGTTCATCCTTTATTTGTAGAATTAAAATCAGTAACGAGAATAAGGAGCCAAAGTGAAGATTGACTGAAAAGGTCCCATATGCCTGAGTCACGTCTTAGTACTTATAATACTGTTTATAATGGCTGGTTGAAAAGGCCCCGAACGCCTGAATCGGTCCAGGGCCCGAGTGTGGCTGGTCGGCAAGGGCCTAGTGCGCCCGGTCCACGCCCCTAGGTAGTTTTAGGCTGGTCGGCAAGGGCCTAGTATGCCCGGTCCACGCCCCTGAGTAGTTGTAGGCTGGTCGCAAGGGCCTAGTATGCCTGGTCCACGCCCCTGAGTAGATGTAGGCTGGTCGCAAGGGCCTTACGCGCCCGGTCCACGCCATGGGGAATTGATTGGAGGTCGAAAGGGTCACATGCACCCGGTCCTAACAGTGCGTGTAGTGAAGGCTGGTCGAAGGGGCCTGATGCGCCCGGTACATACCACAGAGAAGTGTTTTGTTGGCCCAAAGGTATTGTGCCCTTTGTCAATTGGTGAAGTTAACATCGGAAAAGCATCAAAAACAAGCTTCGTGTCAGTATGGACGAGCGGACGCTAACACGTTGTTGTAACTTTTCAGGTGATTCTGCACGAGACTACTAATCGCACGAGGACGTGCGACAGTCAGGGTTGGCCGTGACGGCGCACACATTTTTTTTGTGGGTATTTTTGTAGACGAACAATTGACTGTTGACAGATGACATAACACCGAGCGCTCGAGAGGCGGCCATTGTGAATCGAGTAATGAGAGAGCGCGCACGCACCTACGTGTTCTGGTGGAATATTTTAAAATCCGAGCAGATCAGTGTAATCTTTTAAAATTAAGAGTGTTGAATATTGATTTGGCGATTGATTAAACGAGTGTCGATTATATTTCATAGTATTTTAGTGATTAACACATCCTGGTCCCCTCGCCCAACTACCCACATTTGTATTATGGCTGACAAGTCAAAAAGTGATAATGTGCTGCCCACGGACGTGCCTTCATATTCAACTACCTATGAACTTAATAAATAACCAAAGAATATCCGCCGGGGCTGCTATTAAATGAATTTGCAGTTTTATAGTAACGTGAATATAATTATTGAAGATGTTTACGACGACATAATGTTACACAGGATATCTTCATTTTAGTTGATTGTTTGAAATAGAGATGGCAGCCCCCGACGGATATTCTTTGGTTGTTTATTAAGTTCATAGGTAGTTGAATATGTTATTTATTATTGCCACATCCCAGTATATCTTCGAGAAACAAATAGGCACTTAAGGAAGTGCTATGAAAACTGATACCCAATTGTTTATATGAACGACTTCGCGAGAGATCAACTCTATTATAATAAGCTTTTTACGTTTATTATCTTTCGTTACATAATCTGGTTAAGTCGGGGGTTAATAAATTATTTTACCCTTTTTCGATTACGTTTTAAACGTCATGGGCTTTAAAAAAAAAAAAATTTTGCTTTTTATTTCAGACTTTTTAGAGAGCATGTACGTATTATGCACATGTCTATATAGTTTATTTTACAGTGATAATATATTATGTATACATATTTACAACATAAATGGCAACATTAGTTTGCACAAACAAATGTTTACTGCAGCGCCCCTTAGTGAGTTACTACCGTAACATCTATTTAAGAACCAGCACCAATCAACCAGGAACCCTTTACTGAAAACCGCGTCAAAATCGGACTATAAGTTTTGCAGATAAATGGCAACATTGGTTTGCACAAATAAATGTTTACTGCAGCGCCCTCTAGTGAGTTACCACCGTAACACCCATCTAAGAACCAGCACCAATCAACCACGAACCCATTACTGAAACCGCAGCAAAATCGAACTATTAGTGTTGGAGATAAATGGCAACATTGATTTGCACAAACACACAAACATGTCTCACCCTAAACGCATATACCCTCTCCGTGCCGTCGTGGGTAAAAAAAAGAACATGGCGTATAAGATATCGTCATGCATTACAGTTTTTACTAACAACGGCTTATGTAATATTTAACTAACGATATTGTCGAATATTTATCGCTTTATTTTACAAACGGCCGATTATACGTTGCTCCTTACCATGTACCTAACGATTAACATTGTTTATTCTCGCACCAATATAAATTTTAGGGAGCCATTCCTTTTTATATTCCTTTTTTCAGTTTGCCACATGATCCAAATATAAAAGCAATATGAATGGTTTAGAACCGATTGCCTAAACATATGCACAACGACGCCCGACGCTATCATTCGCCAATCCTGCAATAGGGTCACGAATTAAATAGTGTAATGGAAGGTCTTCGGGTTTATTATGCTTTTATTAAAGTAGACTTAGTTAAATTAACTTTTTAAATAAAGAAACTTAAAATTCACAGAAAAAAAAAACAAATTACTCTTATTGACGTAATGTGAGAAAACGGAAAACTCTCAACTTATTATATTGAATACCAAAACTTTATCAAATGGCTGATTTCTTCTGTAATGTAATGTAACATAAGGATGATTCTTTGGAACACAGTTTAAGCGTCTTTTTCACTGAAGAACATATCAAAATATTCTCCGAATTAAAAATGGATTTCAGGTTTTATAGGCAATTATAGTGTCTATGAAGGCCTTAGTAGCTAATTGTCATTAATGACAGTAATTAATAATTAAGTTTACAAATAACAGTCAAAACTAATTAGTCTGGTATGTCCCCAACCCGATTTTTGTAAAATTATTTAATGTTTAGCGATTTATAGCAGCACAAGTAAGTTGCATGCAATAAATGTACACTTTCGTAATAACACTACTTTAAAAAATGTCCCCTACTAAAATAATAATTCACCTGGCGCAATTTCGTCCACCGATTCTTTAAGGTACACACAAGTATTCCATCGTATAACATGGACTCGTGATAAACTGCGTTAGTCAGTGTCGTCCTGTTGTAAAGAGTGCCCTGTGCATGGTTTGATTTAGTGAAAAAATTCGATCAAAGGTGTGATCTGGCGGTTTATCACGTAAGTTGCATAATTAATCTGACTTTATTTATAAATTGCAACCCATATTGTTTAAAATTTTAGCATTCTGCATTTCTTCTATACATAAATTTCACGTGCAGTAGGAGAAATTTTCTTGAAAACGACACTTTCACTGGCAGATAGATAGTGTTATAAGGAGTAACTTAGGCTACTCTCATTTTCACTTTCATATGAAGATGCGTATGTGTGTGGGTGTGCGCGGGAATTGCTAGTTAACACTAAATGGGCGTAAATTCAAAGATTCAACCATACAATCTTTTTTGAGGCAAAGAAAATTTTACAGTTGATTATTTATCTATAACATAATTTAAAACGTTCTGACAAACACTGAATTACTTTGTAATTTACATTTGCGTTGTTCCAGGCCACTCCAGCGTCTCAAGTATGCATCATTGGTGGTGGTTATTCAGGACTAGCCTCCGCCCGACACATGAAGGATTATGGTCTTAACTTCAAAGTTTTCGAAGGCACTAGCTACATTGGCGGTACTTGGAGGTTTGATTCTAGAACAGAAACTGATGAATTTGGGATGCCTTTATTTACAAACCAGTATAAGGACTTAAGGTAAATTAAATTTAAGGTGAGTTTATGACTATTTCACATCTAATACAAAGGACTGTCGCGACTTCCACATACAGCAAACTACATCATCTTGTGAAGACAACCTGAACTACGTAGTAACTACTGATCCTGCATCGCGCAATGAAATTTCTCGCTCCAATGTGTATGTATAGAACTTCCCAAGATCAATCGTTGGGCCGCCGGGCATGGTCACCCAGCCTGGTCGGAGGATGCTCCCTTTGTGTAGGAGGGACACGACAACCGTTCCTCCACAGAGATAATCCCGACGTCATCGGAAGCAGCCTTCATTGAGCAGATTAGCTGTGAGCATAGCCTACGGTCAGCCAGCCACTACGCAGCAACTGCCTCAACTCACTGGGGACTTTACCTCAGCAAAGTAGCACAGCTCCGAAGCACCGCTCGTAGCCCCAACTCACTGAGACCAAAAAGGATTTCCACTATAGCTAGCCTCGGGCTCAAGTAACAGATTCCGCAATGAACTAGTTAAACTCTTTCAACTGCCCCGTCCTCTCTTATAGTATTTATATATTAATACACATTGATATTCGTTTCACTTCATTTGCCTTTTTGAAGTTCCGCACATCGCGATTACGAACATTCTCAATTAAATATTTTGTCATAGCATACTTTCTAACTCACGTGAGTAAGTCGTACTTTTAAACTTTATGAATATAGTACATACATATTTTAAACTTCGAAGTTCAGTATGACAGGTTATAGATTTAAGTAAACTTTAAATTAAATGTAACCAAGAGTTTGGGTATAAGCTTTATTTGTTAAAGTTGTTACTTTGTAATTTAATCATAATCTTGGTTCAAGTAGATTACATTAACATGTTTTTATTAGCTTCACTTACACACAGTACACACACAGTAACTAACTAACAATGTAAACAGATCTTAGAAGTAATTATTAACCTATTTCTAATTGTCGTATCGAAATGTAACTTTCTATGTAAGTATATGAAGTACGGATGACAATAAATAAATTAGCGTCTTAGTGCTGATATTGTGACTAGTTTGGAGTCATGCAATTCGTTTTGACGAGTCCAACAGATTGGGCTTAGTAATGATGGTCTGATGATGGAGTCAGGAGGTGGATAGCGGAACTCTTTTTTAATTTTTAATTCGGTTCTAATAAACGTTTTTTTTTAATTTCAAACCGGTGATAGACTTGGAAGCAAATGGTTACGAGTTTAAACTCCAATTGCGTATTTATTCGATAAAAATCGATTACTATCACAGCTTGGGTGGAGGACTAACATATATAACTACCTACTCGTAATGATGCCTCCGAGGTTCAGGTCTATCATAAAAAATTATATTAATTATTCATCATTAAATTTCATAATTTAAAAACTAGAAGGGGTTTGGGCTTATCGTTATGTTAAGCAGCGCTACCAACAATCCAGTAATTGTAACTTAATAAATAGTAGTAGTATAAGTAAAGTAAAAGTAGTAAGTATAATAAAATAGTAGGTAATCAAATTCAAGTGGGTCATCAAAACAAATAGCGTTAATAATTATTTGCCATACTTAAAGACCGCCCATTTTAAAATATGCAAATAATTTCAGAACAAACGCACCCAGTCAGGCGATGGAATTAATCGGATACCCTTTCCCAGAGGGTTCAGTGTCTTATACCACTGGTACCTGCTTCTATAAGTATTTGCAATCCTTTGCTAGAGATTTCGACTTAGTAAAGAAAATTCAGGTAAGAAAGAATTTTTAAATACGAACTTAAGATACGGATGTATTTGTAATTTTGTAAAACCGCTTCTATTAATTTCCAAATAAATATTAATTTGTACAAAAACAATCAAAACATACAATCAATTTTTCAAAGAGGCTCTCAACCCGCTTGATAGGAAGCGGTTACCTGTGCCAGTCTCTGGTGTTGCCAACCTCATCCCATGGAGGGAAGTAGCTCCGATGTGTCGATTAATCATTGTTTATTTCTTCCGGGAACGTTAAATGTGAAAAGTTATGATATATTATCATAAATTTCAGTTACGCAGTCACGTTAAATGGGTGGAATGGACAGGGTCAAGTTGGAACCTTACATATATGAAGACTGATACCAAAGAGAACGTGACGGAGAAATGTGACTTTGTAGTTGTTGCGACCGGCGAGTACAACAACCCTTTTATACCCCATTTCAAAGGACAAGAATTGTACAAAGGTATGAGTAATTGAATGTGATGTTTGTTTCAAATAATACACTTTGAGTCACATAACAGCGCCATGCACAATTATTTATAATTGTTACCTAATATTATTTAATAAAACAGTTACATGTTAAAATCTAAACTATGACATTAAATATACGAAGTAGTAAACACATAACCCATACCAGTGTTTGCAAATTAGGGTTTAGTCCGTGAGGTGAGGTCACAGGTCCGTGGGTTAATGCAATAATTTTTAAATTTTAAATAAAAAAATACGTTAAAATTCTACTTTCTTCTTCATACAAATTAATTTGTTTTTTGTTAATTTGCGGGTACTTCGTCGATTCACACCACAAGCTGTTCGGACTTCGTCGACACTTTTTAATTGACAACATGTCAGTAAAGGTATTAAAAGGGTTGCTTTTACCTGAGAACTATAGTATGCGCGTTATCATCTGAGTCGTCAGGTCATAAAAGTCAAAAGAGATAGGAATGTGCAGTGGTGCGAAACGACGAAGTACAACATAGACATTCGTCGATTCACACCACTGGTCCGACACGACGCATTCAAAAAGGGGCCTTGTGCAATTCACATCGTGGTCCGAACAGCTTGTGGTGTGAATCGACGAAGTACCCTACTTTTTTAACAAGTTATATTCATCGAATCTCACATTGATACTCTTTTCTTCTTTAGCACTTTTTTTATATTTGCTTTAATAATTTTTTTAACACTTTTTTTAAATTAGGTATCGTTTTCGCAAAAGTGGCCATACTGCCTATCTTACAACTAATACACTTACTACAACAAAAGGTTTTATTAAAATAAATTTTGTTATGATTGCCTTGGTGGCTCAGTATTTCTGTATAGGGAATGCCCCGCAGAGGTCTTAGATTTCATCCCCGGGTCAGGTAAATCAGTGATATTGGGTTTTTATTCTAAGAAACACAAGCCTACAGTATAAAACCACTCAATTTAATAACTAATAAATATTAAGAGTCCAAAGTATAGATTTTAACCTGTGATGTAAAGAAATATTATTAGTTACATTAGATTTTACCTGCAGATAGTCAAGTCTGTTTTAACAATTTCGACTGTATGTATATTTTCAATAGTAAGATATCATAGGGGAACGCAGAGCGCCGACATCTGTTGACCGTGAGTGTCACGCACTGTCATGTGAGTTCGAGACTTACGGAAAGGAAGTCACGCCTAAGTATTATATATCAAGTATTCGGATAATGACTTTGCGCTCTCAAGAAAGTGTTGAGAAACGCTAAGCGAGTTTAATTGTCTGAGAGTAGCACGCACCATGACGCGAGTCTAAAACCCAATGTGCAATGGCACATGGGCAATATGACCGACCGGTCTCCCTCATTGATGTGCTTTTCTATGGTGATTGTGGAAACAGCAGGAGTTTTTTTTTCATTATTTGGTGATCCCAGATAATCTGATAATAAATAAATAAAAAAACCTTTTATTTCCTACTAATTAATTACCTACTTTACATTGTTTTTTGAGTTACTTATGACTAATTCATTATTCGCTTTACTAGTTTTTTTACGTTTCTGCTTTACTTATTAACTATAAACTTTTTTAAAAAACATACTAATATAGCCTAACATAATTTAGTTTGATATAGCAATATCTGTAGGAATCCCTTATTGGGTGAAGGCCTCCTCCAAAAAAGATAATCTGATAAACATACCTATATGTTTCTAAATACATACATGTTATAGATAAATTACACCCAGACACAGAACAAATTTATGATCATGCTCATCACACAATTATTTGTCCTGGGTGAGAATCGAACCCAAGACTTCAGATAGAATTTCACAATTAGTAGTACCAGTAGCGTATCCCAATAAGGCAACACAAAGTTTAAAAAAAAGAGAAAGTTATGAGAGTTTCGGCGCTCCCAGGAGTTTATCTCACTTTATTAAAAAAATCCGGACAAGTGCGAGTCTGACTCGCGCACCGAGAGTTCCGTAAGCAAACAAACTTGTATGTAGATAGTACGTCCATCTCGGGAATCAATTCTCGAAGATTTTAAACTGTCTTTTCTTAACTTACCTTTGCGGTCGCCATGTACGACAAAGTCAACTTTCCAACCGCAAAATACAAGTTTGTAATCACAAAAACTGTAAGGCTTAAGTGGCCATATCTTTTGATTGCGTTGACTCAGAAGCTTGATATTTTTTTTACAGCTTCAAGGGACCGCAGACTTATGTCCACGAGTTCTTGAGAGAAAGGGTCTTGACAGTCAGACAGACGGACAACGAAGTTATAAGGGATTCCTTTTTTCCTTTTGGGGAGCGGAACCCTAAACCACAGATAACATAATACTACCTAAACAGACTAAGTAACTGATTGCAACACACACTATCAGTTGGCATTTAACTTTGTCACATATTTTTTGTTGGTATCAGAGAACAGTGACGTAGACAACGGAATGATAAAAACTTAATAAAAAATCGTTCTTAGATTGATTTTTATTTATTGCCTAAAATTAACCTCAGAAATTATAGTCATCGTTATCAACAACAATCTATACGGTATTTATTCTGAACACTAAAATTACCATTAATTTTCATCAATATTTTTTAATAATACCTACCATATAGTATATTTTTTTTAAACCCAAGGCATTACTTTTTCTATTACAGATGTTGTTGTTGACAACTACAATATCTGTAATTGAAGAATATAATAACTATCAGAAGTGCATAAATTACACATTTACCTACACGTATTTTGAAGGACGGCCTGGTTGACAATCGTCGGGTAGACCAGGTCTCACACTATACTCATTCAATTTGTGATTAATTTCTTGCCAATAGTAAGTATTTGCAATCAACAAGTAAGCAATCAGGATTTTCGGTCAGATCTTTGCTCTTGAGTAGGTGTTTTTAGGGTTCCGCTCCTCTCAAGGAAAAAAGGAACCCTTACAAGATCACTTTATTGTTCGTCTGTCTGTCTGTCTGTCTGTCAAGACCATTTTCCTCAGGAACCCGAGAAGGCATCAAGTTGAAATTAACATTAAATAATGTCAGTAGTCCCTTGAAGCTGTCAAAAAATCAAGCTTCTAAGTAAACGCAATCAAAAGACATGGCCATTAAGCGTTAGATTTGAATATATTTGAACATTTTCATTTATAGGGTACATCCCATTGACCTAGAATCAATGAAATTTGGTAAGAAACAAGGTCTGCTAGCACAATTTAAGGAAAAAATCAGAAAGTCGTTAATTTGTTGTTATATCACATAAAAAATAGTTTTTGTGATTACAAACTTATATTCTGCGTTTGGATTGTTGACTTTATCGTACATCGCAACCGCAAAGTTAAGTTTGTCTTTCGAAAAAGACGGACAAAAGTCTTCGATAATTAATTCCCGAGATGGACTTATACAAGTTTGTTTCATTACGGAACCCTCGGCTTTTTTATCACTTGACACATCACACACTGCCGTCTGATTTATATTACCTCTATGGTAAACTTGAGCGACGCGCAATAATTCATTATGTCCTCAATCATTGCCCAACTTTGAAAAAGCCGGAAAATATATATTTGGGTAAAAATAATTTTTAAATTTTGTACTGAACACGTAAAAAATACGTTAAAATTCTACTTTCTTCTTCATACAAATTAATTTGTTTTTTGTTAATTTGCGGGTACTTCGTCGATTCACACCACAAACTGTTCAGACCACGGTGTGAATCGCACAAGGCCCCTTTTTGAATGCGTCGTGTCGGACCAGTGGTGTGAATCGACGAATGTCTATTTTGTACTTCGTCGTTTTGCACCACTGCACATTCCTATCTCTTTTGACTTTTATGACCTGACGACTCAGATGATATCGCGCATACTATAGTTCTCAGGTAAAAGCAACCCTTTTAATACCTTTACTGACATGTTGTCAATTAAAAAGTATCAGTAAAGGTATATATACTTTATAGGATACTTTTTCACACCGTGATTCACACGTGAGGATTCACACCGTGGTCTGAACAGCTTGTGGTGTGAATCGACGAAGTACCCAAAAAGTATGTTGGAATAGGATTTCCTTGGAGTTTCTAGCCTATTCTTCTCCATAGGATCTATGTATTGGAACAGGTAACTAGCTACACGACCGACTTATACTGACTGACTCCTACTCCTGACAATTCAAATATACCTACAATTAGTTTAATTGAAATAAACAATTTTGATTTTAAAATATAAATAGGTACTTCCGGACCAACTTTTGTTAATAGTTTATTATTTTTTACAGGAAAAGTGATGCATAGCCATGCTTACAAAGATGTCGAAGATTACCGAGGTCAAAACGTGTTATTGATAGGTGCCGGACCAACAGGAATTGACTTAGGCATACAACTCGCTAATGTTACATCGAAATTGGTGCACAGTCATCACATGCTAAAATCATTTCATACCTACAACCCAATAAATTTCCCTAAGACCTATATAAATAAACCTGATTTGAAACACTTCACTCCACATGGTGCTGTATTTATGGACGACACTGCAGAAGATTTCGATATTGTCATATTTTGTACAGGTATTCATTCATTTATTTCTAGTTTTTTTTAGTCTGTATCTGAATATCTTATCTTACTAATATTATAAAGGCGAAAGTTTGTGAGGATGGAAATTTGTTATTCTTTCACGCAAAAGCAAAAATGGCTGAACGGATCGGGATGAAATTGGGCACAGAGATGATTATAGTCTGGAATAGGACATATTCTACTTTTTATCCGGGAAAATGTACCTAAATTTCCACGAGAACGAATTCAATGGCCTGTTGCCCATAAAAATACTACTATTCTACAATAAAGAGCCTTGCACCAAGCAGTTTCCATAAAAAGTCTCCCTGTCACTTTCACTATATTACTTTATATCATTTATGAGCTGCTGAAATTCATTTTCACTTATTGTGTCGACAGCTTTTGGTTTCAGTTCTGTTTCAGATTCTGTTCTATCTGGTTCAGAGTTTGAACTTGTGCCGAATACATACAAATATTTAAAGTTAAATTATACTGTCATATGTACCACATGTGACAGTATAATTTAACACTACCACGTCTTTTTCAAACGCAGCCATGGCATCTTCAGGGTTTATAAAACGAATTCCTTTAAGTTGATCTTTTATTTTTGAAAATAAATAAAAGTCACAAGATGTCGGGACTGTAAGGAGGGTGACTCACTAGCTCCACACATTCGATAGACAAATATTCGATAGTCTGGGAGCTGGAGCGTTGTCGTGCAGGAGGAGGATCCTGCTCCTTGGGGCTGCTGTCTAAAATTTTCCATGACAACTGGTAGACAATGACTGACATACCAATCTGCAGTAACAGTCCTTTTATCTTCTAAAACGATTGTTGCGAAATGACCCGTGCGTCCAAAGTATAAAGGCAATCATCTTTTTCCCTTAATTTCTGCCCTTCTTTACTTTTGTCGGAAAATCTTCGAATGCAAACATCCATTGCGCAGATTGTCTTTTGGTTTCGGGTTCCTAACAATATATCCAGCTTTCATCACCTGTGACTATGTCATATACAGTGTTCGAATCACCTCCGTCATACTTTTCAAGCATTGAGCTTCACCAATCCAAACGACGGCGTTTTTTATCTGCCGTCAAATTATGAGGTATCCATCTAGTACAAAGCTTTCTGAGGCCTAAATGTTCATGTAAGATTTTTGTACTTGACTTATACCAATGCCTAAAGCTGCCCGAATCTGTTGATATATCACCCTTCTATCAGCTTTTATCATTAGCCGCACAGCAATCAAGTATCTTCAGTAGTCGCCGTAGAAAGACGTCCTTCTCGAGAATCATCAGTGAGTTTGCTTCAACCACGTTTAATTAATCTCATTGAACCAGTAAACAGTGGCACGAGATTGGGCTTCGTAATGAATTGTCGATTGAAGTCTATCGTAACATTGTTGTTGAGTAAGACCGCAACGAAAGTCGTAGTAAATCATTGAGCAAAAATGTTTTCTAGTCAAATCCATTTCGATGCACGACAGACACTTCTTAAATATCCGCCAATTTGTAAAAACAATGATTGATGACATACGAAATCATTAAAAATCTTTCGATTCCCAAAGAGTTCCTAATTCGAAACTTAAATAAATTTTTAATCGGCTGCTTTTTTTACTGGCCTATTCTAAAAACTTTCAGTGTAACCCACGTATTACCACGATTTATATTATCTATGTGTAGATGTTAACACAGACTGCATATACTACTACTGTACTACGAGGGCTACACTGAAAATTTCGGGAATCAAGGAAGTGACACAACATTACTATTTAAAAATGTATTTATTGCTTTTCGAAGTATTCTCCGCGAAATTTGACACATTTTCCATACGATGGAACCAATCATTGAAGCAACCATTTCATTCGGAAGTTGGGGTCTCCAAAATGGCCGTTTTGTAGGCGTCCACAGCTTCTTCAGGTGATGAAAATCTCTGACCACGCAATTTATTCTTTATTTTAGGGAAAGTATAGAAATCATTAGGGCTTAGGTCGGGACTACGGCGGATGGTCTAATAATTCTATGTTTTCTTGCTCTAAAAACTCTTTTGTTCTGTGCGCGGTGTGAGAACTCGCAGTGTCGTGATGGAGGATGATGCGACGGTTGCAGTTCTCTTTACAGAGTTCGGAAACGACCTGTGGCAAACAAATGCTAGCATACCATTCTGAATTAACCGTTCTTTGTCCCTCAAGAGGAATAGTCGCAACATGGCCGGTTTTGTAGACAAACGTGGCCACCATTTTTTTTGCAACTGTGACTGGTTTTTCGTTTCGGGTTCGTACGCGTATATCCAGGATTCGTCACCTGATACAATGTTGTAGCATTTGAGGATCCTGCGTGGAATCTTTCGAGAGTTCTGACGCACCAAGTAATGCGAGCCCCTTTTTGCTCTTCACAGAGCAAATGCGGTATCCATCGGGAAAACAACTTTTTTACACCTAATTGTTCATGCAAGATTATTTGTATTTGACTCATGCCAATGTCTAAATTTGCCTGAATTTCGCGGTATGTCACATGTCGATCTTCCTCAATCAGCTTACGCACAGCATCAACGTTTTCTTGCTGCAGTTTTTGGACGACCTTGACGGGGATCATCACTAAGCTTGACACGTCCACGTTGAAATTCAGCAAACCAGCGATAAATTGTGGTTTTGGATGGGGCTTCATCACCAAATGCAGAAAGCATCCGGTCAACACACTGATTTTGTGTTAAACCGCTTCGAAAGTCATAATAAATCATCGCCCTTGAATTTTCTCGAGTCAATTCCATTTTCTCAACGACTAAACAAGTTTGAGAAGAGCTTGTGAGAAGACCGAGAAACTTTTTTTAAATAAATAAATATTCGATTTTTAAAACCAGGGAGTTTTTAATTAAAAAGATTTTAATATGATGGGAATAGTGGAAATATTCCATTCCCGATACTTTTAGTGCAGCCTATGTAGTGTGTATGTATATATTGTTAGGACTGACTGTATATATATTTTCAATTACTTTTATGATTAACTTTCTATCTATACCAAATACTGTATGCTATGTAAGTACCTACGTTATGATAATTTTAACAAAATCAAAATAAATCCTACCCATGATTTCATCTATTTATTGTCGAAAGTTGCCTGTAAGAAATTGCTTTCAACGATAAGGCCGCCCTTAAAAATTGTTGTTGGTGTACAATGAAGTTTATTTCTATTCTATTCTACGCAATATTTTAATTTATGTACGAAAACGTTTGTTCCAAGGCCACAATTTGACACTCTCTCCACTGTGACTTGGCTACCTTGTCAATGCCATCCCTCCCTAGAGGACAAGAGGCATATGAATGATATGGGTTTTTATATATGGAGAAATCTCAGATACATTATAAAACATAGTGATCATTTATTTTCTTCAGGCTGAATATTCAGCAGCGTTAGCAGCAGGCCGATTTAAGTTGCCCTCTCGAGATGAGATGTTACGCCAGTGGATCGAACACATGCATACACTCAGACAGGAAGGGTATAAAATCACCGATATTAATAGTATCGGACATGATACGGTAAGTTCTGAAACTGTTCCCACGTTCTTATAGGTATAACATCTCACAAAACCGTATCGCAATAAAACAATCTCAGATGGGCACAGAGCTCATGAATGGGGTGGAGATTAGCACGACCACTTACAGTCAATAGTCAAAAAAATTAAACACCTTAACTGCTTGCTCATTGATTGTGATTGGTGGGCCAGGTTAAAGATACCTCATATGATAACTGATTAAGCAATCCGTGTACAGGTCTTGAACCATGGAACAGGGATCCGAACACTTTCAACGTGAAACACAATAATAAATATGGCTCTGAAGTCAACTAGAGAAATACTGCCTCTTTTTATGAGCAGAATTCTAAACAAATGCTATTTCATGTTGGAATAAATATCAATCTTCGAGAAGGACCGCATATGTGCAATGTCATTAAAAAGTGTTTTTCCCGTGCAACTAAAGACGATTGCTATCGTTTTACTGTTTTCCAAGGTTAGAGAGCAGATATTTCGGGCTCTTTAAGGCACTCTAATGCCAAAAAAAATGTAGTTACAGCTCATTGACATTGATAACCGTTTTTAATTTTAATTTCGACGCACCAAAAAGTGGAACTAAACGCTTTGACAGCTCTTTTTTGGTTTGAGTCACCAAAGTCTCACCAAGGCATGAACTGCCTGCCCCTATTTTTCCAGACAAATATAGTCTTGGAACGTTCAAGAGTAGAGTGAAAAGGTTTCTCTCGGATAGACGTGTCCCATCTTCGTCTTTAACATCACTTTCCATCAGCTGAGATGGAAGACAAACACCTAATCGAATTACCAATGCAAAAAACAAATTGTAAACTGAAAAGGACATTAATTTTTGTTTATCATTTCAGCATAAATATTTTGAAGATCTACACATAGAAGCTGATATCCAGAGAGTGCCTAAAGTTTTCACAACCATAGTCGATTTCAACATAAAAAATGCGCTGGAGGATCTGATTCATTTTCGTGATTATGATTACAAGATCTTTAGCGATACTCAATATGAAAGACGCCATAATCCGAGACAAGAAGAATGCCCTTTTAGTTTATGAAAGACCTTGTACTTCAAAAAGGAAATAAGTGATCAAATGTATACGTGATGTAATTTTCAATGTATGTATATTTACTGAAAAAAATAAATCAAAACGTTTTCTTAATTGCCTGTCATCCCATTCTCAAATTCAATCCAGCTCGAAGGACTAAAACCCAACATTTGGTTGGAGATATTATTAGCGAACAGAGATATTGATGTATGGTGTGTTGAGCACTTGCCTCTCTTAATGTGTTATGTTAAATGAGTTGATAGCCAACTCGTTTGTTGGATTTATTGTTACTAAAATGTATAATTACAAATCTTAATAATAATGCTGAAATGCATTAAATAAGTAGGAAGCATAATACATATTACATAAAACAAAAGTACAAGATACAGCGCAGCTCGTACATAGTGAATAAAATAAAACTTAAAGAACCCTAAAAAAATTATTATTTATAATTATGTACCTTTTTTTATAACTACTTTACTATCATCCATCACCGTATTCCAAAATGAAGGGTTTTATGTTAGTAACATTTTAAGGAACAGGTATCCAGTCTCTCACAAAATGAATCCTATATGCATCTGTCTACTTTTGCAAATAATAGTTACTAAGGTTAAAGAAATTGTAATTGTAAATTGACGGTCCACTTGCTGAGCTTAGAAGGCTGGTTTTCTGTGAATTGGTCTACTATTAAATAAATGGACACATCTAACTTAGATATTAAAAAAAGCACGATTACCGTCAGTTCAGGTAAGGTCTTATATAGCTGACTGTGATTGAATGGCTGCTTGTAGGACATCATTATTTCAAAACAATTGTTATGTGAGCTCTATAAAAGTATTTAAAAAATGCCCAAATCTATTCGCGAGATACCATTACAAAAAAATTAAAAAGGAATTGAAAACTTTTTACACAACGAAAATTTTTTTTGCGAGTGTGCGTTCCTTGTTTAATATAATGTGTTTATCTAACTTTATTGGTACCATTATCTTAACATATTTTTTAATGGGATGGTATGATATTTCAAAGATATAATTGTGTTTTAAATGGCTAAAGAAGTGCAGTTCTGGTTTTCTAACCTACGAGGCTACGATTGTATTTGCATGCATGGTTTGGTGAATTGTGAGGGACAACATTTTTGTATCATCTTATCTGTGCCACATTTTGTTCTGTTTTGTGTTTGAAATTTATTTGTTTCGATTTGTTTTGATTTCTCCTACCTGTAAACTAAGAGTCTCCTAAATATCAGAATTGCAATAAAAAAACAATTGCAATTTTTTGATACGTACACACATTGATTAAAAATGTTCGCTTTCTGCACTTCTTCTACACTTTAAGAGTTACGGATATGTCATTCCTCCGTGCGCGATATTTTCTTAAAAAGGGGTACAAAGAATCCGTTCTTAGCTGACGGATCCTACTCATAAACTACCTCCCTGCCAAGTTTTGTCATCATAGGTCGCGCAGTTTTCTAAATTTCGTGTTTAGACAGTGAATGAGTGATCTTTTCGTTTTTATATGTTTATATAGAAAACCATCATATTTCTGCCCGTTCCCAATTTTCATTGAAGAAATAAAATACTATAAAAACCGATAAGCAGGCGACTTTACGACGATGCTTAAGGAGGCTATGTAGTTCCCTATTCGTGAGCACATCGTCATTTATAAGCCTACGAGCTCTTCTGTCAACAGAGTCCAGAGCTTACCAACTAAAATGAGTATTTACAAAACGACAGTAGTTTATATCAGACCACGTTGTTTAACACATTGCATAGTCTTTCACACTGGTTCTCCTTCGAAATCTCACATAATGACAATGGTTCTCATATGAAATCTCACATAATGTCCATTATGTATTCTGTGGATAAGAGTGTGAGTGCACATTTGTCTTCATTTATACTGTTTATGTTACTTTGTATTATGTAATGTGTAACTCTTAGATTATATATAGGTCCAGATAACGTAACCAGTACAAATCTCACCGTGAAGCGAAGCCGCTTTTTGGAGCTGTGTGAGTGAACCCCGCCCAACGCGAGTGTCTACGGACAATATTTGTGCTTGTGTGCATGACGGCTTTACTACCACCGGCAGCGCATAGAAGTTACCCCAAAATTTAGGGACTTTTTTATTAAACATAATATTTTTTTTAATGGAATATTAAATAAAGACATTTGAAATACATTTAAATGTGTTACAAGTGTTCGTTTACCTTTTCTAAAGCTTAGTAGGATAACAAATTATTCTTATTACGTTGAAATTGACAGTGACTGAAATATATTTCATAACATAAAAATATATAACATGCGTTATATTTCAGTCACTGTCATAAATAAGACACGACAGATATCACTATAGTCTTCGTGATAAATGTCTATGATCTACGAAGCACGAAATTTTAATCACTTGAGGCAATCGGCAACGGAAGATACCCAAAAAAACAGATGCATAACGACTCTTATCACTTTATCATATTTTTTCAAACACTTTCTAAACATTGTCTGCTTCTCTATTTGTTTTAGGCTTGGTAGAAATACAATGTTATAGAGATAACTACCTGACCTGGTCGGTTTGTAAGGTTATCGGATACCAAACGTTACTTCACAGATCACTTCAAACCAATATCCTACATCTCGTCAAACGTAGCAGAGCGTTTCTAATGGCACTGTTCAAATTTATTTAGTAATATACTCGTTCTTTGCAACAATGGGGTATCGACCCTCCGCGATAGTAGTCTTAAGTGTCTTAATTAAAATTTTTCATGTAACCAATGTGCTGGCAGAGGTAAGCTATTTTATTTATTTAGTAGTTGAGGTGTTCTCGAATTCGCGAGGTCTGTCCACCTCGCGAATACCTGGGGTATATTGAAAGTTTTGCGTAACTCATTAATAAAACAATTTACATGTAAAGTAATATATTTAATACTTTTCGAAGTATTCTCCATTACGTTTTAAACACTTTTTCATTCGGTCAAACTACTTTTGAAAACATGAGGACCATTGGTCTAAGAGAACGTTTCCACGTGCTAGTTGAAAGCTATCACGGCCTCTTCCGGCCCCGTAAATGTCATACCCCTCATCAAATCTTAATTTTTTGGGAAAATAAAGAAGTCGCATGGTGTCAGGTCTGGACTATGTGCGGGATGGGTCACTAGCTCTACCTTTTCAGAAGAAAAAAATTACTTGGTCTTGTTCGCGGTGAGTGAAGCGTTGTCATGGTGCAATAGGATGCGACTTCTTGGTCATTTTTCACACAACGTCATACACAGCTCAAATGAGGTGCTACCCTCCTAAAAGCATTTTGAAGACGAGCAGTGCATTCTTATTATTATTGTTTGAGTGCTTAGTGCCACCTCGACAGTTTCTGGTCTTTTGTAGCGCACTTTTTACTTTACAGCTCACTGCTCAGACTTATGGCTTCGCGAAACCTCCAGATCCTTTCAGCAGTGACTGTTTGTATTTCCTGCGGTTGCATGATGTGCAACCCTAGGTTAATACTTCGGTGCCACATTAGTGGGCCACAAGAGCATAGAATATGCATTGCAGTTTCCTCTGCCTCTTGACAGAATCTGCATGTTGTGTTCTCGCCCAATTTTAGGGTGAACATATGTTTGTTCAGTTTGCAGTGTCCGGTTAGGACTCTTGTTACTGCACAGGTTTTGTATCTTTTGAGCTCTAAAAGTTCTTTGGATACTTTATTATCATAGCCCTTTATAAAGGCTTTAGAGTGTCTTAGACCAGTCGTGGTCTTCCATCTCGAAATAGCCAATGATGTATATTGGGCGTTTATGATTGAATATGCTCGCTGTATGCTGATGCCGCAGAATGGTTCTGGGCCATGCTGTCGGTTGGCTGCACCGGCTTTAGCGAGTTCATCGGCTTTTTCGTTGCCATCGATTCCTGAATGGCCTGGTACCTATCTTAATGTACTTTCGTTTGATTGCCCCAGTGTGTTCAGGTTTTCCTTGCAATTTTGTATTAGCTTTGAGCTAGTCTCAAAATTGTATAGTGCCAATAGCGCCGCTTGGCTGTCTGATTTGATGTAGATGTGTTGATTTTTTACTCTTCTCTCAAGGTTGATCTCTACGCATCTATTTAATGCAAAGAGCTCAGCCTGAAAGACGGAGGCCTCTGCTCCCAGATTGGCGCTCCATCTGAATTATGGCCTCTCTCCGTAAATTCCACACCCTACATCAGGGCCTTTTTTAGACCCATCGGTGTACCACTCGTGACTACCATTTTTTTTGGATTGGAGGCCTTCCAGCCATGTATCCCTCTGTGGTATGTCTACTGTGTACTTTCTCACGAAGTCAATCTCTGTTTGCATGTCATCCGCTGGCATGTTTAGAGCTTTTATTCCGAAAACCGACTCTTTTAGTGAGTTTAGTGTTCGTGATTGCCACTTTGTTTTCGTTTGTGTACATATTCTGTATATGCTTTTGCTAGCTTCTTTTTGCACATAGATGCTGAGCGGGGTCAGGCTTAGTAGTGCATTTAGAGCTTCCCCTGGCGTCGACGATAGCGCACCAGTGGCTATTAAACAAGCCGTACGTTGTAGGCTGTCTAATTTGCTCGAGGTAGTCGTTTGGCTTACTTTACGGCACCAGACGGCAGCTCCGTACGTTACGATTGGCCTTGCTATCGCCGTGTATAACCATAGGGCAATCTTGGGCTGAAGTCCCCATCTGGCGCCAGCCATGCGACAGCTCAACCATAATGCCATTTTTGCTTTATGGACTATGTTTGTGATGTGTGAGTTCCAGGTTAACTTTTGGTCCAGTGTGACCCCTAGGTACTTAATTTCACTAGAGAAACAAAGGATTTTGCCGTTTAGTTTTGGATTTGACAAACTTTCCAGCTTCCTTTTCTTTGTAAATGGAATTATCATAGTTTTGTCTGCGTTGATTGATAATTCGTTCTCTCTGCACCAGTTGTTAATGGTGTTGAGTGCTCCTTGTAGTAGTGTTGAGATGGTGGGAGTGGGAGGCATGGTCCTCTGACTATGACCACCAGGTCATCTGCGTAGCCCTGTATGTCATAGTCGAGGTTGGACATTTCTACAAGGAGTTGGTCAACAGCGAGGGTCCAAAGTAGTGGGGATAGAACGCCTCCTTGTGGGCACCCTCGTGTCGTATAGAATTTGTGCGATGTTTCATTTAGTGAAACTGTTGCTATTCTGTTAGAGAGCATGCTTTCCCCCCATTTTATGGTGGTGACGTCAACCCCCTTTGCAGTCATTCCTCTGAGGATTGTTGCTGTGGGTGTATTGTCAAAAGCGCCCTCAATGTCTAGGAAAGCGCATAGAGCAGTTTGCTTATCCTCTAGAGCCTTCTCCACTTTGTCGATCAGATCTAACAAAGCTGTTTCCGTGGATTTGCCCTTTTGGTAAGCATGTTGGTAGGGACTTAGTGGTCTCTCTACTAAGTACGTTGCTCTAATGTGCTGGTCTACTCTTTCCATAGTTTTTAGAAGAAAAGAAGTAAGAGACTTATAGGTCTAAAGGATTTTGGAACTGAGTAGTCCCTTTTTCCTACTTTTGGTATGAAGCGTACCGTAACCTCTGACCACTGATCGGGTATGACTCCTCGGGCGTAGCTTGCCCGGAACAGTTTTACCAGATGCGGAAGGAGGATGTCGATTCCATATTGCAGAAGTGCTGGGAAAATGCTATCCTCCCCCGGTGATTTAAAGGGCTTAAATTTACTTATAGACCATCTTACTTGATTGGGCCTGAAGATTGCGCTGGCCAAGTTCCAGTCGGAGTTTTGTACCCTGTGGATGGGGTCCTTTGGGTTGCAATCTTTGTCATTGGTTGGGTACGATCCTGGGAAGTGGGTGATTCTTAAAAGCTTCAGTGTTTCCTCTTCCGTGGTCGTGTAGGTGCTATCTGGTTTTTTAAGTAAACCTAGATAGCTATTTGCTGTCTTGGCGAGTACTTTTTGGATTCTTGCTGCTTTGTGCGTTTGTGCAATCCTGGCAGAAACCTCGCCATGACGCTCTTTTGGCTTTTCTGATCTGTTTGTTGTACTCCGTCAGGGCTTTCTTATACCGTTCCCACTCTTCCGGTTTGGTAGCCTTGTTGAAAGTACGTCGTGTGGCTTTCCTTAGCTTTTCAAGCTTTTTGTTCCACCATGTGGTCTTATTTTGACCTTTCGATTCTCTTATTGGGCAGCTTTGCTCTTATGCGTTTTTAATAGCTTCAGCCATTATTTTCGCTGAGGTGTTAATAGAATGATTTTACAGACTTCGGGCATTCCTTTGTGTTTTCTTCAAGGAGGCCTTTGTAGGTCTCCCAGGATGTCATTTTGGGGTTCCTGAGTCTGTTAGCCTCTGATGTTATTGAGCCTTGTATTCCGAATACAATGTGTCTATGGTCTGACATGGAGTTTTCGCTACTTACACGCCAATCGGTAATTTGTCTTGCAATTTTCTCTGTAGCGAAAGTGATGTCTAGGACCTCTTTTCGAGTCTTGGTGACAAAAGTAGGGGTACAGCCTTTATTAATAATATGTAGGCCATTGGTCATTATAAATTCTAAAAGTAACTCACCCCTGTTGTTTATTCCAGTGCTTCCCCACATGGTGTGGTGTGCATTGGCGTCGCATCCCACAATCAGCTCCGTCTTTTGTTTCCTGACGTATTCTACAACATTTGACAGTTCTTCTGTGGGATCAGATTTCTCACCTGGTAGATATGCCGAGCAGACAAGTACTCTAGATGTACCTGACCCTTTGTGACCACGGTGTCGTCGCTGCAGAGCTCTGTAACAGATAAAAAGTAAACGTGTTTTTTTAAAACTATGCAGGCTCTAGGTTTGGAGCCCCCTTTGTTTACCAAAATACTACCTGCTCTATTCAGACCGGTGACCATGGCTTTGTTGTTGAGCCAGGGTTCTTGTATAAGTGCGACGTCCAGGCCATTGTCGCCAAAGGTCTTCTCGACGACCGCTGAGGCCGCGATGGCGTGGTGTATGTTGGCCTGGAGCGCACGTAGCATGTAGGATTGAGAGCGGTGTGAGGGGCTGTTATTGGGTTTGACCCCATCTGCCCTTCTTCCCGCGTCCTGTGTTGTTACCCCGTGGTGGACGGGGTAACTGGCCTCTGCCACCTCTAGGGGGTTGGCCACCCCTGGTGGTCCCCCTGTGTGAGGGAAACCTTTTCCCTTCACCTCTGGACGTGGATGGTGCGGGGTTTATGGGTAGTCTTGGAGTTGGGGGAGTGGGGTAGGCTTGGGGGAGGGGTGATTGGGGGTTGAGATAGGGGGTGCGGTGGGAGCTTTTGGGAGTGAGGAAGGGGTATTGGAGGTGGAAGGTTGAGGTTCTGTCGGTGGGAAGGTGACTGAAGCCGGCTGGGTGGCACTAGGTGCGCCTTTCAGCCGGAAAAGAACCTTTCTGCAGCTGACATTGACCTTGAGGTCTTTACTCCGGATAATTTCAGCAGAATGCTCGTCTATGGACAGCGTAAGTAGTACGCCATCCTTTTCTAAGATTTTCCAGAGTTCCGGTCTCAGTCCTTCGTTCTGTAACCGGATGGCCTTAAGAACAATGTATTTGGCCTCTGGGTTGGGGATGAAGGACACCGCTATGATTGGTTTGGTCATGTCCTTCTCACTAATTAGTGAGAGGCACGCACCTTTCCAGGGTTTTAGCGGTGGCACTTCCCTCTCAAGCCAGGCCTTCGCTCTCGCATCATCACAGACGATGCAGAGCCAGCCCGGCCTAAAGGTTATTCCCCCAAAGGTTGGTCCTTGTCCAGGTCGACCAGTCTCGGTGATGCGGCGGAGTATTGCGTTGTACAACGCCTCCATCCTCTTCTCCGTCATCGGTTCCGAGTCTCGGATCCCGACTTTGGTCGACTTGACTGCCTCTGTGTAGGAGGCTGTGGGCAGAGCTGGCATTGTAGCCAGCCCTTGGTTTGAGTAGGAGTCAGGGCTTGGTTTCTCCTGTTGCCTTTGGGTCTTCCTGTCGTTACCCTGTGGCGATTCCTCCTCCGAGCGCGTTTTTTTGATGGCGCGCTTTGGTGTGGGCTGCTTGAACTTGTAGCCGAGAGCTTTTAGTTCGGCGAAGCTTTTGCTGCTGAGCTGTTGAGCTTCGGCAGCCTCCACACCTATGTCTAGAAGAGTGAGATGGCGGATCTTCCTAGATCCTTTTAACGCTCCTCGATTTTGGCGGCGCCTGGCAGCCTTAGACGGGGTTGGGCTCCTTAGGAGCCTTTCCTCGTCTTTGGCCTCCGACGACGCCACCGTATGGGCTGTTGGGATAGAGTGCAGTCTTACGGAGTCAGTGTAATTTTAAAATCATAAAAAATCATCGCCCTGAAATCTTTTGGCGTTAACTCCATTTTTGCTACGGACGACGAACTCCAACTTGTGATAAAACACAATTGACACACGAGATCCCGCCAATTTTTTTTTTGATCAATGATTGTTTCTTATGTTTAAAAAATATAACATTCGAAATTCAAACACTTATGAGCGGCTAGAACTTTCAGTGTTTCCTATGTATACTTCGCGATCTCGCGATTTATGTAAAAAAGCTTAATACTCAAGATTTAAACATTTATAACTTTTTTGCTTTTTAGGTCTTTTTCGTCCGTTCAATTTATTATTAACAACTTTTTTATTTCACAATTTAAACAGAAACACTATTCGTGCCCACAATTTTCGAGGGTTTCACTTAATTTTATCAGGCTCCCATGATCAGATCCTGATTTCCTTAAAATGGGACCACCCTTGATGTATACCCTATCTAACAAAAAAATAATCATCAAAATCGGTTAACAAATAACGGACAGAGTGAGGGCTAACCATACATAAAAAAGATATATAATTGAAAAATAAATGCGAACCTCCTCTTTTTTCGTCGGTTAATAATCAAACAAATTAAAATACAAAGTTCAGTCAAGAAAAGTTGTAAATAACGATCTGTAGAAGAGTACGCATTTACAGACCGACAGACAGAAAAAAGTCAAATGAGCAGACTAAGGCTGCGTTTCCACCAGAGATGTGCGAGGTTGCGAAGCGAAGGATGTGTCTGTTAAGAACCAAAAGAATCACTTCATTTACCTAGCCTCGCTCAGCGCAGCTCCTGTGAAAACGGCTTAGCGAAGCGAGGTTGCTTAGCGAAACTGAGCGCTGAGCTCAGCCACCAACCGATCGTTAGCTGCCTCGAGGCGCGCCACGTTACTAATTAGGGTCTTAACGACCCCAGATACAGCGGACGAAAAGTCCTTAAGAGCCTTTACAAAAGAACCCCTAAGATTCGTGGATTTGGTGGCCACTTTGTGAATTATGGCCACCGCCGCGTCCGCTCTCTCCTGCATGGTTACCGGTGTTTGGGGGACCCCCTTCCAACAGCTCCCGGATTTTCAGCAGGATATCCGCGATCTCCTCCTCCGCGACAATTTCGCCTTCAGCTCTAGCTCGGGCGAAAATACCTTCCCTGGAAAAGACGGATCCTGCCGGAGCTGGAATCGGCGTGCGCGACCTCGACCTCCCTCTTAGGCTGCTTGCCACTTTCGTTGGTAGTATGTCTTGCGACATGTCCCCATCCCCATCTCTGGAGTGTCCGCGCTTGCGACTCTCGGTGTCGCGGACCTCCAGCTCCATTTCCTCGGCCGAGTCAGCCGTTGTACTTGGGGCCTTGGAACGTGTTGACATTCTTCCGCTTCCAGGAGTCAGATTGACTTCTGGGAGCTGCACCCAACGAGTATTCTCACATGAGACTTCCCCGTCTGTCAACGCAGCTTCTCCCGCTAGCCGTCTGCTTCTTCTTCTATACTTCTTCCTTTTTCTTCGTTGGATTTTTTATTTAATGTTTCAATTTCCATTTTTGTACCCACGATTGACGGAGAGATAAAGGTCGACCCGGACGGAAATCCCCCAATACCCAATATAGTTGTTTGCTCCCTATGATGATCGCCTGACATTTAATAGGATTTACTGATAAGCCTAATTTTGTCGACCAGGATCTTATGAATTTTAAATTATTATTGACCTTATCAATGACCTGCGATATTTCTTCAACCCTGGCCCATGTATAAAGCTGTAAGTCATCGGCATATAGGTGATACATATACTTAAGGTCATGGGTCATCAGATTAAAAAATAATGAAAATAATAAAGAATATGATAGATAGATGATAGATATACCACCTTGAGGGATGGTGGATAGTTCAGAGATCACTCCAACTCGATGACAAGTCATCAACATGGACGCGCTGCTAACATCCCTAAAGATAAGTAAAGAACCAATCCAGTGCTTCTAAGGAGATCATTAGATATGTAAGGACGGATAGTAGGACCTCGTGACTGACGGTATTGAAGACATTCGAAAAGTCTAGTCAGGACTAACACAGTAACTTTAGTGTTTTCAATGCCATCCCTAATATCACCAGTCACTTTTTCCTATATTTCTTATCAATTTCGACTCACTCACTCATTAATGTTGTACTATCACAATAAAAATATACCCAAAATCAAAGTCTAGGTACCTACTAATATTTTGATAATTGGTGTTGCAGAATCAACTCGCCATATCAGACAATGGAGCTTAGCGGCTTCTCATTCCCAGACGGGACAGTTTCATTTCCTTCGGGAGTCTGCTTCTATAAGTATTTACAATCATTTGCAAGACATTTCGATTTGATGAAGGATGCTCAGGTAAGATTTTTGTTTATTTTTGTCGTAACCAAAGAAGTAAATACTCTTTTACTCCTACCTTACCGGGGTAGCTATATCCATGCAGTAATAGCAGATGCCATCTACCAAGATCGTAAATCATTGGCTTTGCAAAGAGCATAGAGTAGTTATGTAGATACTTATATGTTAATCCGTGACTTGGCAACTTCGATCGTTGCCAAAACCATTCAAATAATAATACCTACTAATACAATTCTCACATGGTCTGACAGCAGGGGGGATCTTTCCCTCAACCTAAACTCTCAATCTTACAGTATTTGAAATGTATCTATATATAATATAATATACCGCATATGATTGTACGAGTATATTTACTAGTGGAGACTATTTAAAAACTCTGAGGCAACTGGGACGTATCAACACATTCCTAATAACCAATCGCTAATTTCAGCTTCAAAGTCAAGTGACCTGGGTGCAATGGACAGGAGAAAATTGGAACCTTACATATACGAAGAGTGATACTAAGGATAACGTGACCGAGCAATGCGACTTTGTCATTGTTGCGAGCGGGGAGTACAATAATCCTCATATACCTAAATTCGAAGGACAAGAATGATTTTAATCACAAAGGTAAGAATGATTTTAATCGACCAACTTTAATACGGATTTGGATGAAGAATATAGATTTCAGTTTGTGATGTTTATTATAAAAAGCAAGTATAATAATATATAATTACAATCCTTAATCACATAGCAATGTGCTGTTTAAAATTAGTAATAATGACTTTTTAATTTACATTTTACTTCATATTCTAATCTATGTAGTCTCTACTTTTACATGCACACGCACTCAGAAAAAGGCAGGAAACAAAAAAACAAAAACAAAAAACAAAAATTTGAGCGGATATTTTGACATGGAATTTCGTTTGACTAAACCTTACGGGATATCATGATTTCCCTTTCCAACTATAGAGAGTGCTCAGAAAATAAGAATGCCAATAAAAAGTGCTACGATAATGCTGCGGGTAAAATAGAATTTTATTTTTTGTGTTATATTATCACTGTTTACGAAACCTGGATTCCTCATTTCAGAGATGTCAGGGTATTTATAGTAGTTCTTTACCTTGTTTTTTATGATCTGAGGTCTAAATAATGAGGAGAGGTGTAATCTGATATTCATTTTCTAAGGGTAATTGTAGGTATTAGGAAACGAATTCTCCACGCTAAAAGCTCCAATTTTCTAACGTGAGCAGTTTCGACTCTCGTTGATTGTTAGGTAAATTATTCTGCTGTTTTCTTTTTTTATTATTCGGAAACTTGCATAGTATTGCCATCACATAATACTATTACCTAAATTGACAGGGAAAGTAATGCACAGTCACGCTTATAAAGATGCTGAAGATTATCGGGGGAAACGCGTGCTGCTGATAGGTGGAAGAGCAACAGGAGTTGATCTTGCCGTACAGCTTTCTAACGTAACTTCAAAACTGGTGCACAGTAACCATATAGCTCGAACATTTCATGTCTTCAATCAGCCAGGCTTCCCTAAAGGCTATATAAAGAAACCAGATTTGAAACACTTCACTCCAACTGGTGCTGTATTTGAGGACGACACTGCTGAAGATTTCGATATTGTCATATATTGCACAGGTACACATTTAAATAAAATTCTAATTAAAGAATACAAGCATAACCTCACACTCGTACTTATATATAAAAAATACTTTACGTTAAATGCTCATTTGATGTTGAGCTGTGCAGATTGAGCCTGAAATTTTGGATTGCTTCCCATCAAAGAGTTTACAAAGACTTCTTATGTTTGAAAAAAATATAAATTAAAACGATGTGTTAAACAGACTCAGATTTTAATTAAATTTAAATGATTGCACATCATACATTAAAGTTATACTAATATTCTAATAAATTTCAGGTTACAAATACTACCATCCATTCTTGAATCATCTATCCAGCGGCATAACTACTTCAGAGAGCTACGTGTTCCCACTGTACCAAAAGAAAGATCAACCAGCCCACAATGGCATTCGTAGGAGTGTCTAAAACAGCTTTTGCTAAAATTCTGGAAACCCAGGTCAGTTTTTGCTAATCGTCGAGTAAACATAAATAGTAAAATCGACTATACCATAATTAACTACACAGATGACATAGCCAGTGCCATTGCCTCATTTTACGTTCAAAGTGTAATCCACTTACACAACTAATTGACGGACACAACAACGTCTTCCCTCCGCAACAAAAATGTCGCATCTCGACGGTCCCTATATAAGTACCTACATAAAGTTATGTCCAGACTTGTTTTTATTTTCATTGGCTTCGGTTTAACTTTACGCATATAACCACATATTTCGTTTTCTGAAATAATTAAGACTTGAAAAATTAAGTCTCTTTCTTTCTAGTGTTCTGTCAATTTTTAAGGGAAAATTACAGATATAAAAAAACCAGGCAAGTGCCGAATCTCCGAAGATTCCGTACAAACTTGTATGAGTACCTATATAGTTCGTCTATCATCGATTCTCGAAAAAAAACGTTTTTTTTCAAGTATGTCTCCTCACAAAATTAATCCCCAAAACGTACAACTACAACATTGGTAAGTTTGAAGTTGGTTTGAAAGACAAACTTAACTATGCACTTCTAAAAATACTCCTCCACGCATCGATGTACGCCACAGTCAATTTTACAATTTAAATTTTCACAGTCAAAGCGTCAAAAATATGAGTTTGTAATCGCAAATTATTTTCGTCGATTCGTCTACAGACAGCTACGGAAGTCTTTTTCCCTTATGCGCACCCTTATCATAGAAACTTTACTAGAAAAACTGAGCATATTCTTCTTATGATCCTAAAAAAGCAATATAAAGGAATAAGCTGTTATGTGATCGAAAATCGTACAGATGTTTTTAACCCTTGACATTGTAAATCCCCACCCCAAGTTACTTTCACTGCATCAAGTATCGAAATAAAAAAAAAAAGTACCATAGCTGTAGAAATGTCATCTAATCCTAATATACGTTTATTAAACAGGCAGAGTACGCCGCAGCGTTAGCCGCAGGACGCTTTGAATTGCCGCCTAAAGATGACATGTTACGACAGTGGGCTGATCACGTGTACACACTGAGGAAGGAAGGCTTCAGAGTAACGGATGTCGACAGCATCGGCACTGATATAGTAAGTACTAACATAAAAAAATCAAAATAATTACAGAATTGGATGCTTAGGCAAATGGCCGTTTCAATTTATCTTCCAATTCTATAATTATTTTCTCTTTTTGTTACATACGGTTCCGGGACGTTCATACTCTAGTTCCGATGTTCCAGTTTTTGCCCAAGTTTAGTAAGAAACTGTGGCATTCCCTTAATGTGCAGCAATTCTTTTAAAAGAGAACACCGACATAAGATACAATTTTTTATCTCGTGGTCTTTTCTAACTGACAATTCAGATACTTGACGAAGATAATATTTTTTTTACCAATCTATAATACACATATGTCGTTCCAGGATAAATACTTTGAAACTCTACACAAGGAAGCAGGTATTCAGCTCGTGCCTCCTGTTTTTTATACGATGATCCAATTTGACATTAAGAGTATTCTAGAAGACCTCGCTAACTTCCGCGATTATGATTATAAGGTCATTAGTGACACTCAATACGAAAAGAAATACAATCCTAGACAAGAAGTGTGTCCTTTTGATGTATAAAAAATAGGACTTGACCTAATAATATTTTTTTTTCTATTTTATGGTGATTTTATAGAGCTGGTTGCAAACCGGTATTTCATATGGAGTATCGGATGTCTAAAAAATATTTAATAGGTTAATTACTTAGATCAAGGATTTAATGAAATTGTTGCCGCGAATTACTTAAAATTCATATGTACATATTCTAAATTTTGAGTTAATATCAAATTAAGCTTTTTATGCTCAATTCAAACTTAAGATAAAGATGAAATATGTTATAAATTATTATTTTTATTTTGACAGATGATTCATTTGAACCTTGATAGTTGTAATTTAGAGATCCCCATGTAAATAATTTAAAATATTTTATACAACTCAACTCATTAAAATGCGTGTATTCAGATTCAGAAAAATGTAAAAACCAATGCTTTTTGTTAACATAATATTAATTAAATTTTTACCGTTAGTTAATGCAACTACAGAATTACATGACATTATCCCTCGACTGATAAATGAACCTGTGGTAGTTTATTTATCAGTGGAGGGATAATGTAGGTAGTTCTTTCGACGTAGGTACACATTGTTAGCTCGCTCTGTGTATACCGTGTAAGCTCACTTCGTGCATAACTTGTTAGCTCGCTCCGTGCATAACTTGTTTTGTACTATCGTTGAGTACCTACAGAAATAATGTTTATGATTTTATTTAATTTATCTTATAAAAAGTTTCCAACTAAAATGGTATAGTTAAGTTTTTTGTACATGTAAAACATTACAGTATTTATAAAGGCCAATTTCGTCGTTATATTTTTTTTTTTGTTAAAAATTTAAAAAAAAAATGTTAGTTGGAATAATATTTTTTTGTATCTATTTTTAATTGCAGGTTATAAATAAAATGTAATGTACATAATGTATTAAAAATATTTAACAGGGTATTAAATTAAACCCCGACAAAAAAAAATCTGTTTTATATTCTTCAGAAAATGAATTCGTCGGGGTGATAGACACACTCCAAACCATATGATTTGATTTGAAATTTGATTTACACAAATTATTCTCATTTAATCGAATTAATCTGGCCCTAAATATTACTATCTAATGCAAAAAATAATTATTTGAAGACGATGCTTCTATGACTGCGGGCCTGGAAGAGAACATAATTATAAAAATAGGAGCAAAATTCATGTTACGGCGAAATATTGACGTAAGTATTGGTTTAGTTAATGGTTCTAGCGGTATAGTGTAAAGATCGGTTGATCCGGAAAATACAAAAAGAAATTAAGAAAATATGCATTACATTTAATAAAGAACCTGTTTACGAGCTTGGTCCGGTCAAAACGAAATTTGAAATTATTAATAGAGCTTATGTTCATCTCGAACAGTTTCCCATATGTATAGCCTAAGTCTAAATAATGCGCTGATTGGATGTCGGTTCTGCAGTATTCACATTCAGTCAAGTTTACGTGGCACTTTTGAGAGTTACAAGTATGGGTGGCTTACATCTAATTAATGTCGACTTTGGAAGTATTAAAGCTCAGGAATCCTCAATTTGTGAATACCATAGACTAAGAAGCATTTACCGTCCAGACTTGTCAAAAATTGTAACATCAAGGCCTCCGAGAAAAACGCATAGAGACAGGGAGTGGGCTTTGAGAAAACCTGAAGATCAAGTAGTACCGGAAAAGAAAAAGAGGAAGACTACCTACAAAAAGAAATGAGATGCTATCAAAAACAAAACTTGTAAAAAAAACCAAGTCTCGCAACTCGGTTCTTCTAAAGTTAAAAAGTTGTGAGATCCATATAATACCAAGTCGGTTAATTTATTCAGTCATTACTTAAGGGACCTTTTGAATTAGCTAACCTAACAACATCTTCTAGTGACTATATCAATATTAAAAATCTTTTATGTTTTAAATAAAATAGATTGACTGTGCAATCGCACTAAATAATCTTATTAAACATAATATGCATTACTTGTGAGATACATTGCGTATTCATGCGATGGCCTGGCGAAGTTATTTGGGGACTCCCCGCATGCGTTATAACGACTGAGTTAACGACCAGTGAAAATGAGCCTTTAATCAAAAACAATACGTCACATACATAAAACAAATACTTCGCAATTAAACATAACATCAAGTTGCAGGTTTGTTAGACTCAAACACCTTCTCGGCTACACTGGCACAAATATGTGAATAGGTACATTAAAAAAGGAATAACTTCCGCAGCTCGCTTATGAACTACTAGCTCCGCCCCGGGGTTTCACCCGCGTTAAACTGTTAAACGACGCCCACACGGAACGATTTCACACACAATTTGACTAAATTTTCAATCGAATCGTTTCGTGTGAATGCAAATCGTCGAATTCAAGGTCATTGGGTGGTCAGGACCGCCTGACTCGATCGCGTCACATCAAATCGGTTCGTGTGGACGCTAATCGGCCAATTTTATCATTTAGTCTGTCTGCAGGCGGCATACTGAGCGGATGTTTTCTGATTTTTTTTTAAAGGATGTTTGTATTTACGCATTATTAAAGCGTTGTTTCAGTTCAGTGGTTATATTTATGAGATGATTTATATTATTAGATCAATACAGGTAGCATTTCTTCAAAACAAAAAATATTACCTACGGTAACCTTTCTTACAAAAGTCCGTCTATCACAGAAAATAAAATCAAATGAAAATTGGCGATTTTGTTACGTGTGAACGCGAAATCTGTTCATAAGCCAATTCAATTATAAATCTGATCAGGTAGTAAAATCGTATAGTGTGTAGGTATGCCGTTTAAGTCCCGGTGTCGTGGGAATATCAGGATAAAAAGTAGCCTATGTGTCCAGGTATCCAGCTATCTACATACCAAGTCATCGCAATCGTTTCAATAGTTTTTGCATGAAAGAGTAACAAACATCCAT
Organism: Euplagia quadripunctaria; assembly: GCA_963859945.1. Taxonomy (NCBI): domain Eukaryota; kingdom Metazoa; phylum Arthropoda; class Insecta; order Lepidoptera; family Erebidae; genus Euplagia; species Euplagia quadripunctaria. Next base: position 11,516,688 of record OY982577.1, read on the forward strand.
ACATCCTCACAAACTTTCGGGTTTATTGTAGTACTTAGGATATGCTTGTTAAGGTCTCGGTGTTGGTGGACAAATAAAAAGTGGAGTGTAATTTACGCTGGTTTGTATGTAATGTCGCTTGTAGATACGTCGTACAGAGCAGTGATCCCGATCGAGTTTGTGAGGCGAAAGGCGAGTGTCCTGCGTAATAGCTGGTGGCAGTGGGAGCTGTTGCACCCGAGCCCGCACCTCTCCTTGCCTCTCGGTCCCCTACCGAGCGCCGTTTGATAGCACCGGCCCACCGCCATGTCGAACATCGAGGTTTGATTCTCGACATGCTCAATGTTCGATCAACTTAAAATTAGTTAATTTAATGTCAAAGTTAGGTAAAAGTCCGTTTGGTGTTGTGATTTATGATATTATTTCTGATTGAGGTGTTCCAGTTTTTACCAAATTGATGCTCTATTACGAGTGTACACCAAACAAAATATTTTATACTTATTATTAAAATAACTCAGTCTCATGCAATAGTCTTGTAGCGACCAACATCCGCTACCACAACCGCTTTCGCTTGTGACAGTGACAGCGCAACTCGCGGGTTCGATTCCCGGCTGGTGAACAAGTAGCCGAGGCGACCAGAATATATTCTCGCGGTCGCTTCAGTCTAAATTAAATGGCTGTCGTTACACAAGTCATTGAAATCTCAATACTGATGGAAGCATAAGAGCCGTAAAACCAATACGTAATGAATACTTAAGTAAACAATCGTCTTTATTTTTTTTCAAATGTGGGTACATATAAAGGTAAGTAAAAAGCTTAGGCTGGCATCAGACACTATTGTGAGTTCACACAATAATGAACCATCTAACGTCCAGCTTCGGCGTTCCTCAGACTCGATGCTCGATCAAACCTATTTACAGAAAGAATTTGTCCGAATTTTAACTTCTAAACTGTTCAATTATATATTTCACTTATAATACACGGTGATAATTGTCTTCAGAATTAAAATATGCTGAAAAGAGCCTTTATTCTTATAAATTAGTTGTGCAATCATCGATGCGTTACTGATATTATAAATACGAAAGAAGCTCTTTCGGTAGGTCTGTCTGTTACATTTTCACGTAAAAGTCTCTAAACCAATTTCGGTGAATTTTGATATTAAGATAGACAGGATCTTGGAGAAGGGCTATGTCGCAAAAATAAAACTATGAAAAGGAAGGAAAAAGTTATGAAAAATATGTAAAGTATTTTTAAGCAGACTTTTTCTAATAATAATAAATCTGTAAATGGAATGGAAAGCGGCTCTCGCTACGTGGTATTAAAGTTTATTTAAGCGTGTCAGACTTTAGTCGACAAATAAATTGCTTATTTCGATGGCGACATATGTTACCTACTTGTTTAAATTTGAAATAAGACCTTGTTTCAAAGTATGCAAGGTTTACATCTTGTATGAAGAAAATATAGTCAATCATAGTCAAGAGAGTAACACAACAGAATTGACACCAATGTCATATCCTGTGAACACGTATCCAACGGGGGTTGTCAAGTTTGAACCTCGTAAAAAAATTGATAAATCAATAAAATTTACCTATTATAAATATGAACATCACTAACTATTAGTCTATTAAAAGGGCTCATAAATAAAAAAATACATAATGATTTTTTGTCTAGTTATTGTGGATTCTACTCGCGTATCTAAAAAATCGTCATTTCTGTGAACAATGTTAATTTTGGTAATAAATTCTCCGTGAAACGATTTTATTAAAATTATTTTTTACCATGATTACAATGTTTAGCTGTCACTTCGATTGGAATGAGTCACGCGTCCGTTTGTGTTTTGTTTTATTTAAAAAAAAAGCTTTGAGGGAATAATTTTAGGTTTGTAAAAGTTCGTGCGTCAATCCTGTTAACATCACAAAAAAGTAAGTATACATTGAAAAATTCGTTAACCATTTGGTTTGAGAGCTTAACATTGATATCTTTTGGAAAACATAACCTAACCTGTAATAAACATAAAAACTGTCGAGCGTCATTATTGTAACCACTTGTCAAATCTGTGAACATCATTCCTGTGAACATTACAATCACAGAAATGGTTATTGATAGCAGGAATGACGAAATTAATGTTTTTTGTGAGTTATATAGCAAATGTTTGAAGAAAAACACTTGAATATAATAATTTAGTGTATTTATTATAGATAGAAGTAGCATATTTTACGTTTATTAATGAAATATGATGTTTTTAAATTATAAAATATTACTATGTTCACTGTAATGAACAAAAATGTTAACAAACAATATAGACCTTTCTTTATGTAATAAATTGCTGAAAATAATAAATAAATTGTTGACATGTTTCGAATATTTTAATTTGTATTTTTAAATAGTATAATTTAATCGTACCATAATGAACTTATGATTACAGAAATGACGAAAATTCATGGAAATGATTATCACCTTTTAGTTGATATCGTAACTATGTTTGTGTGATTTAAAAAAAGGTTCCTGTTTTTTTAAGGAAATATTAATGATGGCCCGGAAACAAAAACGCTGCAAGCTTTTATTATGTTATGTGAACAATTAGCTTAATAAGACGTACACATTATAATAAGAGATTTTTTTTTTTTTAAATACATCGTTTGACATCGTTGCGAACACTCTTAGCAGTAAGTAGATAATCTACCTACCTACCATTGCAGCGTTGACACTGCGACACGACGATCACGAGCAAGCTCGGCTGCCAGTAAAGGCAACTTATTTTGTACCGCTGAGTCTCAAAAGTTATACAAAATCTCGTACTATTATACACAAAATCAGTGTTGTACAATGTACGATGTTACGTCACTCAATCACGTCACGTGTACCGAACACGTACCGTGCACGTACCGTGCACTTAAACTTATTGAAAACACCAACCACACCAACAGTTATTAGCTTAGATCATAGCGGTCTCACTTTTCTTAATTTTATCTTAACTTTATAGACAAAGTCAAAATGCTGAAGCAAGTTTTACATAATTTGCACGACGACACTTTTTTAGCGACTAAGTAAATAAAATGAAAAAAGTATAATAATGTATCTGATCTGAAATGGTAATATACCTAGTTCATAGCGGCCTCAAAATTTAATACGTGTAGTATGGATTACGTAGAAAAAAACACAATCAAAAGCATAAACCTAGGTACTTAAGACCGTAATAGCATCCGTAATAGCTGTAAATTTCTCTTTACTACTTTATTATTTTTACAAACAATTTATACCAGAATAAACGTTAGTTCATAAGTAATTAGGTATCTTTATTTTTTTTTAAACAACTAATTAAAAACCTTTAAATAAACGTAATTACAACTGCCCAGAACTCAGCGCTTGTAGAGACCAAACAACAGAACGTGAACCGTATACTACGTCTGCCTATTTTTGATCACGGAAGTATGTCTTGGTTATTTTCTATATGTTGAACAATTATTTTATAGGATGTAGAGCTTATCTTGACTCAATTTAGGTTATGTATTTCAAGTGTATAGACTATTATTATAATGACAGTTCGTATTACAATATCTTACTACAGTTAAATAGTAGCAGCATTTTTTTTTTAATTTATTTATTTATTTTAAAAAACTTAGTACTATGTTACAGATAATAGCCAAGCTGCCAAAGTATTATCTGTAACATAGTTAATGGAGGTGACTTACCCTTCGCTGAAAGGAGGGAAAGTATCGGGCCGGAATGTCGAGCTGACACACGTGGCTTGAATATCTTCTCAAATCCCCTTCTTCGCCGGTTCTTGAGTTGTATCACCACCAAGACGTTTTTATTGTTGACAGGGAACACTCGCGTGTGGTTTCATATTGATTTATAGCGATTTAATTATTATTTAGGAGCGTTTTGCGGGAACTCCTAATGCGTGCGCGTCGCGACCCTTTTTTGCGAGAGGGGAAGTGGAAGCGGGATGGGGGAGGGCGTGTTGTGCGTTCGGAAATGTGTAAATGAATGTTTAATGCTTATGTAGCATAACTTTATCCTATAAATGTGTGAATTAAAAGTATGTTATAATTATAGGGTAAATGGCGTTTACAGTTAAGTTTTTGAAATCACTACATATTATAAAACAAAGTCCCTTGCCGCGTCTGTCTGTCTGTCTGTCTGTTCGCGATAAACGGAAAAACTACTGAACGGATTTTCATGCGATTTTCACCAATGGATAGAGTGATTCAAGAGGAAGGTTTATATGTAGTATACATGCATACTATTATAGAGAAAAGTCGAGAAATTCAAAGATTTGTAATGTCATGTCGTAACAAACATATTTTTGTGCGCTTACATTGCAAACGCTGGCTAAACCTTACGAGATAGATCAAGTTAATGTACTACGGAATTGTATATCTTAAAAAGATCAATAAAAAAGTCCGCGATGGTATTTGTTTATCGCCTAAGGATAACCCACAGTAACCATTTTTATCTTTTACATATTACAAAAAAAATATGGGTTATTTATCAAACCATTTTAAACAATACAGTATTATTCCTTATCCAATTAAATACATTAGATACGTTGTGCATTTCATGTAGATCAAAATTGCCCTTTACAGTATATAATAAAAATGAATATCTTAGAAGATATCAGAGATTTAAAAAGCGGGGGCAGAGCGGCTGGCGGGCCGAACCGATTTTAATTATACTTTTTTGTTAGATAGGGTACCTCAAGGGTGGTCCCATGTCAAGGAAGTCAGAATCTGATGATGGGATCCTGATAAAATTGAGAGAAACCCTCAAAAATTGTAGGAACGAATACTGTTTCTGTTTACTTTTCATTACTTTATGAGGTTTTTGCGTTTAGAATCATCATCATATCATGTAGCTGAGCTAATGATGAAAAAAAATCATATTATAAAAATCTTCACTACATATCACTACATATTATAAAACAAAGTCCCCCGCCGCGTCTGTCTGTCTGTTCGCGATAAACTGAAAAACTACTGAACGGATTTTCATGCGGTTTTCAATAATAGACAGAGTGATTTATGAGGAAGGTTTAGGTGTATAATTTGTACCCGTGCGAAGCCGGGGCGGGTTGCTAGTAAATAAATATATTAAAAAAATATTTATTAAGCATCACATCAATCTCGTCATACATTTGAAAACAAATGCAAATTTAAGTTATGTATAAAAAAAATTGTCTGTATGTTTGTAACTATGTATGTATCTAATAGGTAAGTACGTAAGAGTTTCAATTGTATGCATTAAGTATGTATAGTATGCAAATATATTTGTTTGGCACGCTGTGCGTCCAAGTGTGGTTAACTTGAGTTGTGATATATAGATTTCTTTATTTTTTAATAATTATGACTCTGATTTGTATTTGGCATGAGTCGAAAATGCTCCGTGTACAAATGTTTTAGAAAGAGATTATATACATCTACATTAACAAAAGCAAATGAAGCAAGGTACACCTGCCCTAAATAAAACTATAATATCATTATCTTATGTTATTTCGTAGCAATCGATATACGAGTATAATAAAGGATACGAAATATGATTATAAAAAAAAAACAATCAGTAGTAGGAGCATGTCAAAAGTGAAAACAACTTCACAAGGTATTTGCAGATACATATACACACACACATCTGTATATATATAATTAGGTTAAAAATAAAAAGTAGGTAATAACATATCTAAATGTATAGATAGGGTACACTGGAAGTTCTGCGCTCCTGGCCGCTCATAAATGTTTGAATTTCGAATGTTGTATTTTTTTAAATATAATTAGTATAATAAAAATAATAGAATTAATAATAATAATAGAATTTTCGATCAGGTCACGTGTCCTGACGCGAGTTTAACAATTTTTTAACCATCCCAAAAAGTGCACAACGCCACTAAAGAAGTTTTCACTTCAAAAAACAACATATTAATTTTCGTACTTAGAAGTTTATAGGAATGTTTCACGATACGACGACATAGGGAATCCGAAAACTGTCTCGTAAGAAAGAATCTCTTATTTTTATTCATTAAAACTAGTATGATTTTTCTTCTTTTTTATTAATAAAACAAATAAAAATAATTGCTTAAGGAAGCAGATTACGAAGTTGAGGGACAGAGAATTTTTGATTTCTTTTTAAATTAATTGTTTGAAATTTACAAGCAATAACTGCCGAAGAGTTGCAAGGCGCGGCTAAGAAATGAAGATTCATAGTCTATGTGAATGAAATTTGATAGTTCAATACCTGTTAAAATGCTATGGGACGCTGACCAAGAATGCTGGAAGAATGAATGACCACAAAACCCCAAACCCGAACCCTGCGCCCGCCTACCATGCGTGGCGAGTATTGGTAAAAAACCCGCAATGGAAGCAAACAGAATGATCAGGCCCCGAGTCTCAGGCAGCCCTGCTATTCCTGGCTACGGTAGCGGTTACTGTATCTGATCAATAGTCTGGCTTACAACCCTTTCGACGACATCTGGCCCTGGTAACACACAACATTCGCACAGTGAGGATTGGCGAAAAGATTGACGATGATGAATCAGAAAATTGTAAAAAAACATGTTGAAAGAGAATGTCTTTGGAGTTTCTTGCCTGTTCTCGTCTATAGGATCTATGTATTGGAACAGACTATCTTCACGACTGACTTATTCTGACTGACTCAAAACGTTGACAATTCAAAAATACTTATTGGATTAATTACCAATAGGTATTTTTAAATTAAAATATTTATATCGTTTTTATTAATTTAAATCACATTTGTATTATGGAAATAATTTTATTTAAAATACCTACTTAACGTTTTTAAAAATAAGAAACTTCATACTATCATAATCTATACGAGCAAGGCCACAGGCAGGCGCATAAACTAGTGGCTGGAACATTACGCATTATTAACAATATTTTAAGAAAGGAAGTAAAACAAATAATTTAATAGTAGAAAAAGGATCATGATTGCTAAGTCGCTGCGGTAACACAGTGTCGGGAACTTGCGAGTCCAACCGAGTCGTCGTCGTGCGTAAATACCTAATTTTGTAAAATGCAATTATGTGTTATAGCTCTTAACGTATAATTACTTAACAGGTTATCACAGACATGATTTGTTTTAGGTATCTCTATGTGTATGTTCGTACTTATTACACTATAACATCAGTAATGACATTGTATCCGATTATACAATGCATCTACTATACAACCAGCATATTTAAGATTACCGAATTATACGAATTTATACAATCTGGCAGCCCTGCAATCGAGTGAGGTCTGAGGTGAAAGATTCCTATTAGCAATGTGTAAATAGATAGTACGTGTAAGTACTTAGTTAAGTAAGTAGTTACTTTGCCAAATCATAATGTCTGTTACTTAAATACCTAACCTGTCTACACAACAAAGTTGACACATACCATGCGTTTCGCTGTTCACTATTAATAAGTTGTCCTGACAATATGAAAAAAATATGTAAAACACAATGAGAAAAATTAATTCTAAATTTTTTATAGTAACTTTGAAATTCGAATTAATAAGTTACCTACAATAGAAAATGCAAAAACATAACGCAACAATACAGTTTCATTCAAATTTGGCCAACTATCAATAGTCAGTACCTACAAACTTAATAATAAAACCGATACGGTTTTGTTATTGAGTGTTACTTTAACGTAGTACGAGTAATTGCCGCCAGAGGAACGACGACAATATTGAATTTTGTCAAAATAAGAAAACTGGATTTAAGAAGCTTTTATTCAATTTTCCCGTATTTAGGGTATTTTATGAAATTAGAAAATACTTTTATCAGGACCTAAAATTGGTTTTCCAAAAACTTCAATAACAAATCGATACCCGTAACGCCATCTATTGATATTTGTTTGAACCATTTTTCTTTTGTTAGAGATGGGACCCCAGCTTGAACCAAAATGGAGCTGTCAAAGTGTTTAGTTCGACTTTTTGGTGTTTCGACAGCGAAAGGATGAAACCTCTGTCTGCGTTTAGTAGTCCGAAAAAGGAATGGTGAGGGTTCAATTAATACGAAAAGAGCTTTCGCACACTCAACAAAGTGAATTGTATAAAAACCGATAAACAGATGACTTTACGACGATGCTTAAGGAGGCTATGCAGTTTCTTAGTCGTGAGCACATCGTCATTTATAAGCCTACGAGCTCTTCGGGCAACAGAGTCCAAAGTTTGCTAACTAAAATAGGTGTTTACAGAACGACAGTAATTTATACCAGACCACTTTTTTTTAACACATTGCGTAGTCTTTCACACTGGTTCTCCTTCGAAATCTCACATAATGACAATAGTCTTCGTGTTAAATGTATATAATCTACGAAGCATGAAATTATACTCACTTGAATAAAATTTGCACAAAAGAGACACTTGTTTTTTTCATCGCAATCGCAATCGGTATTCTAAATAACGAACGCATAACGCCTCTTATCACATTTTACATATTTTTTTAGACATTTTCACACAATGTTCTAGAGATAACTACTTGACCTGCTTAGTTTGTAAGGTTATCGGATACTGGACGTTAGCTTTACATATCACTTCAAACCAGTATCCTCCATCTCGTCAAACGTGGTAGTGTTTCAAATTTATTTAGCAATATACTCGTTCTTTGCAACGATGGGGTATCGATCCTCCATGATAGCAATCTTAAGTGTCTTAATTAAATTTTTTCATGTAACCAATGTGCTGACAGAGGTAAGCTATTTTATTTATTTACTAGTTTTGCCCGTGACTTCGTTCGCGTGTGGGTAATATCAAAAAAAATTGTACATTTCAACATGTTGAACCGTCCATGCTACTTTCTGTCGAAATAATACGTATATATTACAATAAAAATGTAATTATACTCAAGTTGTAGTCTATTTTATTTGAATATGTTTTAACAGTGTAATAACACATCCAGTTTGAAAAATTGACGATTTCATTTCGGTACATAACATTTCTCCCATACAATTAAATATGTCCTCAAAGAACTCAGCCAAAAAATTAACTTTAGCATGGTTAGGACTATCTAAATCCTGCATGGTTTATGAAAATAATGAAGAAATAAATAATTAACTTCAGCTATCACAATAATTAACTTAGGCTTAAAATAGGCGTCCCTGATTAAATTCATTTTTGTTATTCTATTTTGTAACGGCACAATTTGATAGTTTTAAAAATGTTAAATTGGCAACTTGGCGTCAGTTACTAATAGCCCATCATGGAGTGTTAAATTCTGACGGTCGGCCATTTTGCGGCGTGCAGCGGCGTGCGTTTTTTGAAGTGCAGTGTGATTGTTTTAGTGGTGAATTTTTTCAACATTTAATAGTTCCTTTTGTACTTTGGTCTGTTAATTCATCGATAAGTTATTCATTTACTATTTATCTACTGAATAGTTGTTTTATTCTTACCAACATCAAAGGCAAACAAAAATTTAATCAAAGGAGGTTTTATTTGCTTTTATTTCGTTGAGGTTATGTTCAACAATGTGGTTTTTATTCCTTTTTGTTACAATTCGTAACAAAGTTTTTGTCACGTAACAAAAATGAGTGACAAAAGGAAGCAAGGGTGATTTTGTACTGTGGTTCTATGTGTTTTAACTAAGTTTAGGATCGCTCCTGCTAAAACTTCAGACGCATGTGTCAATTTTTGTACCGTAGGTAAGCAACAAAATACGAATCTAAAGAAACATATATTTTTTATTATTGAAATTATTCTGATAGTCTTCATAATTTTATTACAAATATTAAGATAATTACTACATAGACTACTTATATCTAAATATTAGCGTGTTCAAACAAACTCTTTAGATTTATAAAATACTTTTATAACATATGTTAAGTGTATTAAAATATTATAACTAAGTGTAATCAGCACTTTATAGAATAATAAATAATAACACGATCATCTTATTTATTTTCTGACGATTCCTTGGAGATACATTTTCCGCATGTTCCTTAATTAACATACATTTCAAAAAACTGGAAATACTGAATGCACTGTAAAAGAAATTGAGAAAGAACTAACACCGAATTCCAAAGCTAGTTCATGTTGCAGGAATTTACTAGTGTTATGATAAGGAAAATATGCATCCAAATAAGTGATCAATATCAATTGAAGCTGTTTCATACCATTTTCATAGTTTAACGTTTAATAGATTACTTAATATATGAATTAATAGAAATCTGTGTTGTTTTGTTTGTACGTGTGAAATTGCCCTATTAGTTCCTTTTTGTTTCCTTTTTGTTCCTGTTATCGTTTTTGTAACGTTATTCATTTTTGTTTCTTTTTGGTGACTGTACAATTATTTTTAATATTACCCGTGTATGTCGAAAAACAACAATATGGAACTTATATTAGGCGTGGCACCATCGAGATATTATGTACTAGAGAAGTCACTCAGAACAAAATACATGTTCCGTTTTTATTTTAATTAAAAGTAAAAAGCGCTGCAACGCTAAAACAATAATTTCTAGACAAATCCTACGGTATTAACAAGCAGCGCTCGATCGTTTTTTGAGTTGTAGTTTTCTCGCATTCTCGTATTGATCTATATGTCCTTAAAAAATGGCGGCGCTGCCAAATCAAAATTTTGATTTTAATTTATTATTTTGTGTGGCTTTAGTAAAAGTTTTTACACTTACCTACTGATGAAATGTCACACTACAATTATATTTTCTCGCTCTTAAAAACACAATTAGGTATTTTTTCGATAACTAAAAGTAGCTCAGCAGCGCTCGAACGTATTTCATATACATTCGAGCGCTGCTGAGCGTAAACTCCGATTGATATCACTGCGGTGGAGGGACCGCAGTTCACGTTACAAACTTTTTCTTCGCAGTGTCTACTCTATACGCTAGTAATAATAACTCAGTAGCACCTCTTTCTGAAGGGGGGAAATCCTCCAGGCAGGATTTTTTATAATGTATAGGCGGTGAAACAAAGTGGAGCGTACAAAACAATATTGTTTTGATTGTATATTCGCGAAATATGGTGGGAAAAGGAAAACGCTGGGCTACTGGTCGTATATCAAACTTAAACCGACGAAAACTACATGGTCTACTAACTGGGCGATATCCAGAAACACTCTTCACGGGAAATTCTTCTGCTGGTGAAGGACATGTAACCCGTCCAAGTAACATGGTGGATCCGTAGATTTATTTGGACTACTATTAGGGTACACAGCGCCGTGAGCGGGAGTGAAACCGTTCCACCTGGAGGTCTTCCTACCAGATCCACTCCACCACCTCCTTGCGCCAGAAGTTCTCCTCGCAGTACATCGCGGTTGCGATAAAATAACTGTAGCGACCTAAAGTCTCGATTCGTCTGACTAATTGGAAGACTCGCTTTAGTTAGTAACCAAATGGAAAATGAACGGTCTAGAAATGTAAAAAAAATCTCCGGCTAGATTTTAATTTTTCAGCTTAGATGTCATTTTGTTGGAGATAGTGTGTGTGAGATCTTTGTGTTTTATAACCGTATTGGTATTGGTAAAGGGCTCTGTTTCCGCATTTAGACTCATAGGCGGTCCATTATGCGTTCAGATAGGCTGGCTAGTTGAGCCAGCCTAGCTCCTTCCAGAAGCACAGAAGCCTCCTGGGGCGTTCACAGGCTTCTAGGAGCGACCTCGCTCCTGCGAGGATATTTGCCCGTTGTGTGGCCACTCCCTCGCACTCCAGGACGACGTGGGCGGCCGTTTCCTCCGCATTAAGACAGCCTCTACATAGAGGACTGTTTGTCGCATTGATGGTGAATAGGTGCCGGTTTAGGGCCAAGTGGCCCGTAATGGTACCTACAACTATTCTGATCTCAAGTCGGTTAAGACTGAGCAGTCTGCAGGTTAAACGTGGTGAGACCTCCGTCAGCACCAGTCTAGATTGCCTACAGCCGGGCGTATCAGCCCAGCGACCGTTGTGCGCTTCACGGGTTCGTTGCCTTACCCATGAGCGAAGTTGATTGAAGGGAAGTGGCAGCAATATAGTTGGCCCTGCCACTGTTGTTGCAGATCCATTTCTTGCCAGCTCATCTGCGGCATCGTTGCCGAGTGAATTACTATGCCCCCTGATCCATTGAAGGGTTAGCCCATTGCCAGAAGCTAAACGTTCGAGTGTCTGGTGGCATTCGTATATAAGGCCGGAGTTCATGGTGTTGCCCTCCAGGGCTTTCAGGACGGCCATACTGTCCGAGAGTATGCGGATGTTGTACTCCTTTATACCCCTTGACATGACCGCGGTAGCGGCGTAGGTTATTGCAACGCACTCACATTGGAATATGGAGCTGTGTCGGCCTAGCGCCAGTGATATTGTTATATTCAAGTCTTGTGAGAAAACTCCGGCTCCAGTCCCTGTCCCCATCTTAGAACCGTCCGTGTATATCCGGACTTCGTTTATGCCAGATTGATCTCGGTCGCTCTCATGTAGTTGTATTCGGTACCTTCTACCGAAGATATGTTGTTTAGGGATCCTATCGCATGGGGCAGCTATTAGTGGTTGGTATTCCACTAATTGGTTCCATAATTTGGAATGAGGACCTTCTTGGTTGTACCATAGACCTAGGTGTTTGAGTCTGATGGCTGCCATTGCTGCTTCTTGTTGTATATATAGGTCTAGTGGCGCCAGATCTAAAGCTACTTCAAGGGCAGCTGTGGGTGCTGTGCGCATGCAACCAGTGACGGCAGCACATGCGAGTCTCTGGAATTGTTGTAGTTTGTTTCTGACGGTGCTTAGCTCTGTTCTCTGCCACCAGGTAATGGCACCGTATGTGACGATTGGCCGTATGACCGTTTTGTACAGCCATAGTGTGATTTTTGGTGATAAACCCCAGCTTTTGCCGAGGAGTCGCTTGCATTGGCAGAAAATAATGCTGGCTTTGTTCAATTTTGTGTCCAGGTGCCTGTTCCATAAGAGTTTACTGTCTAGTATCACTCCTAGATACTTGACTTCCTTGGTAAGGGCTAGACGGGTGTTGAATAGTTTGGGTAGTCTTAATTCTCCTAAACTGCGTTTATTTGTGAACATGATCAACTCTGTCTTCGTCGGGTTCACTGTTAAGTCGTGTTCCTCACACCATTGTTCCACGACCTTCAAAGCAGACCTCATTCGGTCGCATACCACACTCTCAAAGGGCCCACTGATGAGGATGGTCAGGTCGTCTGCATAGCCCACTGTGAGGAACTTGCGATCATTGAGCCGAGTAATAAGCTCATTGACCACAATGTTCCACAAGAGAGGTGAGAGAACTCCGCCTTGCGGACAGCCTCTGGCCACCACCCCTCTTGTTGTGTTATTCACAGTGAATTGTATGGCTCTGTGTCTGAGCATGTTGTCGATCCATCCTGCAATTGTGGAGTTGACCCCATGCCTTGCCAGAGCTTGGCTGATGCTGGTGAAGTTAGTTTTGTCGAAGGCACCCTCAATATCGATGAAGGTTCCTAGAGTTGACATCTTGTATTTTAGGTTGCCCTCTATGTATGAGACAACTTGATGGAGGGCAGATTCTGTTGATTTGCCCATTGAGTAAGCATGTTGGTTGTGGTTCAGAGGGTAGTTGACTAGTGCAGTGCTTCTGATTTCCCTGTCTATTAGTCTCTCCAGTACTTTAAGTAGGAATGATGTGAGACTGATGGGTCTAAATGATTTCGGTTGTGTGTAATCTCCTTTGCCGGGTTTGGGGATGAAGACTACTTTGACCTCTCTCCATTTCAGGGGGACGTAGCGGTGTGCCAAGCAGCTTCCGTAGATAATCCGAAGATGATCTATCAGTGCCCTATCGCACCATTTTAGCAGGCCTGGGAAAATACCATCTAATCCTGCCGCTTTATATGGAAGAAAGCTGTTGATCGCCCATTGCACTTTATCGTGATTAATGATTGTGCGGGCAGTGGTCCAGTCAGGCTCACCCAGTGTATCTTCCTCACTGTCTTCCCATGTGTTCTCCTCGTTTGATATGCGACAACCTGGGAAGTGGGTTGTCATCAACAGTTCTGATGTCTCCGAATCTGTTTTGGTATAGGTCCCATCAGGTTTTTTCAAGAAGCCAAGACTGTGCATCCGTTCACAGCACATGATGTTTTTGACTCTATTTGCCTGATCGTTGTTCTCTATGTTAGTGCAGAAGCTTCTCCAGCATTCAGTTTTACTGATTCTGATCCGCTTCTTGTAGTTTTGTAGGGTTTGTTTGTATGCGTCCCAGTGTTGATCTATTCGTGAATTTTTGGCTTTATTGAACAACTTTCTAAGCTTACGCCGTTGTTTCTCCAGTTCCGGTCCCCATCAGTGTTGTTTACTGCATGGTCCCGTTCTGGGTAATGAAAGTGGGCATGTTTGTTCAAAGCATGTAATTAAGGTGGTGGTAAGGTTATTCGCGTGGTTATCAATATCCGCTTTGGTCCCATGGGCATTCGGCAGATGGGTATCTTTCAACCTTTCCGCGGTGATTACTCCATACTTACGGACGTCCATTTTGCGAGGATTTCGCCGAGGTTCTGGCGGTGTGAGAGTCATCTTCAGTTCAAATTTGATCCAACGATGATCTGAGCACGACGCCTCATCCGAAACGAGTTTTATAACCGTTCTATAATCTATTTATAAATGTATGCATATTCCTCACAACCCCCTGAAACATATTTGTGAATTAATTGCTGGCGTTTGGTGGCTGCAAGGGACCGTTGGCATAGCCGGCTACCGGTTTCTCTGGGATTGCCAAACAATAAAAAAACCTTGGTATTTCCTTTGGTATCTCGGTAGGTCATATTGCTCTGTGTCACTGTGTGCCATCATGTACTGTACAGAACAGAAAGATATACGTAGAAATGTTATGTATCATAATTTACAGGCCAAACTCGGGCAAAAGAAAGGACTATTTATTACTGCACACTAATAACGAATTGTTTTGATTTGATGTTTTTATTTTGCTCAAAACTAGCCTACAATACATAAAGTCACACATTTGAAAATATATCTTAACGCGTAATCTTAATAGTTATTTTGCCATAGCATAAGAAGAACTTACAACGTTTCGTAATCTTGAAAGTAAGAATACTTCATTGCAAGCTATTCAAAAACAGGTGACGTTGTTCTAAATGCACGCAATTATGACATTAATCACTTTAGGAATAAATTCGATATTTGTGTCATTCTTCGACATGTACCGCTGCTCGCTTAGTGTTGTAGCACATTTTTGAATATTATCAATAATATCGATACCTAACTTCTGTTTGGACGGAGCAGAATAAAAAACATGAATTGAAGAATATCTGGGAAGGTAACATTAAAAAGGCGAGGAAGCTAAAAAATAAGTACTTGCATAATAATGTTTATTAATTTTAAGAATCTGTATTATAATCATATGTAATAAAGACTGTATTAGACCAAATTGAGCTTTATGTGAAAAGGATAAGGAAGAGTTTAGTTTAAATCTCTAGTCAATTTTTAGCTAAATAAAATTTTAAAATTTTATTGAAAAAATATATAAAATTGTTCTTACCGATGGTAAGAAACACCTCCATTATTAATGGTTTTCCTTCTGCTATCATTTTTACACTGTAAAACAGAGCAGTACGGCATTGTGGCGTAAAAAGAACTTTCAATTGACGACCGACTCGACACAGCGTTGTAACACGACTATGATACAAAATACCTACAACTCATAAAGGTATGCGTTGCAACGCATAGCAGTGGCAAGCGCGTCACGCCTACTAGTCATTTCTACGTATATCTTTCTATTCTGTGATGTACTGGGCTTTATTTAGACTTGCATGACGGTGCGTGGTACTCTCAGTCAGTTCAGCTCACTTCGCGTTTTCGCATATCATAAAACGTGTTGCCGATTAAAGGGCTCTCATAAGATACAAACAGGTAGCAGGCAGATACCTTTTGTCTCTAATACTCCTGTAATTGTAGACTTTCGTTGTAATAGTAAAAATGTTCATAATGATATGATAGATTTCACCGTATGATTCTGAACTGAATTCATACTCGCGCTATTATAAAATGACGAAAAAATGTGAACTGCAACAAGGGTAGCCAACTTTTTGTATGAGAAATAAAGTATATTAAAGTCGGAGAGTAAAAAAACAGTATTTTAGAAAAATAAACAGTGTTGTTTTTTGAGAAACATATTTTTGGAGCTTCTCGCACAAATCAATATCTTACGCTCATTTTTTTTTAAATCACACATATTAAGTCTTAATTAAAATACATGAGGAGCAAACTTTTTTTATCAAATTGATACAAGCCCTTTTTCTAAAATCCCGTCACTTGGCATATATTACAGAAAAGCAAGCATTGAATCGTAAGCAGAGTATCTTTCTCCCGTCTACTCAGCGGCCATTAGTTTATGTTACTATCGAAAGGTTTAAGAATAATAATGATAACATGACACATTTCACACACGGCCGTCTGATCCCAAACTAAGCAGAGCCTGTAGTATGGTAACCAGACTGCTGATAAACATACTTACATATTTCTAAATACATACATATTATAGATAAATTAAAGCTAGGCACAGAACAAGTGATCATGCTCATCACGACCTCGGGCTCAGGAGTCAGGGTCACTAACCACTAGACCATCAGCCCAGTCCAGTAAATATAAAAAAGTGTAGTGAAGTGTAGTGAAAGTAGTGTTAGTATAACTTAACACTTTGTTAGTATTACAGTATTTTACTATTTTAACGCGTAAACAAGTGCGAAGTACAAATGAATTTAGAAGTGGAAATAGTGATAATTCATTGTATTTTAATAATTTGCAATTAACACAATATAATTAATTATTAGAATTCACTCCTATCACCTAGGTATGTGTTCTTTAATATAAACATAAGTATTTAGTTAAAAATGGCATTTTATTTTGTAGATATATAAACGTTTTACAAACTAATCTAGAGTATACTTTATTTAATGCTTTTGACTAATATTTATACATTGATTGATTCGACATTAAACACTATGTCGTGATCGTGAACTACTATTTCTATACTCCTCATCAATCTTACTTTACTGATTTCAAAATCTATAGAAGTAAGTTGCTCTGCTAAAAATATTATCAATTCTTTACGATTACAAGTTGATTATGTGTACATATTTATTGTCTTCAACTCGAATATGCGTCTCAAGTCTGGAACCCCTGCTGCAATGAATATATTGAATGTATTGGATCAATTAAAAAACGATTTATTAAATACTTTACTTCCATCAAAAGACTCCACATTACTCTCTTAATTATATTGTAACGAACTGGAGTTTAGAATTAGAATATACACCAATTTATAACGACATAGACACATATTATTTAAATAATTCGCAACTAACACAATCATACTGTTACAGTAATTCTCACTAATATTCACTTGAACTATTCGCTAATCTTCGCAACTGTTAACTGTTAATTCTTAGTATCGCTTAACTAGAACTGAATGTCTATACCGCAATGCAACTTGCTTATATAGCTCGAAAATCATCTCATACATCATCATCATCATGTGTCATCATCTGTCTGACTCGTCCGCTGTTGGAACTTCCTGAATTCGTTAGAACATTCTATTAACAGACTATCAGTTAAGTTATGCGCTAAAACATAGCGCCGTGCGTCTCAATTTAGTTTTGATACTAGTTAATAGATGGCGCCACCGTCAGAATTTGGCGACCACAGCAATATTAATCTATGTGAAAAATTCTATATTTAAATGTCCAAAATTCCATATATACCGTGAGATTGCTGACTGTATCGAAAGAAATCGACTGTTCGGAACTCTTGTCTAAATTCTCTTTAAATATTCAATGAAAGTCGCATCTGCCTGTGTCAACTATATACAGAACAGCTACGTAGCTGTCCTGGACAGTACGTACTGAGAGCGTGTGTAAAAAGTATGACTGACAGTTTTTACAGACCTCAATCAAACGTTGTTTAAGTCGGAGGTGTTATAGTAATGTTTAATATGTATATTTGGATTTAAATATAATTTGAGTGTAAGTTTGTTATTTAACTGTTTCATTTTTTCGTTATAATCAATATAATGTTGTTGTTAATTAAGAAATCATAACCAATATGCTGTCTGTTCACTCACTTATAATTGTCTAAGTATAAGTGTAGAGAAGAGTGTCGAGTGTCGTTTCCACTTATGGACAACGTTGGCTGACACATTGTTATACATATTAGTTATAATAATATTTAAGCGTGTTTATTTTGTGCTACTTTCTAAACTCTTTTAAACATGGGTCACGTATAAGCAAGTGGTACAAGACTTACATCATTTATATGTACCTATCTATAGTAGACAAAAAGCAATGGACCGTAAACGGCCTCCCTTTTGTCACGACTTCTGCCATAGGTGTTCCAAATGATTACTCTTACATTCAGTTTGGTAAAACGGCATTATGTTTCCTTTGTTCCAGCCGACTCCAGCATCTCGAGTATGCATCATTGGAGCTGGCTACGCAGGTTTAGCTACGGCCCGACACATGAAAAATAACGGTCTCAATTTCACAGTGTTTGAGAGCTCTAGCTACATTGGAGGTACATGGAGGTTCGATCCTAGAACCGGAACTGATGAATTTGGAGTACCAATATTTACTAATCAGTATAAGAATTTAAGGTAAGCTGTTAGGACTCCTTTACAATTATTTATCTATCAAATTATATATATATATATATATATATATATATATATATATATATATATATATTGGTAATGAGTAGTATTTTCTAAATGAATCAAGCAAAACGAGACACTTGGACTGCAATAAATGGGGTGCAGCAATAACAAACATATCCCTAATTTTGTATTCGATTAAGTACCTACCTATTACGTATTTTTTGGACATGTTTATTGTTTTACAGTTTATATGAAGTTTTCTGTACTGAGTTAGTTAAATGTTACAATATTTAGTTTTACAGTTATATACCATATGGGTGGACCCAGTAAGTTATTTGGTTTGTGTTAAAATGTATTGAAATTGCATGACAAATACTACGTACGGTAATGTGGGACGTAGGTAGTTAGGAGATAGAAAATTACTTCTTCAATTGTCACTGGGGTTTGAAAAACTACCACGGCCTCACAGAAAACCGGCCGTGAAGCAATGCTTGTATTGCATTTCGCCGAGTGAGTGAGGTTACCGGAGGCCCTAACCCTTCCCTCTCCCATATTCCCGTCTTTCCCCCCTCCCCCCTCTTCCCACTCTTCCCCCCCTCCCCCTCTTCTCCTACTCCCACCTTAAAGGGCGGCAACGCACTTGTGACTCTCGAGTTGCAGATGCCCATGGGCAGCGGTAGTCATTTACCATCAGGTGACCCGTCTGCTCGTTTGCCCCCATTACCATAAAAAAAAACCATTCACAGAACACCGCGGTTTAGACAGCTCTAATTAATACAGTTGTGATTTTTCTTACCGAAATTTTAACCGAGTAAGATCGTCAGCTATCCATGGGTAGGATTGATTCGGTGTATCAACACATAATTGATACCACTATTTTTATAATCATAATGATGTAATTATTATGTCAACGTAATTATATTATTGTGAAATGCGGAAGTTTAAAAGTTAGTACATGTATTTACCTATTTAACACAATACATAATAACTTAACATCTAAGGTGTGTTTAGATGCAAAGTAAATCATGCTAACATAATAAAAATACCGCAAAATTCAAATTCTAAATACTAATATTTTGAAAATTGGTGTTGCAGAGTCAACGGGCCTTATCAGACAATGGAGCTAAGCGGTTTCCCATTCCCAGACGGGACAGTTGCATTTCCTTCGGGAGTCTGCTTCTATAAGTATTTACAATCATTTGCAAGACATTTTGATTTGATGAAGGATATTCAGGTAATATTTTTGTTTATTTTTGTCGAAACCAAAGAAAGAAATACCTTTTTACTCCTACGTTGCTATAAAAATAATTATACTGTTATCGACACCGGGGTAGCTATATACATGTAGTAATAGCAGATACCATCTACCTACATCGTAAATCTTAGCTTTGCAAAGAGCATAGTAGAGTAGATAGTTATACGGTAATCCGTGACTAGGCAACTTCAATCATTGCCAGAACCATTCAAATAATAATACAAATACAATTCTCTCATGCTCTGACGGCAGGAGGACCTTTCCCTCAACCTTAACTCTCAATCTTAACAGCATTTTTAATGTACCCGTGTATATATTTATAATAATAAATATTATCTATATATATTAAAATGAATCCCTATTTCCCTTGGTAACGACATGACGCGTGAACGGCTGGACCGATTTCACTAATTCTTTTTTTTTTGTGTTTGTTATTGTCAGGAGAAGGTTCTTATCAAAGAACAAATTAAGAAAGTTTCGCGGAAATTTAGAAAATTTAAGAAAACTTAACGAGGGACTTACGCGTTTGAAACCACAGGGCGCAGCTAGTATATAATTATTTAATGTACCGTTTATGATATGTATATTTACTAGTGGAGACCATTTAAAAACTCCGAGGCAACTGGGACGTATCAACACATTCCTAATAACCAATCGCTAATTTCAGGTTCAAAGTCAAGTGACCTGGGTGCAATGGACAGGAGAAAATTGGAACCTTACATATACGAAGAGTGATACTAAGGATAACGTGACCGAGCAATGCGACTTTGTCGTTGTTGCGAGCGGGGAGTACAATAAACCTCATATACCTAAATTCGAAGGACAAGAATTGTACAAAGGTGATTTTATCGACAAACAAATATTTGCTCTGCTCTTAATATATTTGGATAAAGTATATTTTTTTTTTTCAAAATCAAAATTTAAAGTAAACCCATTGTAGGTATTTTTATATACATTTCAAATTATTATGTATAATTAGAATTCTTAATCATAGCAATGTGCTGTTTAAAAGTAGTAATTATAACTTTTAATTAGTAATTTTACTTCATTAATCTGTGGGAAGTCTCTATTTTTTACATGCACATGCACTCAGAAAAAGGCAGGAACTTGCATTTAAGACTACTAAGAAAAAACCTTAATAGTTTAGTTTATCCATCTAAGGATCTTTCAAGACCCCAATCCATCATGCGGATATTTTGACATACTGAATCTTACAGGAAATAAGCATTTAACATCTGGCACAGATGAAAACCTGCTACATCTAGATTTCAATCAAATTCGATAGCTTGATAATTCCCGGTGTTACTAGTTCCTATAGAACTTCTCCTCTATGGCCAAACTTGAAATAATTATGGCCTGTGTAGTATACACTGTTGCCTGTGACCACGGCTAGTGTTTGAGACGTCAGGCAATCAGAGGTATGGAATACCTTTTCGTGATCGCGTTAACCGAAAGTTTAAAAGTTAGTATAGCCAAACTTGAGGCTTTATTTTTTTAAGTTATAACTATTTACGGAACCTGGATTCCTCATTTCAGAAAAGGCAAGGTATTTGTAGTAGTGGTCTAAATAATATACAATCGTCTATGGTGAATATTCATATTCTAGGCTTATTGTAAGTATTAGGTAACGAATTGTTCCCTATAAAAGCTCCAAGTTTCTAGTGTAAGCAGTTTCGTTTCTCGTTGATTGTTAGACAAATTATATTCTTCCGGTTTCTTTTTTTTTAGAATTCGGAATTATAAGTAGTATTTCCATCCCATAATACTACTAACTATTAAATTTACAGGGAAAGTATTACACAGTCACGCTTACAAAGATGCTGAAGATTATCGGGGTCAACGCGTGCTGCTGATAGGTGGAAGAGCAACAGCAGTTGACTTTGCCCTACAGCTTTCTAACATAACCTCAAAACTGGTGCACAGTAACCATATTCTTCGATCATTACATATCTTCAATCAGCCAGCTCTCACTAAAAGCTATATAAATAAACCAGATTTGAAATACTTCACTCCAACTGGTGCTGTATTTGAGGACGACACTGCTGAAGATTTCGATATTGTCATATATTGCACAGGTACACATTTATATTAAATTCTAATTAGAGAATTTAAGTATTACCTCATACTCGTACCAATATATAATAGTTAACGTAAAATGCTCATTTAGCTTAGCTTAATGCTTATATATTCCGTCTGCTGCACGCGTACAGCTTAACATGAACTGTGCAGATTGCACCAGACGGAATATGTGAAGCTCAACATTTTGCATCATTATTAAGCTAGAATGTGTTACCAAGCGCAAAAATAAGCATGTTACTTAAATCTACTTCCGGTATTTTAATGTCACTGCTTACAGAGGCATGATACAGGTATCAATAATATACATAAACTGTCATATTATTATCTATACTTTTAATAAAACTGTAACAGGTCCAATTCTGTACATTGAAGATATTTTGATATATTTTTTTTGGGGGGCACTCTATTATCGATACATAAGCCAAAACTATAATTAAATTGTTTTTCTTTTTGTCTGTCTGTCTTTCTGTCTGTCTGTATCATAGAAGCGCATCACGCTGAAACTACTGAACCAATTCAAATGAAACTTGCCATGATTTGAGTTCATACTACGAGGTAGGATAGGATATTCAGGACGGTTTCCCTAAAGGGAGGAATGAAAGTCAAAATGTGTACTTAGTTGTAATTCATTAACACGTAGTCCGATTGCAATCATTCTTTTTTTGTTGGAAAATAGGTACTTTGAAGATTGTCACATAATCTTTTTTCTTCTATATCTATTTGTAAAATAAATCTGTAGACGTGGAGTTTGTTTGTTTGGTTACTTCACGTAAAAAGAAAACTGATAACTTTAGAGGTTTCTAATGTGATGTCGTAAATGAACACATTTTTTTTGCGTTTACATTGCAAACGCTCGCTGAACCCTACGAGATACATCAAAATAATGTACCACATGTATTGTACACCTAAAAAAGGTCTACAAAAAAGTCCGCGATGGTGTATGTCTATCTCTTAGGGATAATCCACAATAACCATTTTTTATCCTTTACTTTTTACGAGAAATAATGGCTAATTTACGAAGCGATTCTAAGCAATACAGCATTAATCCTTATCCAATTAAGTACCTTAAATACATTGTGGATTTAATATAGATCAAAAGGGCCCTTTACAGCATGTAATTTCAATGAATATTTTCGAAGGTATTACAGATTTAAAATGTCGCTCTTTTAAGAGTAACCTCTGAAGAAAACATGTTTGTATTGTCTAATGACAAAAAAGCTGTGAACGTTGTATATAAAGACATTCTGTAGTATATTTAGTATCATCATTGCACCCGTGCGAAGCCGGGCGGGTCGCTAGTACTTTATAAAACATCCTGCCTGGAGGATTCCCCCCTCTCAGGAAGAGGTGTTACACCTGTTATAAGTGACTTATTGTTGTTTTCGGACAAAGACGCGAACGAAGTCACGGACACAGCTAGCACAATCTATAATATGAAACTTTGAATTATTTCTTGTTTGAAAAAAAAAAATTTAAACGATCTGTTTAATAGTCTCAGATTTTAATTCTATCTCAAATTTAAATGATTGCACGTCATAAATTTAAAGTTATACTAATATTCTAATAAATTTCAGGTTACAAATACTACCACCCGTTCCTGAATCATCTATCCAGTGGTATAACTACTTCAGAGAACTACGTGTTCCCACTGTACCAACAGATTATAAACATCAACCAGCCCACGATGGCATTTGTAGGAGTTTCTAAGACACCTTTTGCTAGAATTCTGGATGTCCAGGTCAGTTCAGGTCAGGATGTCGAGTAAACATGAAAAGTAAAATCGACTATACCATGCTATTGCTATTAGTTGAGTATGGTATAACTAATTGACGAACACAACAACGTCTTCCACAACAAAAATGTTGCATCTCGACGGTCTCTACGTAGGTACCTATAAAGTTAAAGTTATATTTTGGTTTCTTAAAAAATTGCCTTTACTTTTGCTGTAAGTAACCTTGCTTCTCACCGAATCTAAGACAAAGGATTTTGAGTTTTGATTTACCTGTGAAATGTTAAAATTGGTTTAAATAAAAGGCTTAAATGACCATATATTTGACTGTGTGAGTGAGTGAGCGTTGACTTAGAAGCTTGATTTTTTACGGTTTTAAGGGGACACAGACATTTAATGTTAAATTAAAGTTGATTTCTCCAGGCACTCCTGAAAAAAAAAACAACAATAAATTGAATATATAAATGTTTCATTTCTCCTTTTGCGGTATGGAACCCTATTACAAACTATCTACATAGAATACCTATTAGATGTCAGCAATAAAAAATAAAATTCTTTTTTTACTTTTTTTGTCAGATCAGTTCGAAACTTAAACAAACCGATGTTCGATGATGATGCTTGTGCTGTTCAGTAAACCGCGACTTTAGATATATCGCTTTGTACGTAGGGACCGTCGATTGGTTTTTAATTATATGAAAAAAGGCTTTCGTAACTCTGTCTGTAGCGCCACTGTGATCAAAAAAAAATAATATTACAGAATAAGCTGTTATGTGATTGAAAATCGTAGAGTTGTTTTTAACCCTTGACATTGTACAGCCACATTAAATCCCCACCCAAGTTACTTTCGCTGCATCTGGTAGGTATCGAAAACTAAAGGAAAGTACCACAGCTGTAGCATGTCATATAATAATCTAATCTAATTTAATATTAGATTTGTGGAGTTATTATTATTATTAAACAGGCGGAGTACGCAGCAGCATTAGCCGCAGGACGGTTTGAATTGCCATCTAAAGATGACATGTTACGCCAGTGGGCTGATCACGTGTACGCGCTGAGGAAGGAAGACTTTAAAGTAACGGACATCAACAGCGTCGGCTTTGATTTTGTAAGTACTAAACTAACTCATTAAAAAAAATAAAAATAATTACAGAATTGGATACTTAGTAAAATGGTTGTTTCTTTTTATCATCCAATTCTGCAATAAAATTATTCTCTTTTTGATACATGGTTCCGGGTCCTTCATATCCTGGTTCCGATGTTCCAGTTTTAGCTCAAGTTCAGTAAGAAACTGTGGCATTCCCTTAATGTGCAGCAATTTTTATAAAAGTGAACACCGACATCAGATCCATATTTTTTTCTCGTGGTCTTTTGTAACTGACAATTTAGATACTTGACAAAAATATATATTTTTTACCTATCTATAATACCTATATGTCATTCCAGAATAAATACTTTGAAACTCTACACAAGGAAGCAGGTATTCAGCTGGTGCCTCCAGTTATTACTACAATGATCCTATTCGACTTTAAGAATGTTCTAGAAGACCTTGCTAACTTTCGCGATTATGATTTCAAGGTCATTAGTGAGACTCAATACGAAAAGAAATACAATCCTAGACAAGAAGTGTGTCCTTTTGATGTCTAAAAGAATTGGACTTGATCTAATAATATAAATAATATATTTTTTCTATTTTATGGTAATGTTATAGAGCTGGTTCACATCCAGTATTTCATATGGAATATCGAATATCTAAATAAATTTTAAGTTATAGGATCATTATTATATATTAAATACTTAGATTAAGGATTTAATGAAATTATTGCCGCGATTAACCTTAAATTTAGAATATATATTTATTCATATATTTTCAAATGTTCATATGCTAAATTTTGAGTCAATATCAAATTAGGCTTTATGCTCAATTCAAACTTTAGGTAAAGATTAAATATGATATATATTGTTATTTTTATTTTGACAGATGATTCATTTGAATCTTGATGGTTCTAATTTAGATATGTAATACCTATGTAAATAATTTTAAATATTTTTATACAGCAAGTTGTGCTCACCTTATGAAAATGCGTGTGTTCAGATTCAGACAAATATAAAAAACCAATGCTTTTTGTTACTATGTAACATGATATTAATTAAAATTTTCTTTTCATTAATAAATTTCTGTCTTTGAGAACGCTTGCTTATTTTCCAACATAAAGTTATGTACAATGCTACAATAACAGTAATTAAAAGGTAGTAAGTATACAAAATTACTTTATATTTATTTTTATGTTACATTTTTAAATATATTTTTTACATATGAAATAAGAAAGGTCTTTTACTTATCCTTAATGTTGCTTTTTTTGTAGTTGCATTAACTAAATCCTGTGGTAGTTTATTTATCAGTCAAGGGATAATATTTTAAGTATGTAGTATAAATGCAAGCAAAAATATGTTGCTTTTAATATTTGCATGTGCACCAGAATTGTACAAACAATTGTGGTCTACGCAATCAAAACAGATATGAGGACTTTACGCCAATAATGTGATTAAATGTTTGGAATGGTTGCAAAGCTACTTGAGGGACCGAAAACAATGCGTAGTGATTACTCGTATAGACGCTAAACAGATTTTCACCTTGTATAGATCTCCATATGAAACTAATGGAGTCGGGGTTCCCCAGGGAAGTATCTTAGGATCACTTTTATTTTTACTCTACATAAATGATATCCTGAAAGCTACAAAACATAAATGCACATTATTTCCTGACGATATTTCTGTAGTTCTTACACAAAGCAAAAACAGCTATGACACTTTTTGAAATTAGCATTGAAAAACACTATTGAAGATGGTCTCAAGAAACGAAAATTGTACAATTCCAAAATCATAATAAGAAATTACCCAAATTAAACATTAATTTCTCTGGTCATGAGATATCAGAGGAAAATGAGACTACATTTTTAGGTATTAACCACACTGGACAGCCATTGCAATTGGAAAGCCCATGTAAAAAACGTATCTAGTCGCATAAACAGATTCGTGTTTGCTCTTAGAAAGACTAGGAAAATGGCAGACGAGAAAACTGCTTTAATAGCGTGTCATGGATATGGGTTTATTACTGAGATATTGAATATTGTTGTGGGGCAACTCGACAGAGATAAATATCGTGTTTGTGTCACAGAAAAAATGTGTTAGGGCGATTTGTGGTGCCACCCCACCAGACTCTTGTAAACCTCTTTTCAGGAAATTAAAATTACTAACCATAACATCCATATATATTAATGAAATTGGCATGTTTGTTAAAAAGCACCCTGATCTATTTGAAAAAGTATGTGAAAATAAAGAATATCTCTCTAGAGACCAAACTAAACATTTGCTACCAATGATGTCAACTACCTTATATAATAACTAGCTTTCGCCCGCGACTTCGTCCGCGTGTTGGCGAACATCAGACATCGACAGACCTACACGGTCATCTAATTTAGGGTACACCAGAGGCTCCGGCCATAAGACCCGGTGACGGAATACTGTGTGGTTTTAATTGGATTGAGCCCGACCTCGGTTTGGCCCCGTTGCCTGAGGTGATGACCCGTGGGGTTAGATAGTAATTGAGGAGGGAAAACCCACAAGTCACCTTCGGTTTGTAGACCAAAATGATTACCACAGCCGAGATTAAACCTCAACGAATTGCCATATACATATTTTACATTGTTGACGAATATTCCTGGTCGAAATATTATTACATGCAAGCGTAAGATTGCAATTTAAGGCTTAAGGCTTTGGAGGTACTTGCAATGCCTGGTAAGTGTATCTCACTGTGGAGGGTGTTCGGTTTGAACTCCAGGGAATTCGTTGAGGCTAATGTCCGTGAAGGTGTTTTTTCTCCGGATCCCGAGATCTTCATCACATCTTCACCATATTCACATGGTAACAAAATCGGTTCATATTTGACGGAGACCTGAGGTAACATACATAAAAAAATACCTACATGAGCGTCAAATTGAGAAAATTCCTTTTTTTTAAGTTGGGAAAAAATCGATGCCTGATACAATCAAAGTGTAAGTTTCTTACTTAGTTTCTACAAACTTTCACCCCCTATTTTTATCCTTTAAGGGTTGAATTTTCAAATTCCTTTCTTATAGAACGCCTACATCATGTAAGAAATACGTCCTCCAAACGTAACTAATACTTAAATATTTTTACGAAGAACTGAAGATAATAAAATAAAATCTCTGGAGGTGACTTACCCTTCGCTCAAAAAGGGGGGGAAGAATCACCACCAAGACGTTTTTATTGCTGACAGGGAACACTCGCGTGTGATTTTATATTGATATATAGCGATTTAATTAGTATTTAGGAGCGTCTTAGCGGGAGCTCCAATGCGTGCGGGTCGCGATCCTTTTTGCGAGAGATGAAGCAGAAGGAAGGGGGGGGTGTATGATAGGAAGGGGCGTGTTATGCGTTCGGAAATGTGTAATGATTATTTAATACTTAAGTAGTATAACTTTATCCTATAAATGTGAGAATTAAAAGTATGATATAATTATAGGGTAAATGGCGTTTACAACAACGAACTTTAAGGGTGCGAATTATTCCATCCTTTCCCGGATAAACCTCTTCTACGACACCCAACGGCCAGCAAAGAGGATGAGCGTTGTTATCTTTAATTACCACTACCGTGCCTAATTCGATGGGGTTAGATAGAGTAAGCCATTTCTCTCTCTGCTGTAGAGAAGTTAAATATTCTTGACTCCAGCGACGCCAAAAACTTTGAGTGAGTTTTGTTACGAGTTGGAAACGAGTTAAGCTTTTATCAAGTACCTCAGAAGAATCTTCTACAGGCAGGAATTTAAGCGGAGTTACGTTTAAAAAATGATTAGGAGTTAATGCGCTGATACTAGAGGGGTCTGAGCTAAGAACACATAGAGGGCGGCTATTGAGCATTCCTTCAATCTGAACGAGGATTGTGTTGAGTTCTTCGTATGTGAGTACTTGAGCTCCTATAATTTTATAGAGATGCGTTTTAACGCAGCGAACATTAACTTCGGCGAGACCATTAAAATGTGGCCCGTACGGAGGACTATGTTTAAATTCAATGCGTTGCTCGGCTAATTGGTTACCTATGTAATTTTGATGTGCGTCAGAATCTAATGATGCGTATATTTCATTTAATTTGCGTTGAGCCCCAATAAAGTTGGTTCCTCCATCACTATATATCATAGAGACGGGGCCTCTTCTACTGATAAAACGCTTAAACGCGTCGAGAAACAAATCAGAACTAAGGTCAGAAACCAATTCAATGTGCAGTGCCTTTGTAGTTAGACACACAAAGATACAGATATAGGCCTTTTGACTTTTGATTCCACGGCGTCGAATGTGCGTGACAAATTAGGGACCAGCGTAATCTACAGCGGTAAAAGCGAAAGCTTTGGCCTCGGTTACCCGAAACTCAGGCAAATCTCCCATGAAAGGAGTTTGCGATTTGGGGTTGAGTCTGAAGCAAATGTTGAAGCTTTAAATTATTTTGTTATATTGTAAGCGTTGCACCATTTCATTGTTTGTAATTATCATATCGTTACACTTCAAGGTAACCGAGTAGTCGAACAGTAGTAATATGTACCTACGAAGGTATTATTAGTCCTCACCACAGTCCTGAAAAAGCGAAAAATATTTTTTTGTCCTCTGAAACTAGCTGACCCGCGCAATTTTGTCTGCATTTGTAAATTTTCCCCGTTTTTGCAACATTTTTCATTAATGCTCCGCTCCTATTGGTCGTAGCGTGATGTTATATAGCCTAAGGCCTTCCTCGATAAATGGACTATCCAAAACTTAATAATTATTTTGTCAATTCAAACCAATAGTTCCTGAGATTACCGATTACAAACAAATAAACAAACTCTTCAGCTTTATAATATTAATATAGATTTAGGGATTAGGGGTTTATACAAAACAGACATGAGAGGTGGGATTAGTAGTTGTAATAAAACCTCTCAAATATTATTTCTCAAATGTAATGTATACAATATCCACTTTGTGTATTTTTTTAAGCAATATATCGTTGGTATACAATAAAGGTGATTCTATTCTATTTTATTATATACCCTGTTAAATAATATTTAACAGAGTATTAAATTAATCCCCAACAAAGAAGATTTATCCGTTTTATATTCTTCAGAAAATGAATACGTCTGGGGGAAAACACACTCCAAACCATATGATTTGATTTGAAATTTGATTCCACAGAAATTATACTAATTTAATCTAATTAATATCTTTGAAACGTAAATAGAGAATTTAAATAAATTAATAAAAGATAATTTGTGTTTTCTTTCTTTGCATTTTGAAATATTGCTGTAATATCTAGTAAATACTAACAAACCGCATAAAAAATTAAACCTCTCAAATTTTAAAACCATCTCGGTATGAACCCTGCGATGGAGCCGTAACTTGTAACACCTGTCCTAAAGAGAGAGAAAAATAGCTATAGAGTATATTAAACTAGTTTTTCATGAAATTTTAAATTATAGGAACGTCAACCTTATTGAAAGTGAATGTTTCTGTTACTAAATGAGATTAAGTAATTAAAATATATAAAAACATAAAAAAAAGGACAAGTTACGCTGTGATAATACCGCTTATGAATTACTAGCTGCGCCCCGCAGTTTCACCCGGGTAAGTCCTGATGCTTTGGAATATCGGGATAAAAAGTAGCTTATGTGTTACTCCAGGTCTCCAGCTATCTACGTACCAAGTTTCATAGCAATCGGTTTGGTAGTTTTTGCGTGAAAGAGCAACAAATGTCCATACATCCTCACAAACTTTCGCGTTTATAATAGTATGGGAGCCGACGATGCTAAATGGGTATTTACTCGAGCAGCGTTGGGACCTATTTTGAAAATTAGATGGTAGAATGAATAAAAGTTCATCAGTAATCTCTTTCACTGGTGGGGGTGATTTTAGATTATAATAAATTGAAAAACAATCTATGAAAATCTTATTGAATTTAAATCAAAATAGATTTTATTTAAATCAAACAAAAACTGTTAATTGACTGTTTTCATTATTCGAAAGGAGTACTTCTAAGGTCATCGTCACTATCATCATTTAAGTCTGAGTCGCTGGAGCATTCTTGTAGGTTGACGATGAATTCTTGGTCACAGATTATGTCGAAATAGCAAATTTTAGGCAAACAATTTCTGGAGAACCGCACAGTGCCAATTATCCAGGTGATGGGGATAAAAGTTTTGTCGCGTTGAACGATGGCGATGTAGTATGTATGGTGGTAATCATATAACTGTATGCCCACTTTTTTTGCAATCTCGTCCAAAATGTATACAGGAGTGCGAGGTTTGTGAATATTCACTTTCTTATCATCATCATAACTATTGTTTTTTAGCAGTGAGTAGTGACTCATTGGCCTTCACTCCTTTGTTTTGCAGCCATGAAATAATTTCAATTTTTCGAATGTTGGTTGTTGGAACTTTATCTTTTTGCACCGAATAATAAGAAATGTTGTCCATTATGGTTGTGTGTGGTTCATTTACCTTAGGAACCACTCTCTAAATTTTTAGAAATTCATTTCTTCGTAATATTCTGTGGTTTTCACGGATTTAAACGCCAAAAGACAATTTAGTACAAAACCGGCAAACAAAATTAATCTTTGTCCCTTGCCTTCAGGAACCTTCGTGTTGGATTCGGCTTTGTCACCTGTCCATGACTTGGAGAGTGTGTGGTTTGCATTGAGCCACGTCTCATCGAAAAAACTATCTTGTCAAAGTCAGTAATCTCTGTAATCTTCCGCTAAAAAAAGTGTGTGTGTACTTCTGTACGCACGTAAGAAGTTATACTCTTATCTAGTTAAATAAATTTTATTTAAATATCATAATAAATAATATATACCTTAGGCGAAATATTGACGTGAGTCTTGGTTTAGTTAATGGTTCTAACGGTATAGTGCAAAGAGTAAAGGTTGATCCGGAAAATACAAAAAAAAAATTAAGAAAATATACGTTACATTTAATAACGAATATGTTTACGAGCTTGGTCCGGTCAAAACTAAATTTGAAATTATTAATAGCTTATGTTCATCGCGAACAGTTTCCCATATGTATAGCAAGTTATAACTATACACAAAAGTCAGGGCTTAAGTCTAAATAATGCGCTGATGGATATCGGTTTTGCAGTATTCACATTCAGTCAAGCTTACGTGGCACTTTCGAGAGTTACAAGTATGGGTGGCTTACATTTAATTAATGTCGACTTTGGAAGTATTAAAGCGCAGGAAAGACTAAGAAGCATTTACTCCGAGAAAAACGCATAGAGGCTGGGAGTGGGCTTAGAGAAAAACTGTACCTGAAACTCAAGAAGTAGTAATAAAAAAGAAAAAGAGGAAGACCTACAAAAAGAAATGAGATGCTATCAAAAACAAAACTTGTAAAAAAAACAAGTCTCGCAACTCGGTTCTTCTACCGTAAAAAGTTGTGAGATCCATATAATACCAAGTCGATTAATTTATTCAGTCCCTACTTAAGGGACCTTTGGTCTTAAGTTATTACGTAATTAGCTAACCTAACAACATCTTATAGTGACTATATCAATATTAAAAATCTTTTATGTTTTAAATAAAATAGATTGACTTGGCAATCGCACTAAACAATCTTATTTAATATAATATGTATTACTTGTGAGATTCATTGTGTATTCATGCGATGACCTGGCGAAGTTATTTGGGGACTCCCCGCATGCCTTTTAACGACTGAGTTAACGACGAGTTAGGTACATATAAAATTTAGATAATTTATAATTAATCAGTTTGTTGTTTGGCGTCGACTGAGGTGTACTACCTGAGCGCCTGAGCGAATATCCCATTACGTTCAGCTGTAGGCATAGGCTAGTGGTTGATGAACACTCATGTGCTGACTAGAAAATTCCGTTATTTCTCCTAGCTTACGACAATAACGGTAGGGTATAAACACAGCTTACAGGATACTTCACTATTTACTTTATTTGAACTGTCCTTCCGTTTCCCATTAGGTTTCAGACCCGTCTGAAGTACAGATAAAATATAAACTTTACTACGCTTGGGTAACATTTCAAAACAGATTTTATTACTGAACAGTTACTTGCCATTACCATTACCAAGCATAATCTAACGTGGCCGTAAGTGGCGAAGGAGAGTTTTAATATATCAAGATTTGGGTAGTCTCCTATGCTTGAAATAAATTATTTAGCCTGAGACAGGCAATGTAACATCTTAAACTACTGCCTTTGTCCTCGGTTTTATTTTAACGTTTTCAATTTATTTTATTATTGGCAAGTCAACATTAAAGGTAAATAATATGACAACAGTAAGACGTGACGTGATGCCTTATTATTTCATACAAAAATGTGCCTACCAATCCTACCATTCTGACGTTTAGTAAAAAGATACTGGTTTTACTTGACAGTTTTGACCATTTAAATCTTTGAAACAGTTCCTACCCGTATACCGTAATAATAACCGTACGAATATCCGTAACGTGAGCCCACGATAAAAAGCCTCTCCACTTAAAGAGGTCGACTTAAAAGGTTCATTTATTTTTTGCGTTTTAGTTCTTTTCGTCGGTTTAATTTATTGTTAAAAATATTTTTATAAAACCACTAAATTTAATTAACTAATAAATATTAAGAGTCCAAAGTATCGATTTTTACTTGTGATTTAAAGAAATATTATTAATTACATTAGATTTTACCTGCAGATAGTCAAGTCTGTTTGAAGGATTTCGAGTGAATGTATATTTTCAATCGTAGGATATCGTAGGGGAATGTGCTTTTCTGTGGTGATTGTTGAAACACCAGGAGTTTTTTTCGTTGTTTGGTGGTCCCAGAGTAATCGGTAGCTGGTTCTTGACTATGCCAACAAGCTATTTTGCCTCTCGCAGCCATTAAATTCATAAATATGTTTCAAGGCATTAATAATAATAATAACTTCACACACCTCACACACGGCCGTCTGATCCTAAACTAGGTAAAGCCTGTACTATGGTAACCAGACTGCTGATAAACATATTTATATATTTCTAAATACATACATATTATAGATAAATTACACCCAGACAAAGAATTATTTGTCCTGGGTAGAAATCGAACCCACGACCTCTGGCTCAGCAGTCAGGGTCACTAACCACTAGATCATCAGGCCAATCCAGTAAATATACATATATTTATAAATAGAGTTATAGAAACAGAAGATCCAAACTTTTAAACTTTCGCGTTCCATGATAATATAATTATGTTGACGGGAATTAACGCGATCACGTATTTCATTATCTAACACGAGCCTCCTCTCACCAAAGGCTTATTCTTGTAGACCTATTCCATCCACTAGGTATGTATATGCTACTACTAAATATAATTTATATATATTATATAAATTATAATTTATATTTATGTATTATCTTAAAAAAAAAAGAATAACCGACTTCAATGCGACTAAAGCATGATAAATTGTAAAACGTTTTATTTTTCATCCCTTAATTTCCCACCCTTAGAGGTGGAATATTTCGATGCTCGCCGAGAGCAAATTCAAGAGTTAGGTACAATTAAAAATATACCCAAATCACTATCAGTGTGCCTGTACGCTTAGCGTTTAAAAAGTTCCCTCGATTTCTTAAAACCTTGAAATGGGAATTACAAATAGATTCTCTAATTTAACGTTTTTAAATCACGTTGAGATTTTATACGAAAAGGAAAGGTATATTTTTTAATTGTGAAATGGAATAGGCGTTTGTCTTCCAACTCACCTGATGGAAAGTGACGATGATACACGTTTATCCAAGAGAAACCTATTAACTCTACACTTGAACGTTCTAGGATTATAATGAACTGTAAAAATAGATGCAGGGAGTGCATTCCACACTTTAGTGACTTGAAACAAAATGGAGATGTCAAAGCGTTTAGTTCGACTTTTTGGTGTTGCGACAGCGAAAGGTCTGCCGGTCTGCCACTGTCTGCATCTAGTAATCCGATAAAGGAATACTGAGGGTTCAATTAATACGAAAAGAACTTTCGCACACTCACCAAAGTGAATTCTATAAAAACCGATAAGCAGACGACTTTACGGCGATGCTTAAGGAGGCTATGTAGTTTCTTAGTCGTGAGCACATCTTCATTTATAAGCCTACGAGCTCTTCGGGCAACAGAGTCCAGAGTTTGCTAACTAAAATAGGTATTTACAGAACGACAGTAATTTATATCAGACCACTTTTTTTAACACATTGCGTAGTCTTTCACACTGGTTCTCCTTTGAAATCTCACATAATGACAATAGTCTTCGTGTTAAATGTCTATGATCTACGAGGCATAAAATTATACTGACTTGATTATAATTTGCGCAAAAGAAACACTTGTTTCTTTCATCGCAATCGCCTGCACGCAATCGACAACGGTACCTACCCTAAATAACGAAGGCATAACGCCTCTTATCACTTTATCATATTTTTTCAGACATTTTCCAAACATTTTCTGCTGCCTTATACATTTTATATTGGTAGATACACACAATGTTCTAGAGATAACTACTTGACCTGGTTGGTTTGTAAGGTTATCGGATACTGCACGTTAGCTTCACAGATCACTTCAAACCAATATCCTACAACTCGTCAAACGTAGTGTTTCTAAGGGCTCTGTAGAAATTTGTTTAGCAATATACTCGTTCTTTGCAACAATGGGGTATCGATCCTCCATGATAGCAATCTTAAGTGTCTTAATTAAATTTTTTCATGTAACAAATGTGCTGACAGAGGTAAGCTATTTTATTTATTTACTAGCTGTGCCCGTGACATCCTTCGCGTGTATGTCGTAAAACATGTAGCTTTAGGCGTGGCACCGTCGAGATATTATGTACTAGAGAAGCCACTCAGAACAAAATACATGTACCGTTTTAATTTGAATTAAAACTAAAAAGCGCTGCAGCGCTAAAACAATAATTTGTAGTCAAATCCTACGGTATTAACAAGCAGCGCTTGATCGTTTTTGAGTTATAGTTTTCTCGCGAGCACCTTACGGTCCTAATCGCCGTGATTTTCATGGCGTTTTCGCGTGTTTTCTAACGAACTGCTACAAAGATTTGTTTTCATAGTTTTAGCGCTAAGACAAAACAGAACGGACAAATAGTTTATACCTAAGAAGCTTTATTCGAATTCAAACTCAGTAAATATTACTTTTAGTAGTAGTTTTTCAAGTTTCTATTTTTTGTAGAATGCATCGCGGTATAAAATTATGATTTTAATTTATTACTTTGTTTGACTTTAGTAAAAGTTTGTACACTTACTGATGAAATGTCACACTACAATTATGTTTTCTCGCTCTTAAATGACTTGTACACGTTTTAAAAACACAATTAGGTATTTTTTCGATAGCTAAAAGTAGATGAAATACGTTCGAGCCCTGCTGAGGGTAAACTCCGACTGATATCACTGCGGTGCAGGGACCGCAGTTCGCGTTACAAACTTTTTCCTCGCAGTGTCTACTCTATGCGCTAATAATAATAACTCAGTGCGTAGCACCTGTTCCTGAAGGGGGAAAATCCTCCAGGCAGGATTTTTTATAATGTATAGGCGGTGAAATAACCTGGAGCGTACAAAACAATATTGTTTTGATTGTTTATTCGCGAAATATGATGGGAAAAGCTGGGCTAGGCTACTGGGCTACTGGTGAGGCCGTAAATCAAACTTAAACCGACGAAAACTACACGGTCTACTAACTGGGCGATATCCAGAAACACTCTTCACAGGAGATTCTTCTGCTGGTGAAGGACATGAAACCCGTCCAAGTAACATTGTGGATCCGTAAATTGATTTGGACTACTGTTAGGGTACACAGCGCCGTGAGCGGGAGTGAAACCGTTCCACCTGGAGATCTTCCTACCAGATCCACTCCACCACCTTCTTCTGTTCCGTTCTCCTCGCAATATATCGCGGTTGCGATAAAATAACTGTAGCGACCTAAAGTCTCGATTCGTCTGACTAATTGGAAGACTCTAGTGGGAGGGTCTAGTGACGATCTAGTCTAAACTAATACTAACTGCATTGTAATTATATGTTTTTTTTGTATTTCTTTTAAATTCTAAGAAAGAATGTTTCAACGTTTGGTCTGTATTTTTTACATGTTGAATGCTCAACTAAACAGACACAAATTCCATAAATGGTAGAAATGGTTTCAGCGGTTGTCCTCTAACCCTCCTACAACTTTTTTAAAATATTTTTAGTGTACCTAAAGAAACGCAATCTCTTCAGATTTATTATTATTGTACATAATTATGTATATGTAGATCGTATTAGTTTCAATTTAATTATAATGATTTTTACGCATTTTTACGAATATATTACGCACGGATGGCGGAAAGGTTTAAGAGGCCGCCTCGCCACTACGGCGCGCCGAATGCTGTGGGTTTAAATCTCACACGAGACAAAATAAATTATCTGACACACAAATAGTTTTCCCGAGGCTTTGTGTTTCTAATGTCCGTTGTTTAAATGTTTGTGCCCCATGATAAAGGAAATATTGTTCTATACTAATAATAAATATCTAAAAAATAGATGACCATTTAACGTTATAGTTATTATTACTTGGGACCAACAGATGTCTTTTGTATACATTTTTCTTTGAACATTTTGAATTCTTTTTTCGATGGATAGAGATAAACGATTGTAATACATCAAATACAAAATATTACACCGAATTACACACAATGCTTTTGCATAATACGTTTCCGTGATTATGTTGTATATTTTACGTAAAGCAACCAAACAAACAAACTCCACGTCTACAGATTTATTTTACATATAGATATGGAAGAAAAAAGATTATGTGACAATCTTCAAAGTACCTCCTTTCCAACACAAAAAGCATGACATCAATCGGAAAATCTAAGTGTGTACTTGGTTGTAATTCATTAACACGTGGTTAATGAATTACAACCAAGTACACACTTAGATTTTCGTCCCCCCCTTCCAGGAAACCGTCCTGAATTACAGGATACAAAGCATCCTATATCCTACCTCGTAGTATGAACTCAAATCATGCATCAAATCAGCAATCATGTTTCTCTTGAATCCATTCAGTAGTTTTAGCGTGATGAGCGGCCATGATACAGACAGACAGACAAAAATGAGAAAAATATTATTTTTATCTTCAGTATCGATCACAGGGTGCACCAAAAAAAAAAATTTCTAAATATCTTCAATGTACAAAATTGGACTAGTGACGTTGACGTGCTAGCGAGTTTGCGAGGTGTGCTGTATACTTCGCGAACTCGCGACCAGTCTACCACCCCACGCATGGGGCACGGTTTAGGTTTAATGCTTACTTCCTCCAACCATCAGTTTTCTGCCGATTGTTTCCCCCCAATCCGCATTGGAAAATTTTGTACTTACTCCCCCTTGGGGGGGAGCAGACTGCTCATCAAAAATCTCCAATCATTAAAAGTTCTAAATAAAGTTATTAATTACCTACGTAGAGCCTTCTTCACTTCTACATACACATAAAATTTAAATAATTATTCAATTTATTATTCAAAGTAAGACTGGTACGGAATATAGAAATAGTAGGTCACGACATAGTGTTTAATGTTGAATCAATTGATGTATATATATTAGTCAAAAGCATTCAATAAGGTATGCTCGAGATTAGTTTGTAAAACATATACCTACATATCTACAAAATAAATTGTTATTTTTAACGGCTGCGTCATATTAAAATACTTATGTTTATATAAAAGAACATAGACCTAGATAATAGGAGCCGTGACATACCTACCAGTAAACATATGAGATAAACAAAAGTAATCAAATATGTTCTTATAATATTATGAAATGTCATTTGACGGACTGACCGATCGGTCGGGACGGACAAAAACAACGTAGGTACATAGTAATTGCGCAGTTTTCTTTTTTAATTTATGGCATAGGAAACAAATGAGCAGACGGGTCACGTGGTGGTAAATGACTACCGCCGCCCATGAGCACCTGCAACTCAAGAGTCACAAGTGCGTTACCGGCCTTTAAGGTGGGAGTAGGGGAAGAGGGGGAGAGGGAGTGAGGGAGGGAGATGGGGAAGAGGAGGAGAGGGAAGAGTTACGGCTTCCGGTAACTTCACTCACTTGGTGAAAAGCAATGCAAACATTGCTTCACTGCCGGTTTTCTGTGAGGCCGTGGGGTAATTCCGGCCGAGCAGGCCCATACGTACCAAAGCATGGCTCTCCCACGATACGCAAGTACGTATCGAGTCTTTTTTAAATAGGTTATAAATTAAGCTCATTTGGTCTTCAGCCATTCGTCTCACTTCGTCAATCCTTCAAAAAACAATTGTGATAGTAGATTGCAGACACTGAAATTAACTCTTTCAGGTTTTAGAAGTAAGACACTTAAGTAAGGGCCTGTTAGTCTAGTGGTTAGTGATCCTGACTTCTGAGCCAGAGGTCGTAGCTCTTAAGGACGTGTTCCGACGTCCTTATGAAAGTATAAGTAAAAATAAAAATGAAGGTGTTGATGTTTTTGGGCGTTATAATTTTTTATCTATTTAAGCAAATACTGACGAGACGAGACGAGCCCGGCACTTCCCGCCATAAACAGCCGGCTGTCGGGGAAGCTACTTCGGCTGAACAAGCGTCAGCTGCGAGCGGCAACCGGAGTTATCACCGGGCATGGCTCTTTTAACAAACACCTTTCTGCTATAGGTAGATTGCATGGCGACAGAGGAAACAGCAACCCATGTACTTCTGGACTGTCAGGGGGTTGCAGAATACCCGGCTAAGTACCTTGGCTCGCCATGGTCACTCTCCGAGATTATCGGGAACATAAAGGGGTTACTGGGATTCTTCGGGGAGTTAGGGTGACTCGAATAGCTTTTATTTCCACCAACGCAAAATACGCGCCTTGCCATGGAGTTGCGGAAACCAGCCCGTGAAAACCTAACCTAACCTAAATACTGACGATATTGTACTTGTAAATGAAGACCTCAGAACTCAGAAACAGACGAACTTAAACTGAATATGTATATAAAGTGCGAAACTATTACATAAGAGGCGCCAATTACGACGAAATGAGAAGATATCTACTCAGTGAAAACAGTGCTCAAAATCAACACCAAAAAACAGTAATTTATTAAGAAATATCACGATCTATCTACGAAATAAAGTTCCGGGTATATAAGACGCATGCATTGCGGTATGAAAAGAGTTTTAGTAGAGCCAATAGCGAGTAAACAAGTACGAAGTACAAGTGAATTTAGAAGTGGAAATAGTGATAATTAATTGTATTTTAATAATTTGCAATTAACACAATAGAATTAATTATCAGGATTTCTTCTTAATTCACTCCTATCACCTAGGTATGTGTTCTTCACTACATAGTATAAAACAAAGTCGCTTCCCGCTGTACGTCTGTCCCTATGTATGCTTAGATTTTTAAAACTACGCAACGGAATTTGATGCGGTTTTTTTAATAGATAGAGTGATTCAAGAGGAAGATTTATATGTATAATACATGCATAATATAGTAGAGAAACACTGATAACTTTAGAGGTTTCTAATGTGATGTCGTAAATAAACACATTTTTTTTTGCGTTTACATTGCAAACGCTGGCTGAACCCTACGAGATAGATCAATAAATAATAATAAAAATAATGTACCACAGTATTGTACACCTTAAAAAGGTCTACAAAAAAGTCCGCGATGGTATATGTCTATCCCTTACGGATAACCCACAATAACCATTTTTTATCCTTTACTTTTTACGAGAAATAATGGCTTATTTACGAAGCGATTTTAAGCAATACAGCATTAATCCTTATCCAATTAAGTACCTTAAATACAGTGTGCATTTAATATAGATCAAAATGGCCCTTTACAGCATGTAATTTCAATAAATATTGTCGAAGATATTACAGGTTGCGGCGCGGCGGTACCGGCCAAAGGGCCTCACAATTTCCGGTAAAAATATCTTTTGCAATGGCCATTAATAAATCGCAGGGTCAAACTTTCAATGTTGCAGGCTTTGATTTAAGCGTT
This sequence comes from Euplagia quadripunctaria, assembly GCA_963859945.1. Taxonomy (NCBI): domain Eukaryota; kingdom Metazoa; phylum Arthropoda; class Insecta; order Lepidoptera; family Erebidae; genus Euplagia; species Euplagia quadripunctaria. The sequence goes on from OY982577.1 coordinate 11,557,335, forward strand.
GAGTGTTTTTCACGTGGCCAATTATATGTCGCTCATTCAAGAGTAACCTCTGAAGAATACATGTTTGTATTGTCTAATGACAAAAAAACTGTGAACGTTGTATATAAAGACGTTCTGTAGTATATTTAGTATCATCATTGCACCCGTGCGAAGCCGGGGTGGGTCGCTAGTTTTATATAAACATAAGTATTTTCATATGACGCAGCCGTTAAAAATGGCATTTTATTTTGTAGATATATAAACGTTTTACAACTAATCTAGAGTATACCTTATTTAATGCTTTTGACTAATATTTATACATCGATTGATTTGACATTAAACACTGTGTCGTGATCGTGAACTACTATTTCTATATTCCTTATCAGTCTTACTTTACTGATTTCCAAATCTACAGAAGTAAGTTGCTCTGCTAAAAATATTATCAATTCTTTACGATTACACGTTGATTATGTGTACATATTTAGTGTCTTCAACTCGAATATGCGTCTTAAGTCTGGAACCCCTGCTGCAATGAATATATTGAACGTATTGAATCAATTAAAAAACGGTTTATTACATACTTATACTTTCATCAAAAGACTCCACATTACTCTCTTAATTATATTGTAACGAGCTGGAGTTTAGGATTAGAATATACACCAATTTATAACGAAATAGACGCAATTTATTTAAATAATTCGCAACTAACACAATCGTACTGTTACAGTAATTCTCACTAATATTCACTTGAACTATTCGCTAATCTTCGTAACTGTTAACTCTTAGTGTCGCTTAACTAGAACTAAATGTCCATACCGCAAAGCAACTTGCTTATATAGTTCGAAAAACATCTCGTACATCATCATCATCATGTGTCATCATCTGTCTGACTCCACCACTGTTGGAACTCCCTAAATTCAGTATAACATTCTATTAACAGACTATCAGTTAAGTTATGCGCTAAAACATGGAGCCGTGCGTCTCAATTTAGTTTCGATACTAGTTAATAGATGGCACCACCGTCTTAATTTGGCGACTGCAACAATATTAATCTATGTTAAAAATTCCATATTTGAATGTACAAAATTCCATATATACCTTTATAAAATTTAAAAAAAAACACCGTGAGATCGCTGACTGTATCGAAAAAAATCGACTGTTCGGTCGGTTCGGTTCGTCTAAATTCTCTTTAATTGTTCAACTATAGACAGAACAGCTACGTACTGCGAGCGTGTTTAAACAGTATGACTGACTGTTTTTACAGAAAATTGACCTTAATCAAACGTTGTTTAAGTCGGAGCTGTATATATTTAGATTTTTATATATTTCAGTGTAAGTTTGTTATTTAACTGTTTTATTTTTTCGTTATAATCAATATAATGTTGTAATTAAGAAATCATAAGCAATGTGCTGTCTGTTCACTCACTTATAATTGTCTAAGTATAAGTGTAGAGAAGAGTGTCGAGTGTCGTTTCCACTTATGGACAACGTTGGCTGACACATTGTTATACATATTAGTTATAATAATATTTAAGCGAGTTTATTTTGTGCTACTTTCTAAACTCTTTTAAACATGGGTCACGTATAAGCAAGTGGTACAAGACTTACATCATTTATATGTACCTACCTATAGTAGACAAAAAGCAATGGACCGTAAACGGCCTCCCTTTTGTCACGACTTCTGCCATAGGTGTTCCAAATGATCACTCTTACATTCAGTTTGGTTAAACGGCATTATGTTTCCTTTGTTCCAGCCGACTCCAGCATCTCGAGTATGCATCATTGGAGCTGGCTACGCAGGTTTAGCTGCGGCCCGACACATGAAAAATAACGGTCTCAATTTCACAGTGTTTGAGAGCTCTAGCTACATTGGAGGTACATGGAGGTTCGATCCTAGAATCGGAACTGATGAATTTGGAGTACCCATATTTACTAATCAATATAAAAATTTAAGGTAAGCTGTTACGACTCCTTGACAATTATTTATCTATTAAATTATATATATTGGTAATGAGTAGTATTTCCTAAATGAATCAAGCGAAACGAGACGCTTGGACTGCATGAAATCAATCACGGATGTAATCCTCAACGATGATATTTTTTATCGGATCACGGACGCCGCTGCATCAAAACTAAAATGGAGGACGAGCGATTGTTCCCCCGACAAGTATCTTTTTTTACTAATTTATTTTCTAGTTTCGGCAGAAGAATATTGAAACAGCTTCCTCACATTCCAAAATATTAAAAATATAATGAATAATGTTATGAATTCTCCTTCTGTTTTTCTTAATTGCCATGCATCGTGCACCCATTTTCTTTTTTTTTTCTTGATGCTGCTCTTCTTCTTCGTCTAAAGCAATGGCTAACATTGGTAGTTCCGTATTATTGAATAGAACTGTAGCACTGATACGGACCTGTTCGAACGCGTTGCCGGAACTGTGACTGCACTGATATGTGTGAATCGGCCATTAGACAGCTCTAATTAATACTGTTGTGATTTTTCTTGGCGAAATTTTAATCGAGTAAGATAACTTTTGCACTTTTAAGTTCCTTTCTTCTTTCGTCGGTTTAATTTTTTGTTAAAAGATTTTTTTTGGCTTTTTAGTGGCTAAAATAATAATAATAATTTATTATTAAAATGTTTACATTATCTTTCAACTTTTTTACAATTTGAGTAGGTAGAACATAACACATACAAGTACCTAAAGTTGCGGTTGCGCCGCTGTTCGTAGTCTAGCCAGGAGGGCTAGACTACAGAGTAGTCTGTATTCAGGAGAAACAGTGTCAACCCCCAGGTGTTTAATAAAGCAGGTAATTGTGTGCAGCTTTACTATGACTTAGGTATCCACAGATAACAGCAAGAAGAAAAAACTAGTTAAACAAAACATTGAATTAAGCAAATATTTAGATCTAATATTATACATATATTATATATATACATAGTGTATGTGTGTAAGTGGGTGTGTGTGTGTTTGTTCGTATGGCTGTGTGCTTGTTTTGTATGGTTTTTGTAGATAATACATATACATTTGTGTGGTATTCCATTGAGAATTTAAAAAACAGTTACGAGAGAATCTTCAGTTTCATTGTATGTCCAACCAGTAAGGAATGATCGACCTGCAGTTTTACATTTTATGTATGGTAGATGATAGATAGGTAGGTTTCTATTTATATTATTATACAGGTAAGATCCTAAGTAGTAAAAAAACCTTTTGGTCAGTGTGAAGTAAGGATGGGGGATTGTGTATATCTTATCCGTCCATCGCTTTAGTGTTGTGGCGTAGGGCGTCTTCAAGTGTATTAGTAAGATACATCTTATAAAATGAAATGCTGCCTAACATTTAAAACGTTCCATTCTTGGTACAATTTTTCAGTTGCATATTGGAGCGGGTGAAAATTTGCAACTTTAAGAATAGCCCTGTGGGCTATCTCTAGTGACATCAGTGTAAGCATAAGGCGTAATAGGCATTACGATTAACTGATAAGTTGGCAACAAGATGAAGTGTTTTATAGATGTACATTAATGTGCTGACCCTAGCTGTCAGTAGGTTAATGTGAGTTGTAAAATGTAAAGTCTTGTCTAGAGTTACGCCTAAATATTTGATGGAATCTACCGTGGTTATTTGAGGACATTGACAAGATATGTATAAGTGTGACTGACAAGAATGGACTTTTAACGTAATGTACGTTTTAGGTTGTGAGGCAGATGAAATAGAGAATGTCATAAATTTTGTCTTTGATGGGTTCAGGGTTAGTGTGTGTGTTTGTAGCCAATTTTGGACAGAATTGAAGCCGACTTGAGCCATGCCTTCAACCTCTGCCCAGGAGTTGCCAGCAAATGTAAGCGCAGTGTCATCGGCAAATGATATGATGATAATTATTATCAGATATTCAAAATATTTTATTAGCTTTAAAGTTCTCATTAAGATTACTTAATAAGAACAATAATGAAATAGATGCTATAAACCGCTGAGGATTACCTTCGACTAGATTCTGCATCCATATAATCTTGGGACCTTAGATTATATATAGGTCCAGATGCCTAATCCGTGCCTCAAAACTGAAGCCAAAAAATACAAGCGTCTAATGTAAATACAAGCGTCTCACTCGTCACACGCGAGCGAACGTTCGCCGCTGAAGTACGTCTCGAGTCGCTACTTATAATATTTAAAAATGCCTGCTTGTGCTGTCACATTCTGTAAAAATTATACAAAAAAAAATCTTAAGTGTCCGAACATCACATTTAATATGTAAGTATTCTATTTCCTAATGTATTTATAAACAATAGAACAAAATTTCAAATTAATAAAATTACGACGCCATTACTAGAGATGTTGCCAGGACGTGAATTTCATTTACCCATAACGCATTCTACCAGTATATATATTTTTCTTTGCCAAACTTGTTATTTATAGAAAGACGAGAAATATGCTTAATGTTAATGTTCGCGAAACTGGAATCCTTCAAATATTCTTAATTTCTAAACTCTAGCACCCGGAGTTCAATGTGTCCGTCAAACGATACTTTAGCTGTGGGATTGTACTCGTAATATAACTTATTATTACTACTCCTAACGAACACAGCTATAGAGCACTTAGGACTTGTAAAATTTTGCTAGTTTCTTGATACTTTATAAATATATATATCCAAGTCCTACAAACCAAGGCAAAACATTTACTTTATTTTATCAAAATACCTTTTGTTACTCTGTTCCTGTGAATAAAGTTGCATTTAATTTTATTACTCAAAAGTGCTTTGATGTTATATTTACCATAAAAAAAAATTACTCTTATTCTCATATTTTTTTCATACGGCCTTATATGAAAATCGATTCTTAAGGAGGCAACTCTAAAAAAAACGTCTTGAAAACAAACCAAAAAATATTGTTATAAATAAATAGTTCCTACTAAGTAGTTTTATTTTACATTTGTCTTTTTAACTAAACGAATTAAATGAAAAAACGAAAAAATGAAATAAACGAATATTTGTAACTGATTTAAATACATTCAAAATGTATTTATTTAATATTACTTACATCAAAAAAAAAATTATGTATAATTAAAAAGTCCCTGAATTTTGGGGTAACCTCTATGCACTGGTAGTAAAACCGTCAATGCACACAAGCATAAACATTGTACGTAGACACTCGCGTTGGGCGGGGTTCACTCACACAGCACCAAAAAGTGGCTTCAAAGTAAACGGTGACTTTTGTACTAGTCACGGTATCTGGACCTATATATAATCTAAGCTTGGGACGTTCAAGAGTAGAGTGAATAGGTTTCTTTGCTAGATGGTTGCAACTTTGTTAGATGGTTGTATCCCAGTGAACACATGACCTTAAAATGACGTCATACATAGGTCATACATAGATCAAAGGTCATACAATTTAAAATTACGTAGTCATGAGGACTAGTGGAGGAGGTAATGGTGACTTTATTTAACCTTAACCTTAAAAGTGACGTAATAATTATATCATATTTTTACGTAAAATATGAATCAATATTTCTAATACTTAAAAGTGACGTAATACGTCGCTTATTCATCATATTTTTAATTTAGAAAATGAATATAAATACGATAAGTGATAGTCCCTAGACAGTTTTGTAGTTTTATCTTTTTGTTCTTATAATAATTACCATCATTTCAACTAGATGGCGTTGTTAGTATTAGTGTAAATGTGCCTTCTGGCTTTAATGTAATCCTAAAGTCAGCAATGATAGTAAAGGTTTTCATCTAATACTTCACTGGTTTAAACATCTTAAGCACTTTAGGATATGCTGAACTTAGTAACGCTTACTAGTATTACAAAGTATACACAATAAACAGATTGTTTCTATATCACACTATTGAAGTTCTCACATGTTTTAAAATATATACGAACAAATTGATCATTCCATGACGGGTTTCGACCAGTTCAGTTACCGGAGTTACAGACAGAGTTCACGTAACTCGTTCATTGTGGAAAGTCCCCGGAGGTAGGGCGGAAAGCGTCACATCGTGATTTAAACGTTTATACGAACAAATTTATAAGTTTCATGACGTAAAAGTCTTACGTCAAGAAGTGTGAAATAATGAGTCTCATGCGACTCATTTGTGACTTATATCTTACGTAAATCCTGACATAGCGCAATATCATTTTGACGTAAACGTGTTTACTGGGATGTGTTATGTTCTACGTACTCAAATTATAAAAAAGTTGAAAGATTATGTAAACAGTTAGTTTTTTTTATTTACATTATTATTATTATCGCAGGCTTAGTGCATAAATATATTTTTTTACACATCGGAAACATTTTTATACTGAATTAAAATTGGACCAAAAACTCAATTGCTCAGACTACTAACACAATAAAAATACCCCAAAATTCAAATTCTAAATACTAATATTTTGAAAATTGGTGTTGCAGAGTCAACGCGCCATATCAGACAATGGAGCTTAGCGGCTTCTCATTCCCAGACGGGACAGTTTCATTTCCTTCGGGAGTCTGCTTCTATAAGTATTTACAATCTTTTGCAAGACATTTTGATTTGATGAAGGATATTCAGGTAAGATTTTTGTATATTTTTGTCGAAACCAAAGAAGTAAATACTCTTTTACTCCTACCTTACCGGGGTAGCTATATCCATGCAGTAATGAAATAACTAAATGCGGTAATGAAATACCGGGGTATGCCATCTACCAACATCGTAAATCATTAGCTTTGCAAAGAGCATAGTAGAGTAGTTATGTAGATACTTATATGGTAATCCGTGACTTGGCAACTTCGATCGTTGCCAGAACCATTCAAATAATAATACCTACCAATACAATTCTCACATGGTCTGACAGCAGGGGGGATCTTTCCCTCAACCTAAACTCTCAATCATAACAGTATTTCAAATGTATCTATATACATATAGTATAATATACCGCATATGATTGTACGAGTACATTTAGTAGTGGAGACTTTAAAAACTCCGAGGCAACTGGGATGTATCAACACATTCTTAATAACCAATCACTAATTTCAGGTTCAAAGTCAAGTGACCTGGGTGCAATGGACAGGAGAAAATTGGAACCTTACATACACGAAGAGTGATACTAAGGATAACGTGACCGAGCAATGCGACTTTGTCGTTGTTGCGAGCGGGGAGTACAATAATCCTCATATACCTAAATTCAAAGGACAAGAATTGTACAAAGGTCGGAATGATTTTATCTACAAACAAAATATTTGCTCTGCTCTTAATATATCAACATAGATAGGTACCTAATATATTGTACCTATTATTATTTGGATGAAGTATATACATTTCAAATTATTATGTATAATTAGAATTCTTAATCACATATCAATGTGCTGTTTAAAAATAGTAATTATGACTTTTTAAATATAAATTTTACTTCATATTCTAATCTGTGGGAAGTCTCCATTTTTTACATGCACACGCACTCAGAAAAAGGCAGGAACTTGCATTTAAGGCTCCTGAGAAAAAAAATTTAAAGTTTACTTTATCTCCATAAGGATCTTTCAAGACCCCAATCCATCATGCGGATATTTTCACATACTGAACCTTACAGGAAATAAGCGTTTAACATCTGGCACAGACAAAAACCTACATGTAGCTTTCAATCAAATTCGATATCTTGATAATTCCCGGTGTTACTAGTTCCCATAGAACTTCTCTATAGCCAAACTTGAAATAATTATGGCCTGTGTAGTATACACTGTGGCCTGTGACCACGGCCAGTGCAACCTGTTCGAAACGTCAGGCAATTCAGAGGTATGTAATAACTTTTCGTGATCGCGTTAATTCCCGTGTACATAATTATATCATGGAACAAGAAAGTTTAAAAGTTAGTATGTTCAAACTTGAGGCAAAAAGGAGAGAAGTAAAAATGCTATCAGATTATTGGAGTGGCCAGAAAACAAGAATGCCAATAAAAAGTGCTACGACAATGCTGCAGACGAAATAGAATTTTATATTTTAAGTTAGTACTGTTTACGGAACCTGGATTCCTCATTTCAGAGATGTCAGGGTATGTGTAGTAGTGGTCTAAATAATATACAAACGTCCATGGTGAATATTCATCTTCTAGGCTTTTAGTAAGTATTAGGTAACGAATTGTCCCCTCTAAAAACTCCAAGTTTCTAATGTGAGCAGTTTCATCTCTCGTTGATTCTTAGACAAATTATTCTTCCGGTTTCTTTTTTTTTAATAAAAGTGTATATATTAATAAAAGTAGTATTTCCATCCCATAATACTACTAACTATTAAATTTACAGGGAAAGTATTACACAGTCACGCTTACAAAGATGCTGAAGATTATCGGGGTCAACGCGTGCTGCTGATAGGTGGAAGAGCAACAGCAGTTGACCTTGCCGTACAGCTTTCTAACATAACCTCAAAACTGGTGCACAGTAACCATATGCTTCGATCATTACATATCTACAATCAGCCAGCTTTCACTAAAAGCTATATGAATAAACCAGATTTGAAACACTTCACTCCAACTGGTGCTGTATTTGAGGACGATACTGCTGAAGATTTCGATATTGTCATATATTGCACAGGTACTCATTTATATTAAATTCTAATTAAAGAATTGAAGTATTATACTCGTACCTATATAAAATAGTTTACGTAAAATGCTCATTTGATTTTGAGCTGTGCAGATTTCACCAGACGGAATATGTGAAGCTCAACATTTTGCATCATTATTAAGCTATAATGTGTTCCCAAGCGTAAAAAACAAACATGTTACTTATATCTACTTACGGTATTTTAATGTGACTGCTTAGAGAGGCATGATACATGAACCTCGATGTATCAATAATATACATAAACTGTCATATAGATATGACAGTTTATACATAATAAAACTGTTACAGGTCCAATTCTGTACATTGAAGAAGTTTTGAATTTTTTTTTTTGGTGGCTCTCTATTTACATAAGTCAAAACTATTTTTTTTTTCATTTTTGTCTGTCTCTGTCTTTCTGTCTATCTGTCTGTCTGTAACATAGCCGTGCATCACGCTGAAACTACTGAACCGATTCAAATGAAACTTGCCATGATTTGAGTTCATACTACGAGGGAGGACTTAGGATACTTTTCATTCCGAAATTCAGGACGGTGTCCTTGAAAGGAGGGATGAAAGTCAAAATGTATACTTAGTTGTAATTCATTAACAAGTCCGATTGCAATCATTCTTTTTTTTTTGTTGGAAAGGAGGTACTTTGAAGATTGTCACATAATCTTCTTTCTTCTATATCTATATGTAAAATAAATCTATAGACGTGGAGTTTGTTTGTTTGGTTATTTCATATAAAAAGTAAAAAATAATTGCAGAAACGTATTGTGCACAAGTATTGTCTCTAATTCGGTGTAACATTAATAGTATTTGATTTATCGCAATCGGTTCTTTCTATCCATAGAAAAAAACAATTCAAAGTTTTCAAGAAAAATGTAAACAACACGCAACGACATCTGTCGGTCCCAAGTAATACTAACTATCCGATACTAATATTAGAACGTTTAATAGTCATTTAATTTTTTAGATATTTATTATTATATTGTTCCGTGTGGGATTTGAATCCACAGCACTCGGCGCGATGTAGTGGCGAGGCGACCGCTTAAACCATTGCACCATCCGTGCGTAATTTAAACATATACATCATACCTAAGTATGGGTAAATATTTGTATTGCAATACTCATTATAATCTAATAGAAACCAATACAATCTACATATACATAATTATGTATAAAAATAATAAATCTGTAGACATTGCGATTCTGTAGGTACAATAAAAATATTTAAAAAAAAATTGTAGGAGTGTTAGAGGTCAGGACAACAAACTGAAACCATTTCTACCATTTGTGAAATTTGTCACTGTTTGTCTGTTTAGTCGTACATGAAACATGTAATTTAACATTACAAAACTTTACAATGCAGTTAGTATTACTATAGAATAGACCAATAGATGTCGATACATTCCGTTATTGGTCCAAATTAATATGAAAGTATACACGTGACTGCTTTTTTTCATGAAACAATAATGTCAAATATTCGTTTATATAGTTATTTTGTAAAAAAATGTTATTATTTATATATATTCAAGCAAAAATTTTTTTTACAAAATAAAAAGAAAGTTAAATGTAATATTAGCAGGTTCCCTGTCCCCATACAACACAGAAATTTCATTCAGGAATATCCAAAGCCTTTTTTACTCAATTCGCTTACTATTTGTTATCTGGAGGTAGATGTATATTTTTAGAAGACCGTAAACGTATTTTTGACCTAAAAAAACGAAAATAAAACGTGACGTGTATATGATCTTCCACGAGCGATTTGGTCAGATAATTTCATTGATAAGTCCCATGAATCATATATGATTCTGACCGAGATACCTCGGAGGCATGGAAAACTTATACGACAACGGTGTGTCACTTGCTACGCGAATAAGGAACGGGGGGCTCCTTATTCCTTATTCGCGTCAAAACCAAATAACTAAACACGGAGTGTCTAGAATGCGGCAAGGATTACAGCTTGAATTGTTACAACGAAGCCCACTAAAACCTCAGTTGGGTTTTTTTATAATCATGTAGGTACTTACTTTCCCGTGAATTTTTAGTTTCTAGGTATTTTTCACTAATAAAGTCCATAAATAATAATTGTTTTCTTTGTGTTTTTTTACGAATTTACTATGTTACTAATTATTTTTGCCACATTCATGTCAATTATGAAAGAAATAAAAATAAATCACGTAAATTTTTCTTAAATGACTAAAACTAAATAATAACTTTTGCGTATTTATTTCCTTAAATTGACGTACCTGTGTTTTCTCTTTGCGATCATAAAATTATTTGTTGAAATAATTGTGACATATATATTTGAACATATTGATATTTCATAAAACAATAAGATTAAACATAAATGTAATTAGTTGTAATGGATTATATTTGCATGTCAAAACAAGTTTGACTAAAGTAAAAATTTTCTATTGTACTACCAACTTTTTTTGCAAATAAAACTTGAATTGAATTGAATTGAATATGAACAATAAATTCGTTCCGATATGGTAGATTTTTAATCTTAAGAAAGCGTATGGCAACGCAAAACGCGGTTATCTGCTGATCGAAAAGGAAGACACACCTAAGTATGAACATAGAGTATGCGGATAGTGGCTTTGCGCTCTCAAGGAAGTGTTGAAAAACCAAACGAGGTTTGACTGCTCTTAACCAAACTGAGACTATCACTCAAGTCTAAAACCCAGATCATATGGCACACAGGGCAATATGACCGACCGATGGGAGGCATTATGGTGCTTTTCTGTGGTAATTTTGGAAACAGCAAGGTTTTTGATTTTTTGGCGATCCTACAGTAACCGGTAGCCGGTTTTTAGCTATGCCGAGCTATTTCCCCCTCGCAGCCACCAAGCACCAGTAATAAATTCACAAATATGTATCCGGTGGTTGTAAGGAATATACATTAATTTATAAATAGATAAAGCAAGAAGATCTCACACGACACACTATCTCCAACAAAATTACATCTAAGGTGAAATATTGAAAGATAGCCGGTGAAGTTCTTTTACATTTCTGGACCATTCATTTTCCGTTTGGTTACATTAGTGTAAAATCTTATGAGACCCCGTGACTATAAGCAAAGCTCAAAGTCAAACGTTTATTTGTTACGGGGGTGGACCTTAGTTTTGGCTGGAAGTAATCTGTTAGATGTACCAATGAAATGTTGGTGACCACCAGGGCCCATAGTTTCTAGGAAGCGGCACTGACTTACTAACTACAGCGAGTCTCCCAGTTAGTCGAATGAATCGAGGCGTGTCGCCACAGTCGTGTTTTCGCAACCCTATTGCGAGGATAACTCCTGGTGTAAGGAGGTGGAACGGTTTCACTCGCGCTTACGTGTGTGTGTGATTTGTGCCCTTCACCCACAGCAGAATCTCGCGTAAAGGGTGTGTCTGAATATCGCTCAGGTTGTAGACGGAGCTCGCTTGCCACCCGCGGGCTGGCGCTGGGTGGACCAATGGAGGCAAAACGTCTCAGTACCGACGGTACACTCATTACAGCCGCTGTTAGGCACACGGTGTGGTTTTCGTCATCTGAATTCTGATATACGGCCTCACCAGTAGCCCGGTGAGGTGAAATTCGAATTCCAATCTATAATATGAATTTTTAATTTTCTTTTTTTTGAAAAAAAAATGTAAACGATGTGTTTAATAGTCCCAGATTTTAATTCTATCTCAAATTTAAATGATTGCACGTCATAAATTTAAAGTTATACTAATATTCTAATACATTTCAGGTTACAAATACTACCACCCGTTCCTGAATCATCTATCCAGCGGTATAACTACTTCAGAGAACTACGTGTTCCCACTGTACCGACAGATTATAAACATCAACCAGCCCACGATGGCATTTGTAGGAGTTTCTAAGACACCTTTTGCTAAAATTCTGGAAGTCCAGGTCAGTTCAGGTCAGGTCATCGAGTAAACATGAAAAGTAAAATCGACTATACCATGCTATTGCTATTAGTTGAGTATGGTATAACTAATTGACGAATACAACAACGTCTTCCCTCCACAACAAAAATGTAGCATCTCGACGGTCCCTGCGTAGGTGCCTATATAAAGTTATATTTTGGTTTCTTAAAAAATTGCCCATACTTTTGCTATAAGACCTTGCTTCTTACCAAATCTAAGACAATGGATTTTGGGTTTTGATTTACCTGCGAAATGTTAAAATTGGTTAAAATAAAAGGCTTAAATGACCGTATATTTGACTGTGTGAGTGAGTGAGCGTTGACTTAGAAGCTTGATTTTTTACGGTTTTAAGGGGACGCAAATTAAGTTAAATTAAAGTTGATTTCTCCAGGTACTCCTGAAAAAAACAACAACAAATTGAATATACATATAAAAGTTTCTAAGGTATGGAACCCTATTACAAACTACCTACATAAAATACCTATTAGATGTCAGCAATAATTTTTTTTTTTTTTTACTTTTTGTCAGATCAGTTCGAAACTTAAACCAACCGATGCTCGAAGATGATGCTTGTGCTGTCCAGTAAACCGCGACTTTAGATATATCGCTTTGTACGTAGTGCTTTGTCGATAAGATTTTAATTCCACTGTGATAGAAACCAACCAAGAAACATTGAGCATTATTCTTAGGTTCCTAAAAAAAATTATATTACAGAATAAGCTGTTATGTGATTGAAAATCGTACAGATATTTTTAACCCTTGACATTGTACAGCCACGTTAAACCCCCACCAAAGTTATTTTCGCTGCATCTGGTAGCTATCGAAAACTAAAGAAAAGTACCACAGCTGTAGCATGTCATCTAATAATCTAATCTAATTTAGTATTAGATTTGTGGAGTTATTGTTATTATTATTAAACAGGCGGAGTACGCAGCAGCATTAGCCGCAGGACGGTTTGAATTGCCGCCTAAAGATGACATGTTACGCCAGTGGGCTGATCACGTGTACGCGCTGAGGAAGGAAGACTTTAAAGTAACGGACGTCAACAGCATCGGCATTGATTTTGTAAGTACTAAACTAACTCATTAAAAAAATAAAAATAATGACAGAATTGGATGCTTAGTAAAATGGTTGTTTCATTTTATCATCCAATTCTGCAATAAAGTTATTCTCTTTTTGATACATGGTTCGGGGTCCTTCATATCCTGGTTCCGAAGTTCCAGTTTCAGCTCAAGTTCAGTAAAAAACTGTGGCATTCCCTTAATGTGCAGCAATTCTTATAAAAGAGAACACCGACATCAGATCCATTTTTTCATCTCGTGGTCTTTTGTAACTGACAATTTAGATACTTGACAAAAATTTATATTTTTTTACCTATCTATAATACCTACATATCGTTCCAGAATAAATACTTTGAAACTCTACACAAGGAAGCAGGTATTCAGCTGGTGCCTCCAGTTATTAATACGATGATCCTATTCGACGTTAAGAATATTCTAGAAGACCTCGCTAACTTCCGCGATTATGATTTCAAAGTCATTAGTGAGACTCAATACGAAAAGAAATACAATCCTAGAAAAGAAGTGTGTCCTTTTGGTGTCTAAAAAAATTGGACTTGATCTAATCATAAAAATAATATATTTCTTCTATTTTACTAACTTTTAACTTTACGAATATCGGATATCTAAAAAATATTTAAGTAATGGGATAATTATTATATATTAAATACTTGGATTAAGGATTTAATGAAATTATTGCCGCGATTAACCTTAAATTTAGAATAAATATTTATTCATATACTTATTTTCATATGTTCATATGCTAAATTTTTAGTTAATATCAAATTAGGCTTTATGCTCAATTCAAACTTTAGATAAAGATTAAATATGACAAATATTGTTATTTTTATTTTGACAGATGATTCATTTGAATCTTGATGGTTCTAATTTAGATATGTAATACCTATGTAAATAATTTAAAATATTGTTATACAGCAAGTTGTGCTCACCTTATTAAAATGCGTGTGTTGAGATTCAGACAAATATAAAAACCAATGCTTTTTGTTACTATGTAACATGATATTAATTAAAATTTTCTTTTCATTAATAATTTTCTGTCTTTGGGAACGCTTCCTTAATTTTCCAAAATAAAGTTATGTACAAATCTACAATAACAGTAATTAAAGGTATTTATAGTATACAAAATTATTTAGTATTTATTTTTATATTATATTTTTACTTATATTTTTTACATATGAAATAAGAAAGGTTTTTTACTTATCCTTGATGTTGCTTTTTTGTAGTTGCATTAACTAAATCCTGTAATAGTTTATTTATCAGTCAAGGGATAATTTTTTAAGTATGTAGTATAAATGCAAGCAAAAATATGTTATTGTTAATATTTGCATGCCTTAACTAAAGCGGATCATGAACTTGATACTTTATGACATAAGACCTTTAATTTCAATGTAAGTAGGTAGTTCTTTCACCGTAGCACAGGCACAGTTAAGATAATAGTTACTTGGCACAGGTAAAATAATACTATACTAGTAGCCGTAGGTACACATTGTTAGCTCGCTCCGTGCATACCTTGTTGGCTCGCTCCGTGCATAACTGGTTAGCTCGCTACGTGTAATTTATTATAAACATGTTCAATTTGACAACCGCAGTTAAATTTGTTTGTCTATTATCATAACCCAGGTATTTTTCGAACTTACCTCTTCTATGGTTATGGTATGGTACAGCTGAAAACACGTGCACCAGAATTGTTCAAATAATTGTGGTCTACGCAAGCAAAGCAGATATGAGGACTTTACGCTGATAAGGTGATTAAATGTTTATAATGGTTGCAAAGCTACTTGAGGGACCGAAAACAATGCGTAGAGATTACTCGTATAAACGCCAAACAGATTTGCACCTCGTAGAGATCTCCATATGAAACTAATGGAGTCGGTGTTCCCCAGGGAAGTATCTTAGGATCACTTTTTTTTTTTGCTCTACATAAATGATATCCTGAAAGCTACAAAACATAAATGCACATTATTTCCTGATGATATTTCTGTAGTTGTTACACAAAGCAAAAACAGCAACGACAATTTCAAATAGCATTGAAAAACACTATTGAAACCATCTTTACATGGCTCAAATTAAACAATCTCACTGCTCATTTGAAAAAAAACGAAAAATGTACAATTCCAAAATCATAATAAGAAATTACCCAAATTAAACATTAATTTCTCTGGTCATGAGATATCAGAGGAAAACGAGACAAAAATTTTTGGTATTACATTGGACAGCCATTGCAATTGGAAATCTCATGTAAAAAACGTATCTAGTCGCATAAACCTTCGATTCGTGTTTGCTCTTAGAAAGACTAGGAAAATATCAGACGAGAAAACTGGTTTAATAGCGTGTCATGGATATGGGTTTATTACTGAGATATAGAATATTGTTGTGGGGCGACACGACAGAGATAAATAGGGTGTTTGTGTCACAGGAGAAATGTGTTAGGGCGATTTGTGGTGCCGCCCCACTAGACTCTTGTAGACCTCTTTTCAGGTAATTAAAATGACTAACCCTAACATCCATATATATTTCTGAAATTGGCATGTTTGTTAGAAAGCACCCTGATCTATTTGAAAAAGTATGTGAAAATAAAAAAATTCTCTCTAGAGACCAAACTAAGCTTTTGCTACCAATGATGTCAACTACCTTATTTAAAAACAGTTATTGTATGTATATCCAAGTATTCCATAAAATACCAAAAGTCATAAGAGATTTACCACAAACAGGCTTCTCACATGCTTTTAAAAAATGGCTTAATGATAAATGCTTTTATACAATGAAGGAGTTTATGACGTGTAAAAATAAATTAATTAAATAACTACTTTTTATAATATTATTAGAAACTGACATAAACCCTAATTAATTCTGTATTTGGAAATTTTTACTCTATTGATTATTATTGTTTAAATGGATCATTCATGTTTAAATTGATTATTTATTAACGATGAAATTGATTATTTATGTCTAGATTGATTAGTTGTGTCTAAGTTGATTGCTTATTAATGTTTAACATGTTTAAATTGATTGCTAATGTTTGATTGATTAGGTATCAATGTTTAAATTGAATAATTCATTAATTTTATTTTATTTCTATTTTTTGCAGGATAAATTGATAATAATATGTAATACCAATATAATAATAATTTGGCACACCGTTACCGGTGAGACATACTGTACTATACACAATTATTACTGTAACAACCTGTAACCATGTTTCTCGCAAATAAAACTTCTTATTTTTATTTATATTCTTATTTAATAGCAGCATCATGACACCACATTATTAGTGTGTCAAAGTCAGAATGCAGCTTGACATGAGCCTGTGGGGGGTCTGGTCTGCGTCAGCTACTACAATGACAGTTTCGTCTACAAACTAGAATCACGTACCTACCATGCCCAATTTTTGATGACCTACTGAATAACAACAGGAGATTTAACTTAACTTTTTCCCTACATCGTTTGCAATGTCACCTCATGCTTGCTAATGTTGGTTATCATCTCTTACAAAAGCAAGTTATTAGAATATTGAATAAATTACCTCGAGGAACTACTGCAAGTCCATCAGTAAATTATTTTCGTTTTTAAGGTTACAAACTCTTCAGCTTTATAATATTAGTATAGATTAGGGATTAGGGGGATTAGGGGTTTAAACCAAACAGACATGAGAGGTGGGATTAGTAGTCGTAATAAAACCTCTCAAATATTATTTTCTCAAATGTAATGTACTACAACTTTGTGTATTTTTTAAGCAATATGTCGTTGGTGTACAATAAAGATTATTCTATTCTATTTTATTCTATAACCTGTTAAATAATATTTAACAGGGTATTAAATTAATCCCCAACAAAGAAGATTTATCCGTTTTAAAAATAAATTCGTCGGGGGGGAAAATACACTCACAACCATATGATTTGATTTGAAATTTGATTCCACAGAAATTATACTAATTTAATCTAATTAATATCTTTGAAACGTAAACAGAAAATTTAAATAAATTAATAAAAGATAATTTGTGTTTTCTTTCTTTGCATTTTGAAATATTGCTGTAATATCTAGTAAATACTAACAAACCGCATAAATAATTAAACTTCTCAAATTTTCAAACCATCTCGGTATGAACCCTGCGATGCCAGCAGTTACTTGTAACACCTGTCCTAAAGAGAGAGAAAAATAGCTATAGAGAATATTGAACTAGTTTTTCATGAAATTTTAAATTATAGGAACGTCAACCTTATTGAAAGTGAATGTTTCTGTTACTAAATGAGATTAAGTAATTAAAATATATAAAAACATTAAGAAAAGGACAAGTTCCGCAGTGATAATACCGCTTATGAATTACTAGCTGCGCCCCGCAGTTTCACCCGCATAAGTCCTGATGCCGTGGGAATATCGGGATAAAAAGTAGCTTATAGGTTACTCCAGGTCTCCAGCTATCTACGTACCAAGTTTCATCGCAATCGGTTTGCTAGTCTTTTGCGTGAAAGAGCAACAAATGTCCATACATCCTCACAAACTTTCACGTTTATAATTGTATGGGAGCGCAATCGGTTCGGTAGTTTTTTCGTGAAAGAACAACAAACATCCATACATCCTCACAAACTTTAACGTTTATAATAGTATGGGAGCCGACGATGCTAAATGGGTATTTACTCGAGGGTCGATGGGACCTATTGGATTTTGAAGATTAGATGGTAGAATGAAAAAAAGTTTATCCGATGTGTCCCTTTCACTGGTGGGGGTCATTTTAGATTATAATTGAAAAACAATCTATGAAAATCTTATTGAATTTAAATCAAAATGGATTTTATTTAAATCAAACAAAAACTGTTAATTGACTGTTTTCATTATTCGAAAGGAGTACTTCCAAGGTCATCATCACTATCATCATTTAAGTCTGAATCGCTGGAGCATTCTCGTAGGTTAATGATGAATTCTTGGTCACAGATTATGTCGAAATAGCAATCACGCTCCCAATCCTCTTGTATGTTTTTTTTTTGTTTTGGTACAACATTCTTCCAGTCGTCCGGTGTCACATGTTCACAGGCATTATTTAATAATATCTTATTTGCATTGAAAGACGGCGTTGTGTTGTGTCTAGCTGCGTATCCTTGAATTGATAATAAAAAACTTACTGATTTCACAAAAATAATTTTGCGTATGTACTTGCACATAGACATTGCTTCAGCAATTTTGAGACTAGACTAAATTAATTTTTGCTACATGTATCTACATAGAAATTACGTATATTATTTTTTTTTAAATAAAAGTAAATAAAAAAGTAAATTTTAGATCGCATTATATTGGCAGTAGTATGTATTGTCGTATGCTCAGGGGCGACCCAGTATCGGGAAAGATGGGTCTAGATCTAAGGAAGAGGAATTAAAAGATGTAGCGGACGAAACTATGACTTTACTTTAAACTTTTAAAGTATTACATTCACAATTATAATATTCAATTTGAAAACAATTAATATATCTTGCGGTTCCGTGCTTCAGCACAGACGTCTGTCTTCTGACGCTTCCCAGACGATTGTCTTCTCTTGCATGGTTCTCTATTTTCAAATAAACTTATTCTAAACTTCGAATCTGAGGATGGGGCCGCCCTAGGCCGCCAGTCAGACGTAACGCGCCAAAGAGTTTGTTAATCAGTCCACAGAGTTTGCAAGTCGATGCGTGTAGTCCGTCCTCACAGTATGGTGGTAATCAGATAACTGTATGTCCCATTTTTTACAATCTCGTCCAAAATGTAAACAGGAGTGCGAGGTTTGTGAATATTCACTTTCTTATCATCATCATTATTGTTTTTTAGCAGTGAGTAGTGACTCATTGGTCTTCACGCTTTTGTTTTGCAGCCATGAAATAATTTCATTTTTTACGATTGTTGGTAGTTGGAGCTTTATCTTTTTGCACCGAATGATAAGGAACGTTGTCCATTATGATTGTGTGTAGTTCATTTACCTTATTTAAAAGGGTTAGGAACCACTCTCAAAATTTTTCGAAATTCATTTCTTCGTGATAATCTGTGGTTTTCACGGATTTACATGCCAAAAGACAATTTGGTACAAAACCGGTAAACAAAATGAATCTTTGGTGGATTCGGCTTTGTCACCTATCCATGACTTGGAGAGAATGTGGTTTGCATTGAGCCACGTCTCATCGAGAAAAACTATTTTGTCAAAGTCAGTAATCTCTTTAATCTTCCGCAAAAAAGCAATACGGGTAAAAGCAATGTCCGTTCTCTCCATTGCAATTTTCATTTAATTACTTTTTTATGTGCAAATCCTAGGCTATCTTTTTCAGTACTTTAGACAGACTTTTCAAGCTTCCTATTCCTATAAACGTTGCCATTTTTGTACTGTGAGCACTAGAGTTTTCGAGGTAAGGTGCTCGCCAGGGGCGTAGCTACCGCCGTATCAGCCGTATCAATGATATGGGGCCCCCGGTCTACAGAGGTCCCTAACGTGTGTAAGCAAAATAGTAAATAGTAGTGTTATCCACAACGTCACTTAATCTCGTGCTTCCCGGGAAAAAAAGATTTAAAAAACTGTCATACGTGCCTATAGAGTTTTGACTTCAGAAATGATAAAAGCAATCTTTTTTTTTCCCGGGTTAAGCATGTGCCCAAAAGTTGGCAACACCCTACATCGGTTATTGCGGGATTCCCCCGTTTAAAGCATTTTTGTTTCTTTTGTGAGAAATCTTTAGTCTTCATTTGGGCCCCCCAACTAATTTTGATACAGGGCCCCTCCAAGGCACGCTACGCCACTGGTGCTCTCAGTGCCGTCACATGGCTGTCACACTGTCACTTTTATTATGCGATTCGACAATTAACTTGAATTGACAACTGACAGTATACTGGACTGCGTTCCGTTTTCAACAGTAACCAGTATAGCCAACTATAAAAGAACGGCTTCGCAGTACACTAAATTGACGTCACACCTTACAATGCTCTCAGTGTATATCGGAACACACACTTAATGTAGCGGTGGTCACTTAAATTTTAAATTTGCAAGACATATTGTTTAAAAAGGCGTACAAAGTATTAATATATAGATAGATAAAATTGTCAAATACTGCATTAGTAATGTATTTTTAATAAGGACAGTCATATGTATAATGGACGAATGTCGGGGTACTGATTTGTGTTTTTATTATAAATACTAGTTATACATTGTCATTATTCACATTACGTACTACCACCTACACTTATGGCTAAATGCTTTACACGTGTTCTAATAGTACGTATTATCTTACATCTTATCTTGTCACCTGTAATTGTTATTTCTTCCTATTTACAATGTAACTTTATGTATTTAAAATGCAGCAATTGTGATGCGAGCCAGTGATCAATAAATTACAATTTATAAAATAAACTCCCGTCTACGATACAGTAATCAACTAAAAATATAGTTTGATTTTTTTATATCAAATAGTGTCCATAACATCAGCTATGAAGCCTATCTGCAAGGCTGCCGCGAGAATACTGCACTTCACACTCTAGTGGAGTGCTCAACTCTAGTTGAGTCCATGGTCCAAAGTGAGAATACGTGGGAATATATGCCGATTCTTTTTGTGAGGAAATGATGTCCGCTAAAGAGGAGACGGAAAGGAGAAGACTCTCCCGTCTCGAAGAAGAGGCACCAGGCGCCGGAGAGCGCAGAATGATCTCCGGCCTCTATGAGCGCTGGCCTGGGGGTAACGGGTAAGGCTGCCCCTTATCCTAGCTGAAGCAGGCCTGAGACGGTGGCACGACGTGTTCCGCGCGCGTCTCACTAAACCTGAAGGTAAGGGCAAAGCCGGGGGGCAAGACCCTCCGCACGCAAGGGTGTAGCTGCCTTCTGTTTAAGAGGCGGCCAAGATCTGCCGGCGTTCTCAGGGACTTTTTCCCTATGGTATACACGAGTCCCTTGCCATAGACTCAGTTGTGACGGAACACCGTGTAGTTTTAGTTAGTTCGATTCCGACTTACCACTTCACCAGTAGCCCCGGTGAGATGATGACCCGTGAGATTTTTACAAGATAAAAAAACACTCTGTTCGCAACGCTATAGGCAGAGCTTACGAGAAATGAACAGGACAATATAATCTCAATCTCGCGGGACACTCGTTTTTAATTGGACAGGATTGCTCAGCATTATATTAATATTTGAATTTAATATTTTAGCCTCCGATAGGATGATGCTGCACTAAAAGCGTCTACTTCGGTATGTAGGTAATAAAGGTAGAACTAAGAGAGGTAACATATTATAAAACTGACGTAACTAAAAATAAAGACATTGAACTGAAACAGAATTATGAGAAAATAAAATATACAGGAGCAAGGTAATTAACAGGGGCAAGGTCGACAAGTAGACTAATTTCCAACTAATATAAAGACATGTATGTGTTTCAAAGCATTCATTCAATTGTACATACAGCATTCAAACTTCCCCAAAGAGCTCGGGCACAAGCGTCGTTACTTTTTTTTTCTCATATATTATTTTTATAAAACTGGCAATAATGGTGTATCGATCTTATGTGATAATAATAACGAGTTTTTTTTATTTACTCACGCAAATAGAAAATGTGATTGGACAGGTGTGTGATTAATACTTTTATTTCTTTTCATATAGGTAGATTTTTGTTAACTACCAGTGTTATATTTCTTGGTCGTGTGTTATATCTACCCAATATTTACTGTAGGATTTAATAAAATATTTATTTGTAACTCATTTCAATCGAAGACGATAATGCCAAGTCTGAAAGTAAGTTTCATCCTTCGTAGAACCACAGCTTTTTAGTTAGTTAATTTGATAAAAGTACTAAGTGACACATATAAAAATTTAAAAAAAAGGTTTAGGCAATATAGACCCCGAAATATAACTCTCCATAAATATTGTCGTTGGTCTTAAGCTTCCGAATTATACTTGGAAACGATTTTAATTATGCTCAAAATGCTGAAATTCTGAAGAAATATATTCTGTTAAATTGAATATAATACCCACAGATAATACCTACATAAAATTAAAACAGTATATAAAACAAAAAAAAAATATATAACACCTATGAAAATCTTTATCTGGACTTTACTTATATAGGAAAAAAACTACTGAAAATATAATATAATTAATTTATTCTTAAAGTTAAAACTAATAGTTAATTTCTTAAAATTTTCGGGATTTCAATCATTTTCTAAGTGGATAATTATAAAGTTGTAGAAACATTTAAATAATTTGAATTAACGAAGAATTATACTCTTCCTTCTTTAGTATATATAGTCGATGGTAAAAAATATAAATGATAGAGGTTAGAATCCGGTAGTCTACATTGGTCTACAAATCTCGGCCATTCTCAGCCGCATCGTTATTTTGAAAAAAATTGTGCCACACGTACTTCGGCGGCACAATTTTTTTCTTAAATTGAATTTACGTAAATCTTTGTGGCAGAGAGAACTTTGTATATGGTCAATTACAAAGTACTTAAATCATTTCATTAATTTGTTGTCCACTGAAATCAATATTGTAATCACCGAAATCAAAAACATGAGATTTTTACCTAAATTGGTTTTCTAATAAAAGGTTTAAATTATTTCAGGTTAGTTTATACAAAATTTTATTTTTTTCAACGTTACAAGTGCTTTATGAAGACAAACTTTAGAAAATCTCACAAAAACCAAGTTTAGTAAGGTGTAGAAAATACTACCTATATAAAATACAAAAATAGTTAAATTATTTAACCAGGTATTAACTAAAAAATCAAACTTCAAATGAATTTTCTATATATTTTGTGGTAGTGTATTCTTGTTAACCCCTCCAGCTAAGCTAAATGCCTGTGTTAGGAGTGGGTTCACGCCGGTAGTGCACTGGGGTTCGAACCCGCAACCTTTGATCGCAAGTCCGACGCCTTAGCCATTACGCTACCGCCGCTTAAGTTGAATGTCTGTCAGTTGGTTCGCCTTACATACTTAATCTTTGTTTCTTTTTCACTAACGTTCCCTATTGGGTAATTTCATTGGCCAACCAAAATGTCTGACTGCGGTGGCGGAGCGGTTGGAGTCGTATTTGAGTTCTATGATTACTGACTTACCTATCTAGGGAACTACTGGGTGTTATGACTGGTCAGTTCCAAACTGAAATGGCTTTTTCCTAAAAAGACTATCTTGGACGCCTACATGGCAGTAC
Source organism: Euplagia quadripunctaria (assembly GCA_963859945.1). Classification (NCBI taxonomy): domain Eukaryota; kingdom Metazoa; phylum Arthropoda; class Insecta; order Lepidoptera; family Erebidae; genus Euplagia; species Euplagia quadripunctaria. Next base: position 11,581,023 of record OY982577.1, read on the forward strand.
TTGTACAGTTTGAGTTTATGTAGACTTGGGTTCTTGGATCTGTTTCGGCGTTTCAGAGGAAATGCCGGTCCCATCTAGATTTACAGAATTAATCTTCTTCTAAGTCTTTCAGCCAATCTTTCTTTTTTGCTTAAAAAACATTTAATCGTAATCCTAGATATTTTCAAAAGTAACCAGAATTTATATATTATTAACGTCCTTAACCGTTTTTTCGTCGGTTAAAAATAATAATAGTAGAGATGAGATTGTGGTAGGAATAAATAAACATAATGTAAACAATTCACTAAACTCCTGAAAAACAAAATACTTATTTTTAGGTGTACAGGGGTATACAAATTCATACAAACAAGTGAGTTAGCTATTTTTTATATTAATTAATATAAAACGAACCCTTATTTGGATAAGACCACTCCCTTCCACTACAATATCTAAATACCAGAACAATATTCAGAACAAAGACTGCCACACCTTTGTCCCAAGAACACACTTGTGATTTAAGATTTATTCCAGCCGATCCCATCATCCAGAGCGTGCATCATTGGAGCTGGTTACTCAGGTCTGGCTACGGCCCGGTATATGAAAGAGAATGGTCTCAACTTTACAGTCTTCGAGAGCACCCGCTATATCGGAGGCACTTGGAAATTCGATCCCAGAGCTGGTACTGATGAATTTGGAGCGCCTCTGTTCACTAGCCAATATAAAAACTTAAGGTAAGCTGTACTAATGGATAGGTGATGATTTTCTAGAGGCATATTTGAAATTCAGTGTGAAAGACGTATGATTGGTATATTATTGTTGTATTTTAGTTTCTCATTTTAAATTTTATTGTATCGTAAAGTTAAGTTAATTTAAGTGGCCTACAGCCGTTCAAGAAACTAAAAATAAATAAATAAATAAGGTGAGGTAATCTGTCTCAACTTATAAAACTTTACAAAAAATGTGCTACAGAACCAACGCACCACGGCAGGCGCTGGAACTTAAAGACTTCACATTCCCAGAAGAGATTGTGTCATTTCCTTCTGGAAGCTGCTTCTATAAGTATTTGAAGTCTTTTGCAAGGCATTTTGACTTGATGGAAAATATTCAGGTAAGGATTTAAGTTATACAGAATCTTCAGATCAGAAGTTATACTGTATCTGACAAAGGAACACTCACTTAAATCACTGAAAGGGCATGACTTTAGCATGCAGTTACACAAAAAGATTTTTTTGAAAAACAACATATCCATCTACAATGTATGTATATTTAATAGATTTAAAACCTTTAACGCTTTACATTCCACTTGCTTTTATGAGAAACGGAGGTAAAAATAGCTGGAAATTCAAACGGTCATAACGTGTAAACGGATAGTTTTTAATCATGCCCTTTCAGTGATTTAAGTGCCTAAGTGTTCCATTGTCATATACACCCTGTTTAATGATTAACCCTCACAACTTAATTGCTTTATTAGATAGTTGTATATCTAATAATTATTTGTTAAGAAATCTGATTCCATTTTTCCTTTTGACTTATTATTTTATTAATGATACGCCAGAGCCAAAGCCGAATTAGTTTAGTTGGATTCGGCTTTAGCTTAGCATAGAATATGGTTTTTAACCCAACATCTCTACAAAGAAGTTTTCATAATCATTCGTCATTTAACAGCATGTGACAAGCCCGATTATTGTTTATTTTATTAAATTTATTCAACCGTTTCTTTTAAGCTGCAAAGACTAGTAAATTGGGTGCAATGGTCAGGAGACAGATGGGAAGTCACATATATGGAGACTGATACCAAGAAAAATGTAACTGAAGAATGCGACTTCGTTGTCGTTGCTAGTGGGGAGTTCACCTTACCGCATATACCTTACATCGAAGGACAAGATGAGTACAAAGGTAATTTGAACCTTAATCTACATTTCAGATTTCTTTTTTTATATAGTCTGTATAAGCCCTTTCTCGTCTAAATCTCTTAATCTGTCATAATGGAAGTTGGTATGGAAACTTCCATTTCCATTCCATCTTTAAGACCTAAAAAGAGTCCAGACTTAATTTTTTATTGTTATCAACGCTATTCCTGAACTATTTTCATGATAACTGACAAACTTGTGGCTTGAGGCCAAAGATAGTAAAAATAAAAATTATGGTCCAGTAGGTAAATAATCATCAAATTGGACAGAAAAAAAAATTATGGTTTCAGTATTCTTTATTTGCAATTCCGCAATGTAAATCAGGTGGTAGAAACTTACAATTAGACGTCATTGTGGACCCTGTTTGGGCACAGCAAATATTGACAATAACAAAACTATCAAATTACATTACTTACATGGAAATATTCAAGCTTACATCCAAAGAGTATACAAACACTATGTTAGACTTACATCAATATATTATAATAAATGATTTACACACATGTAAATTAGTTATTATCAATATATTGATCAGTGATAATTTAATGAATTGATAATAATATTGAAATGATATTTATAAGTAAATTAAATAATTTATTCTATACCTATATTTCATTATCAAAATAAACAATTACTTTAAATGTGGAATACATACTTACATTATTTTTATTTAGACATTCTATTAACAACAACTCTTATTATTTTTCAGTTAGGTACCTATGCAATAATAACATTTCTCTATCAAGTATTTCTGCAGTACATTCTTCCATTTATTTTCATTTTCTATTTCCTTTATATAATTTAGGACTTTATAATATATTTTAACCTAAGTTTATGATTTTAACGCATATGGCATAGGGCCCTGAAGGGTATTTAGCTAACGCAGAGTTTGGTACGGCTCGTTTAATTTATATCTCACCGCCATATACCAAATTTGTGATCTTTCCTTTTAGGAAACATAATGCACAGCCACGACTATAAAGATGTTGAAGATTATCGGGATCAACGTGTGCTGCTGATAGGTGCGGGCCCATCAGGGCTCGACCTTGCTGTACAGCTTGTCAATGTAACCTCAAAGTTGGTGCACAGTCATCACTTACATTACGTTCATTATACTTACTATAACCAGCCAGGCTTTCCTGATAACTATATAAAGAAACCAGATTTAAAGCATTTCACTCCACACGGTGCTGTATTTGAGGACGATAGTGCTGAAGAGTTTGATATTGTTATATTTTGTACAGGTACCTACTATTTAAAATAAATTCAAAACAATTGATTAATTAATTATGCTATGAATGTATATACTAGTTTTACAGTAAATAGTAAGTTATTATAAAGAATTACCACGCTCCTTATGGGACGCTGTCTTAGGCGTCTGCTTTTCACAACTTCAAGTCTCACGTTGTATCCTTATCTCTCAATATATTTATTGCACAACAACGAAATTAATAGATATCGCATTTTTGTTGTTCAGAGTACGAGGCACAGATTCAAGAAATCATAGAATAATTTAATTTTTCTAAACTTTGACAGTTGTATTAGGTACAATTTAAAGATTAAGAAATTGCTGAAATATCAGCAATTAAAATTTCATCCCAAACTTGAATTTCAGGTTTCAAATACTACCATCCATTCCTAAACCATATATCCAGTGGTATAACCGTGACAGAGAACTACGTGATGCCACTATATCAACAAATTGTAAACATCAATCAGCCATCTATGACGTTCGTTGGGGTTTCCAAAGCACCTTTTATGAGAGTTCTGGATGTGCAAGTGAGTTTGACTGATTTCGATTCAGTTTTAATTTTCTTCGCTAGTTCGTAGTTAGCTATAATTCAAGAAAATCTGTTCAGCCATTCAGCTGAAAATCGATGAAGAGATTTTTGAGTCGAGGGATATTTTTAATATATACTTGTATGACAATGAGGTGTTGGTTTTTTTTATGAGTAACCGAACGCTATACATCAATTAGTAGTAGACCTTCATCTAGGTGAAATATTACGCAATTACGCAATGGTGCGAGGTCTTCTGGATTACCTGTTACTATGGGCGTTCCCCAGGGCTCTATACTGGGTCCTCTACTTTTTCTCATATATATAAACGATTTACCTTATTATTTAAAAGATCGCTGTGATATAGTTCTATTTGCTGATGATACATCACTTATTTTCAAAGTCGATCGTAAAAAAACAGTTTTTGACGATGTGAATAGGGCGCTAAATGATGTATTGTATTGGTTTTCAACTAACAATCTCCTACTGAACTCAAATAAAACAAAGTGTGTGAGATTTACCATGCCAAATGTAAAACAGCTAGGCACTAATCTAACTCTAAATAATGAAATAATAAGTATTGTAGACTCAACAGTATTCCTGGGACTTACATTAGACAGTAAACTGCAATGGGGACCCCAGATAGACAGCCTTGCAGGTAGGCTTAGTTCGGCAGCTTACGCAGTATGGAAGGTACGTCAGCTCACTGATACGGACACAGCTAGGCTTGTTTATTTTAGCTACTTTCACAGCGTCATGTCCTATGGTATACTACTTTGGGGCAAGGCGGCTGATGTTGAAACGATTTTTATTCTTCAAAAAAGAGCCATCCGCTCAATATACAATTTAGGTGCTAGAGTCTCTCTTCGAGAGTTGTTTAAGGATATAGGTATTTTAACTGTTGCATCACAGTATATATTTGCAAATATTATGTTTGTTAGGCACAATATCAATGACTATAAGAAAAACAGTGATATACACAATATTAATACAAGAAACAAGTCTAAACTCGTTGCTACCTATCATCGCTTACATAAGGTACACAACTCGTTCGAAGGTCTTGGTATACGTTTTTATAATAAAATTCCTATAGATGTAATCGACCTTCCTGTAGATAAATTTAAGCGTACTGTAAAAAATCACCTTATTAGGAAAGCCTACTATACGATCAACGATTATCTAAACGACAAACAGTCTTGGGCTTAAGGTGTCTTTAGGTATATACACACAAACTTCTTTGTCTTATAATTAGACTAAATTATTAACAAACCATTGTTAGTTGAAAGTAATGCGTGACGATTATTATGGTAATTTTGACTAGTAGTGATTTTTATCAGTATCTCGACTATGGCTCGTCATGCTCACTTAAATGTCATTGCTTGCGGCGTCGTCATGGGGCGGGTCGTTTCTTTCCCTCTGATATGGCGAAGGAGACGATGGCTGGTCCATGCGTCATACTCGTGAACGGGTGCTGCTTGGGGTGACTGGTCGGCTTAGTCAGCGATGCTTTAGCCTATACTATTATTTTGGTTCGTTCAACTGCAACTCTAGCCTCTTAATCCAGTCACGAATTAGTTTTAACAGTAGACTTTGTAACTGATGTGCACCTTGAATGATTTCTATGTTTAATAGGTTCGAACCTTCAACGGTATCACTGAGTGATATTTTTTGTTTGTGCGTTAGCTTTTGGAGCATTTCAATAAAATGTAATTCAGGTGGCAACAGCTTGCATCATGCTTATCTTTTATGTAACACTAATACCATTGTACCTGAAGATCTGACTTTTAAAAAGAGTGGCCATGAGTTTCTTTGCCAGTATTCTTCTCATAAGGCTCTACGCATTTTGGAAACTGGAAGTTATAGATCGACACAAGCAGGCAGTAGATTTTGGTGTTTTCACCTAATTTACCTCGACAATCCAGTACATGCTGTGGCGTCTATTTGCGTCGATCTATGATTTTTAACAGTAGCTTCAATTTAACGTTCATAAATGTCACTTAGTGTCTTAATTGAATAAATGATTTTGAATTTGAATTTGAATTTGAATTAAACTTTAGGACCTGACTCAACACCCTCGGTAATTGAGAAGGAGCTTGAAATACATCAGTGTGAACTCAGAAGGCATCGCCTTTGTTAAAACCCCTTATTAAAATTGTTAGATTAAGAACATAGCGGGTTCTGTAAAGGACGATGACCAGCGCACAAGACCAGCCTGTGATATACTTTTATGAAATAATTTTATCCCGTGACAGTGCGCACTGTACTGTGATACCTACTAGTAACAATTTCATCCTTCCTTGAACAGGCTGAGTACTCAGCAGCGTTAGCGGCAGGGCGATTTAAACTACCGTCAAAAGACAAAATGTTACGCCAGTGGCTCGATCACGTACACACGCTTAGCCAAGAAGGATACAAAATCCCCAATGTTAACAATATCGAATATGATGCGGTAAGATTTTCAAATAGCGATTTTACTATTTGTAACATTAGGAAAACGAAGGGGCCAAAACAACATCTTTTTATCGTGGGAGAGCCATACTTCAGGACGTATGGGCCGGCTCGACCGGTGCGATACTACGGCCTCACAGAAAACCGGCAGTGAAGCGATTTGCTTTTCGCCGAGTGAGTGAGGTTACCGGAGGTCCTAACCCTTCCCTCCCCCTCTCCCCTCTTACACCCTTCCCCCCTTTCACCCTCTTCTACCCTTCCCCGACCCCCACCTTAAAGGCCGGCAACGCACTTGTGACTCTTGAGTTCCAGGTGCCCATGGGCGGCGGTAATCATTTACCATCAGGTGACCAGTGTGCTCGTTTGCCCCCTAAATAAAAAAAAAATCTTATCATTTTGTTCTCCAACCAAATTTAATTTTGAATTGTTTCTGATTCGTTTAATTTTGATACGAATTTGATGGTAAAGCTGTAATCCGGAACGATATTGAATCGGTCCTAATCTTAAACTTCTCGAACAACTTGAAAAACTTATTTAATCGTGATAAAAAACATCTTATGAAATTTTGTCGATTGTGCTTCTAGTTAATAATTATATTATTATGAAACATTACAGAAAAAATATCTTGATGGTCTACATAAAGAAGCTGGCATTCAGAGCGTGCCTTCAGTTCTCACAAACTTAATCGACTTTAACATCAAGAACCTTCTAGAAGACCTTGTACATTTTCGTGATTATGATTACAAGATAATTAGTGACACTCAATACGAAAGAAAATACAACCCGAGGATGGAGGCGTGCCCTATTGATGAATAGAAGATGGGTTCGTGAAAAGTTGGCAAATTATAAACTCAATACATATGCTATGCAGGTCGCTAATTTTATTTACTTGCTATAGAAAAATTTAATTAATAATTTTTTATCCATGTATTCCAACTAAATATATATCGATACCTCATGGGTTCAAGGGCGTATAACATACGAAATTACATTCGCCATCTGCCCTTTGAGCTCCGATATATAGATAACATTATTATCACATGAAAGTACACATGAAAATTTGTTTGTCTCACTGTGGAGGGTGTTCGGTCTGAATTCCCTCTCTATGGCAATTCGTTGAGGCTAATATCCGTGAAGGTGTTTCTTTCTCCGGATCCCAAGATCTTCAACACACCTTCACCAAATTCGCATAGTAATAGTAGTAACATACACAAAAATAAAATCCCTACATGAGCGTCAAATTGAGAAAAGTCGTTTTTTAAGTTGGTTAAAAATCTATGCGTGATGCAATCAAAATGTGAAAGTTTCTAACAAACTTTCATCGCTTATTCTAAAACTTTAAAGAAAAAACAAGAAAAAAATGTGATACAGTAACCTTTTCTTTCTAACCATTAGCTCATTTATCAATTTTTACATTTCAAAATTAAAAAATGACAAAGTTTCATGCAAACTTTCATCGGGTACTTTGACCCTTAGAAGGATGAATTTTCAAATTCCTTTCCTAGAGAATGCCTACATATTATAAGAAATACGTCCTCCAAATCATTATTACTTGTATACGTAAATATTAACTAACTCATTAATACCCGACTCATCTGGATGAGATCTTGATGAGAAAAGGAAGCAAGAGCTAAACGAATTGCTTTTAAAAAATATCCGTTGTGCACCTGTTGTTAATGGCATGACATAGATTGTATACAGTCTATGTTATCATGCCATTATTATTGTCAATTGTGTGTTAGTGATTATTATTATTATTGTTTAAGTGCTTAGTGCCACCTCGACCATTTCTGGTCTTTTGTAGCGCACTTTTTACTTTACAGTTCACTGCTCAGACTTATGGCTTCGAGAAACCTCCAGATCCTTTCAGTAGTGATTGTTTGTATTTCCTGCGGTTGCATGATGTGCAACCCTAGGTTAATACTTCGGTGCCGCATTAGTGGGTCACAAGAGCATAGGATATGCATTGCAGTTTCCTCTGCCTCTTGACAGAATCTGCATATTGTGTTCTCGCCCAATTTTAGGGTGAACATATGTTGGTTCAGTTTGCAGTGTCCGGTTAGGACTCTTGTTACTGCACAGGTTTTGTATCTTTTAGTGTTAGTGATTAGGTGGAGTATTATAATAATAGTTAATCATAACTTGCATGGTAAGGAACTGTAATGTCCAATACTAAAGCTATTTTAGCGCAAAAAAAAAGTTATTTTTTTTAAGAAATAAATTTGAATAATTAATAGATTTGAACTGTCTGATTTGTTTATTTTATACTCTCACTACTTGATTATCTGTAAGAACATTACACGTATTGTTGTGTAAGTACATAAAGTTAGCATGATAATAATTGCAAAGGAAATGTCTATTACTTTGTATAAAGAGAGTTGTAATCATAATTTGGGTTGTGGTGTATCAACTTGTCTTGCTATGGACGGCGTACAAATATAAATTGATTTAAATTACATATTGACAATAGTAATAAAATTAGGGTATTTTTGTGCTGGCTAAAATACATTATATTTATTTTATTTAAATTAATTTTTAAGTTATTCTTATTTAACCACATAATCATTGATGCCAACGTATTGTTGATATCATTTTCATATATGTCAGTAAGTCAGCAAATAGAGTCATTGGATGATTAGTAGAATAAGGTAAATCATTTATGTAGATATAATGAATAAAAGGGGTCCGATTACACTTCCACGAGAGACGCCAAATTTAATTTCACATTCACTGGATGTATATAATACCTCTGTTGTAGTCCCACTGTCCAATCTTGTGATCACAGTTACTTGTTTCTTGTTTGATAGGTAAGAACTCAAAAGATTTAAAATGTTTCCCTTTATACCGTAGCACTCTAGTTTGTTTTTTAATATATTATAATCCACATAATCGAATAATATAGCACATACAGGTGTCCGCTTGTCAAAATTGGTCATTATGTTCAATAAAAAATCATATATAGCCATATTGATGGTCATGTTTTTTCTGAAGCCTTTTTGCTGATTGCAGAATAAGGATTTTGTTTCAAAATATTTGTAAACTTGATTATAAATTTTAGATAAAATTGATATGAATGCAATAGGCCTGTAGTATTTTAATTTGGTCCTTATTATCTTTTTTGTGCAGTGGTTTAACAATAGTTATTTTTAGACGTTCAGGGAAAACACCATCACTTATGCTCAAGTTTAAAATATGACTAATGTGATGGCATATCAAATAATTCACAAACTTGATAATAACTGTCGCTATCTTATCATGACCCATGCTTTTCGTATTTTTAAGTGATTTTATTATATCTAGAATGTCCATAGGTACTTGGGTACAAAAACATTGAGTCTTTTGTAAGTTTTAAGAGAGATATAACTTTTTCCCCATAATATTGTAAGGGGACAACTTTATCTACAAAATAATTATTACAAGTTTTATTTCCTGTATGTCATCTGTAGGTATATTGTATTTTATATTATTAATTATTTACCATATATTTGCAGGCTTGGTCTTGTTGTCGGAAGCTTTTATTTTAAAACTGTTTTGAGCTTGTTTTGTCAGCGCTATATTTTTTTTAAATAGTTTATTATGTTTTTTATAATTCATGAGATTCTTTTGTGTACGTTTGTGACGGTAAGGACATAAAAGTAACCGTTTCTTTTTACTACCTATTTCAATACTATATGATATCCATTTTGGTGTCTTGTTATCGTTTATTGTAATTATACGAACGGGAAAGCACAAATCATAAAACAATCTGAAATGATTTATAAATAATTCTTAGGCTTTATTCGCGTCATCTACTTCATAGATTTCCGCAAAAGATAACTCTTGTAGACATTTTTTTTAAATTTTAAGATATTTTCTTTTGAAAGGTTGCGTTGTCTCCTACGCTAATATTTAAGTATACATGGTTTTTTAACGGGACATTCTTGGGCTGTGTGATCAGATAGTGCGAACTCTATGATTTCGGCTTTGCATGGCCTGTGAAAGTTATGTGCAAGGTTGTAAATACAAATTTGGGTTTTTATCCGTGTCGGTTGATCTCAAGTTAATAGTAGGTTAAAGTGTGTCAGGAGATATTTGAATTCTACTGTCATATTATTGTTTTTCATAATGTCAATATTAAAATCTCCGGCTATTACAATATTCGCATATTTCTTATTACTTATTATAAACAATAATTGCTCTAATTTTTGAAAAAATAAGTTAATATTCCCTGTTTTAGGTGTCCTGTAGATACATTCAATGGCTATTTTATGCTCCAATAGTTCTACCGCACAGCATTCAAAAGTACCCATTTCTGAAGATTGGGCAGCCTCTGTTAACTCCTTACAGGAAAACACTATTTTTAACAGCATTTTTTTTTTGTTAAAGGGGGCAAACAAACAGACGGGTCACCTGATGTAAATGGCCACCTACTCAAGAGCCACAAGTGCGCTGCTGGCCTTTAAGGTGGGAGTAGGGGAAGGGGGGGAAGAGGGGGAGAGGGGGGGTTGAGGGGAGGGTTAGGGCCTCACTCACTCGGCGAAAAGCAATGCAATTATTGCTTCACTGCCGGTTTTCCATGAGTCCGTGGTATCACTCCGGTCGAGCCGGCCCATACGTGCCGAAGCATGGCTCTCCCACGAACACAGTGTACACGCGCCGCCCTCTATTTGGTCTGCTGTAACATGCAGCTAGGTAATAATTTGGTATATCAAGGTGGCCTTCATAGCCCGACATTATGAAATCAGTAATGCATATCACGTCAACAGATTTATCCTTATCTAGTAGACTCATTTAGACAAACAGAGAGAGAATCTGATTTAGAGAATAGGCCGGCTATATTCTGATCTAATACGTACAAATATTTACAAACGAAAAAAAATTCAGTTTATGTTGAATTCTCATTATTTTTTGTATTAACAGAGTCATCGACAGAGTTATTGATGTGACCATTAAATATTGAGAACATAGTAAAATCACACTCAATAACGTTTCTCGTATTTTTATTATAATATGAAAGTAATTGTTAGTTTTTTGAAAATCTTCGTGACCAATTAGAATAATACAATAATCGTCCATGGTGAAGTTAACAAGTTTAGTATGATGGTTTTGGATATGATTTAAGACGCGACTTGGGTGTAAGATAATGCCATATTTCCATGTTAGGACATATGTCGTTATAAAAAAAATTATAATAATTAATTTAATTAAAAATAGCCATGAACACTTTTCGATAGGCAAGCTATCATAGGCATGTTTATAAATAAAAGATATTTGATAAAAAATATGTCTCATCTGATTATCAGATGGGTGAAGGTCGATCTTCCACGTCTCTTAGACTATCTGTGCTATCCTGTTTTTGTGGCGTGTTTATGGTATTTTGGATGCATTTTGTCTATCTGTTGAGAAATTTTGTTTGTTTGGCCCTTTTCATTTGTAATACATTCATATGTTTGTGTGATTTGTTGCTCTTTAGTTTTTGAAGGCGTTAGATTACTATTTAGAAGTTTCGTTTTCCGTTTCCGTCCGGTAAGCGGAGTCATGTTTATAATATCGGTAGAATAATTTTTTGTACGCTTCTATTAGATTGCTTCCATTTATGTAGGTCTGCTTTCAGTCTTAAATTTTCTGAATTTAAGACTATATATATATAGAGCTTGGCCATTGTGCACCTATATCTTCCCATAATAATTCTGATGAACACATTGCCTGTACATTAAATGAAAAAAAGCCTTTTCTGTTTCTGAATTCTTCTGCTGTGTTTCCACCAGGTGATTGAATTCTAATGTGAGTTCCGTCTATAGCTGATACTACTCTGGGAAATTTGGCTTTTCTATAAAACTCTTCTTGGGTTTTTTGTATCTCTTCAAAGCTTCATAAACATTTGTCTCAAAGTTGCAATAGCATCTGAAGTTGTCCTAATTATACGGCATATGGTAAAACTATGAATGCCACCAAAATCGCCAACAGTGATATAAAAACTTCCAGTAGGGAAAAATCTTAACGTAATTAGGATTTGTGATATTGACGAAATGCACTGGTTCCTGAAACAACGAAAAGAGTTGAGGTAAAATACCTCTAGGTTCCTAGGTATAGATATGATGATTTTGATTGGCGTTGCAGTATTAACTTACCTTTCTGTTTTGCATTTTATTTTATCTATAATCAAGGCAAGCAAGTATTGCACTGAATCTTTTGTTAACACTCTGTTAACACTCTGTTAAATCCATGGGATTTAACAGAGTGTTAAAGTGAAGTTCTTTCCGATACATGTAAATATTCATATTTATAGCGTTTTCTTCAATTTCTAGGTTGTCTAAACTTTCAAAAACAACCATATTTCATACAATTTTGTAATGTGTGTAGGTACACTACGCAATAAATAACCTAAAACAACTCAACTTCAGACGTACCTAAACGTCAAATAAAGGGTTGAATAATTATATATTCAGTTTTATTTATTATAAATATTTTAACAACAATATTTTATCAGGTTTAAAGTTTTCATTAAGATTGAATAAACTGAATACAACACGAGGCAGCTACTGTAAACCGTTGAAGAATTCCCGCGACTGGCTTCCGTCTCCGTTATCAGATCAACTACAGCTCGACGTCATCTTGTAGTGTCATTAGAACGACATAATACTTACGTACATAGTTAGTTGAAACTTGACACACATAATAATATTATGTTTGCCAAGTTTCAACTCGATCGGTTCACAGATGATAACTCAGTGGGTGAACAATGATTCATTCTCTATTTTTCCATATTTTTACTCTTTAGGTTTAACTTTTTTTTTAAATTTAAACGGAACAAACTACGCAATGTAGGTAACGTCATAACTAATACAAATGCATTTTATTTATTTGATAATTTTAACGTTTTCTTAAAGGAGCTATTCAATGAAAATAATTTTTAGATTAAGCAACGGAAGTTTAGAGGATATGTTTTAAACTTTAGGTTACAACTACATGCATCCATTCCTCAATCAAGCAGCATAACAGTGACAAATAAGTACCAACATGTGGTGAACATCAATCATCCGACCATAACGTTCGTAGGAATTTCTAAGTTAGTTATGACCAACTCCAGGATGCTCCAGGTTGTTCCCGGAGGCTTCCTTCTTAGGGTATTCCCGGGTCCCCTGCAAGAGGCCCACTTGTGACGGAACACCGTGTGGTTTTAGTCGGTTCGATTCCGACATACCACTTCACTATTAGCTCAGGTGAGGTGATAACCCGAGGGGGTTTCCACACGAAAAAAAAAAAAAAAAGAAAAGGATGCTCCAGGTTAGTTTTTTTTCGATGACCGTGGAATATTGGATCTATCTTATTTTAAGTTTTAAGTGGGCAATAGAATTGACATCACACCGAGGGCCTCCCAGTTGACGACAAAAGTGATGTGGTGGCATTCGGCTATCGTCGCGGCCGCGGGTTCGATTACCGCCTAGTGCAAATATTTCTATGAATAAAAATGTCCATTTGCATTGGTCTGGGTTTTTCTACCTAAGTATTTATAATTTCTGTGTATTTATAAAAAAAGTATGCAAGTATGTGTATTCTGTGATCTAGAACGCATAGTAAGCTTAGTTTGTGTCTAGATAGATGTATAATATGCACCAAAACGTTATTATTATTTATTTAAGTACATGATACCTGGGCGATCGAGCAATCGCTGCTCGGGGTTTCATTTTTTATTTGGAGTTGTGAGACAGTATGAACACTACTCAAGCTAATGATAATATTGTTACGGAAGTCTAAATTGACCTGCGAACGCCATCTATTGACGAGTAGGTAAAGTCATAGAGGGTTACGATTACCTAAATTCAGACGCACGCCATCTTCTTATAGAATTAAATTAACGGAAGTTAGTTTAGTATATGGTAATTGGTAGTTAGTTTTATTCCAGGGCTGCTTCAATTTTCGCGAAATTTCACGAACTTTCTATGAGATGTTATTCGAACTATTTACGGATGTAGCATGGAGGTATGAGTTCAATTCTAATTTTGCAATCAGCGAGTGAACAAGTGCGATAATAGCGAAGAACCAGTGATAATTGCTGTTAACTGATTATTGTGTGAATTGCGAATTATTAAAACCCCGGCTCGTAACAGTATGTTTGTTGTACAGGCTGAATATTCAGCTGCATTAGCATCAGGCCGATTCAAACTGCCATCACAAGAAGAGATGTTCCACCATTGGCTCGATCACTTAGAAACTATCAAAAAGAAAAACTAAAAAATCACCGATGTCAACCTTATTGGGGTAGAGAGTTATGGTAATTCAAATTCTCTTACGTACTTTTGTAGCTTAGTTGTATAAGTGGTACAGATCGCAGAAACAAAAAGAGCGGGTTTAAAGTACCTATTGTTACGAGCTAAGGTTCAGGATTAGAAAGTTACACCAATTTATTACCAAAATAGACACAATTTATTTCAATAATTCGCAATTACAATTAATTCTCACTATTCAAATAATCACTTATACTTCGAACTTTACACTCCGGTATTCACTTGTTTACTGGTATTATTCGTTGTTTCTTGCAGACATTTGTAGTATTACTCAACTAGAACTCTATCTATACCGCAATGCAACTACCTTTTTATACCCGAACGTTATTTCGTAGAGAGATCGTGATATTTCCCGAAAACTCGAAACCAATCTGGAATTTTCTAATATAAATGTGGAACCTTCTATAAATAGGCTACTAGTTCCGCTCAGTATCAAAAGATGGCTTGCATCTCAATTTAGGTAATCGTAACCCGCTATGACTACCTGTACTCGACAATAGATGGCGCCCGCCGTTTAAATTTCCGTAACAGTAAATTTAAGTAGCTCAAGTTTGCATAATAATATTTAAATCACTTAAGATTTATAAATTGTTTTGTTCCAGGACGAATATTTGCATGTATTGAACATAGAAGCAGGAATTACACGAATACTTCCAGTTCTAACATCTATCAACTATTTTAACTTAAAGAATTTTTTGGATGACTTACACTTTCGCAATTACGAGTACAAGATTATTAGTGACTTAACCGTCCCCGCAGTTTCAGCTGCGTTTATGTTCACTGCTCCGCTCTTATTGGTCGTAGCATGATGTTATACAGCCTATAGGCTGTTTTTAACTTTTTTTTAAGGTTATAACCTTCCTCGATAAATGGACCAGCCAACACTAAAATAATTTTTCAATTCGAACCAGTAGTTCCTGAGATTAACGCGTTCAACCAAACAAACAAACTCTTCAGCTTTATAATATTAGTATAGATACGAAATATACAAAACCATACAACCCGAAAATGGGACCTTGTTTATTATTTATTTATTTGGATCTCTAACGGAGAATACACATAACATGTTTATATACATTCTTTGTTCTTTTTATACATCTTGTGCTTCTACAATTATAAGAGAATACATCGTGCAGTCTTAATAAAAGTAATCGAACATACTAACAATGTGATAATAATATAAAATTAAATATAAAATCAGCGTAATAAATAAAAATAAAATATGCCAAATCAAAACAAAACAAAAGCAGTTAAACAAGTAGGTACAATCAAGCAGGATAAATTAAATAGTAAAATTAGTAGTAGTAGTAACAATGAAGTCAAGTAAGCAAAAACACATCAAAGAAATAAATAATTCTTTCAAAAAAAAACCAACTTCAACAAAAAAAACTATTCCATAAAAGACTTATATATGGTTTTCTCATGAATGCCATTGTCAGAACTGGACCAAATTGAAATGGCACCACACGGAAAGCACCAGCTTTCAAATAAAAAAAGAATCATCAAAATCAGTTCACCCAGACGAAAGTTCTGAGGTAAAAAACATAAAAAATAAAAACATACAGTCGAATTGAGAACGCAAAATTAAAGAACAACAAAACCCGACGACGGTTAAAACGTAATCGAAAAAGGATAAAACAATTTAAAAACCCCCGATTAACCTTATTATGTAACGAAAGATCTCTCACGAAATCGGTCATATAAACAATGGAGTATCAGTTTTCACAGCACTCCTTACGTGCTATGACAAAACTAAACTACTACTTAAATTAGACACGCACGCTAGCTTTTTCAGGATTGGGATCCGCCCTACCTTTAGGAGCTCGTTAGTAATTCCGTCATCCCCAAGAGACATGTTATTCTTTACCTGCTTGGAAGCCACCTCTATCTCGCTGTGGAATTTCAGGTATGTTCTCGCTGTAATGCTCTGCATGAGAGCTCTATGGTCATACCAGTTTAGATGTTTGGCGATTTGTATGCCGAGTTACCTTATACTGGATTCTACTTTCAGAGGTAGATATGTATACTGCGGTGAGTTTGGTGGACAAATGTGTACTTAAACAGATTGTGGGTAGTTTGGTTGAGAGATTTGTTCATTGAAAACTGGATTGTTTTAGTTATTTCACTACTAACGGTAAGACTGTTATCAGCGAGGCAGTCCATCACCACATCTAAACTCCTCTCTGCATTCATTGTTGCTTCGTTCCAGCCTTTCGCCGTGTATGATGAGGGCAGTGTCATCTGCTTAGGTAAAAATAGAACAATTTTAAAGGGAAAGTGAGCATAGTTCATTAAAATAAATTAGGAAGAATGTGAGCCCTAAAATGCTTCCTTGGGATACGCCAAATTCACTTCTGTTCTATTGCTAACAACAACATCTAGCTTTACATGCTGATTTATTTTACGTAAATAGTCGGTAAATAGTTTAACACTTTACCATGTACATCTATGTATTCTAGCTTAGACAGAAGTTTCAGATGCTTTATCCATGTGATTAGTTAACAAATTCGAAATCGAACACAGACCTAAAGCCGTATTGATTTGCTGACAATATGTTGTGTTTGTCGTAAATACTAAGAGTTACCTGGTATTTAATTGGGAACAACACAACTTTCACTGGTAGGAATAACTAAGTCGAGTGAAATAAAACTACAACTTTTCACTTGCTCTAGGATATTGTATTGTTCTTTTTAGGGTTTCATTCCTCAAAAGGAAAAAAGGATCCCTTGTAGGATTATTTTGTTGTCCGTTCGTCCACATAAAATTGAAATTAATACCAAACTTTACACTTTTACCTGCGGTCCCTTGAAGCTGTAAAAAAATCAACTTTCCAAGACAAATTTGGACATTTCGCAGGTAAATCAAAACCTATAGGGTACTTCTCATTGACCTAGAATCATAAAATTTTGGTAAGACGCAAGGTCTGACAGCACAAGGTAAGGAAAACGATGACGAAGACATTATTTTAGTATTCTTTACTTTCTTTTTAATATTTTATTATAATTATTATTTATTTTAGACCACTTTTTCTTTTTAAATTCTGTTATTATCTTTATATAAACATCGTATGCGTAAAATGGCACTTATTTTACGCACTATGATGATCTGTGAATGACGCGAATCGAGTAAAATGACGTATGTCAAATTATTGCGGAAAGGAACGTACCACTGACTGACTTGGCGATTTAGAATTTCTTTTCAGTGTTATCTCGATGACTTGTGTAAATTCAATGTTAATTTGATTCGTTAGTAATATTACAATAGTTGTAATCCGTAAACGTGCATCGTAGTGCTTTATAACCGGGCTGATGTAGCTGCCGAATCGGAACATTAGCGATACAATATATATTTTTTACAATACTCAACGTAAATCATTCATCATGATTCAAGACGATGAGTTTGAGTTTTTCGTGACGACTCCGGAGCGGATTAAAGCTCTAGGGTTCAAACCCCAGAAAGAAATATTGACGAATCATATTTTGCCATATGCTGCTGAACTAGATGAAGAATCGACACGATTCCTGGAGCAGGTGAAGACAAACCTGGCGAAGGCTGTCATGCTGCGTGAGATGAAGCCAGCATGCGGGATCTGGTCCTCCAGACTCATGAAGTAAATATTTTATCACATCCTTAAAAACAGATATTTTTGAGTCATTGTAGGTAGCAGTCATGCATGTTAGATTTTTTTTAGGTTTAATTGTTTAAGTTTATATGTAATTGATAGTTGTTCAATGTATAGCTAATTTTGATTACCTACCTAATATTATATATAGGTTACTAATTATTTAATTTAGACAAATTATTAACAAATACCTTAAATTTGCTTAATCATGAATTTAGTATATTTAATACTTAAATGCGTATTTTGTAGTTTATTTTCTTTACATAAAGTTTAGCGATTTCATAAAAAAAATCTAAAAAAAACCAAAAAAATTTGTACCTCTGCTTCAAATAAAAAAAATGTAATTTTTGTGTATCTTTTGGTTATTTTTTAATAAATTTGAATATTTAATATAAGATAAATATCACAATTTCTATAAGGACATATCCGTGGCTGGCGTGAACACATTGATATGTCGACTTGCATGTTTTTTTTTTATTGGCGTAATACCTCCTACACATTAAGAATTCATTCATAATTATAATGATAATGACTATATCTCTATTTCAACAAAGTTGGCATCTTGACATTTATCAAATATTTTTGTGCAAAATGTATGGCAATATTTATGTAAGCGATGTAGTTTGTTGCATACTCTCGTATTTCAAATAAAGTTAGTACTCAAATATGATATGCAATGTATAACATTTTTTAGTAGATTAGATCATAATAATTTTCTCTCTTAAATTACGCAATGCTTCGTGAATATTTGTCAATATTACATAAAAACTAAATTTTTTGGACTTATTGATGAAATTATTTTCACACACACATTCCGGGCTAAAGTCCTGGCTGCGTATGCTCATAACTTCGGCGCGCGTGGACCGCCCACATCGCACGTCAAAACCATCTACCCAAAAAGTATAACTGTCATAATTTAAAATATCAAAAAGTAATCATAATAATATGTCTTTTTGGTGCAGATGTAGTTACAATGGTATAAGTTATAGTTTCTTACCAAAAAGTACCCAAACCAGCATAAAAACAGTTCCCTGTGCTGCCCATTTTATAATGAAAATTTTCCTTATAATGTTTTTTTTAAAAACAACACTAAATAACTAACGTTCTTCAGAAATAATAAATATTAGCCTATACAGGTAAAAACTCTGAAATGTATGCTAGTGCTAGTGTTCAAATTGAACTGCGACAAGACGCGTTCAACGCCCGTAAAACGCTCGCCATATGAGCACTATACAAAAACCCAACGCGCGTTTGACGTGCGGCCACAGCCTGAACGCACTCTTAATCAAAATACAGTCCCCTGTCAACAGTTCCCTGCTTTGTATAGTGATACAGTAGGAAAATATTCTTTGCTATTCACTGTAACAAAAAAGAATCAAATAATGATACAAACACCTTTACAAGTGAAAGTACACCATCTGAATCTGAATGTAGCAAACCAGACAGACATACGTCGGGACAGATGCCCACACTTTTGGATCCTCTGTGATCAAAAATGTAGGCATTGGATATTCAAAGAGTTCATTTTTGCTCAAAACTAAAGCAATAGAATTATAGGACAGGTGATCCTATCTGGCATACAAAAATAAATGTTTATATATATAATAATGTATTAAGTGGGTTTCATACATTCACAACAGTTCCCTACAACCATTTTGCAGATAGATGATAATATTTCGGCAAATAACTATAAAGTCAAAGCGCTGTTTCAGACTTATCATTTAACCACAACTTTTCTAGTCATTAGTAGGAGACTTTTTTTATATTTTGAATACCTGAAAAATAGTCTCTTGTAAAATTTTAGGGTGTATATAAAGAGATAGAGAACTCTATCTCTTTAATTTTTTTGTACACAATGAAGGATTTAAAAAAATTAAGTTACTTTAATAATTTAATATTATTATTAGAACAGTTACTTTATCACAAAAACACGTCACCTATAATTATGTATCTATACGAGAATTAACGCAATCTCGAAATAGGTATTACATACCTCGAAAATTATATTATGGAACCCGAAAGTTTAAACGTTAGTATAACACATGTCAGCTAAACAAAATATTGTTACGAGTCGGGATTCGGGATTAGATAGGTATACCAATTTATAACGAAATATACAATTTATTTAAATAATTAGCAATTAACACAATTACTAGTAATTCTCACTATTTCTAATCACTATTCACTTGTTCTATTCTCTTACTTCGCACTTGTTAACTCGCAGTATCACTCAACTTGAACTGAATGTCCATACCGCAATGCAACTTCTTATATAGTTTGAAAAACATCTCATAGAAAGTTCGTGAACTTTCCTGAAACATCTCGTACAAGATTCTACTTGACTCGACCGCTGTTCGAACTTCTAGAAATCAGAAGAACATTCTTATAGATAGTCAACTTAGTTCCGTTATTCGTCAAAAGATGGCGCCTGCATCACAATTTAGTTCCCGCTACTCGTGACTAGATGGCGCCCTCAGGTCAATTTAGGCCTCCATATCAATATTTTTATGTACGTATTATGTAAGTGAAACTA